>CM077827.1:2899287-3373610 GCA_039720395.1 Liquidambar formosana | reverse complement strand
AACGTCATCGCTTGTTTATCATTCGAACTAAAGGCATTTTCCCCAGCAACGGGTCGAAGTCAGAAATTGCCCAAGAATGGGCACAAGTCTCACCTAATAAATGGCTTGAGCACGCTGAACCTAAGAATGGGTTAAAAACAAAGTCTTGCCCAAGAATGGGTCCAAGCAAAATTGCCTAAGAATGGGCACAAGTCTCACCTAATAAATGGCTTGAGCACGCTAAACCTAAGAATGGGTTAAAAACAAAGTCTTGCCCAAGAACGGGTCCAAGCAAAGCCGCCTAAGAATGGGCATAAGTCTCACCTAATAAATGGCTTGAGCACACTGAACCTAAGAATGGGTTCGCAACAAAGTCTCATCTAAGAACAGGCTCAACACAACAGCATACCAACAGTTCACACACATCAACAAGGGACTTTATCCCGAGAGCACATTCAAACAGACAACCACCATAAAAATAAAGGACGCATACACGCGGGAGAGAAAAATTTTGTATTTCATTCCAGTAGAAAAAGTATTACAATGGTCTGTACAAATTGGGGCATTCAGCCAGAAGAAATGAAAAAGAAAAAACAAAAGAAAAAACCTAAGTAGCTACATTCTCCCCCGAGTTCCCGGCAGCTGGAGCAATGACCTCGGAAGCCGCAACGGGATCAGTAGAGACAGGCGGGACCACGGGAGTCTGAGGAAGATCAGGGATAGCCTCCGTGGTGCTTTCCGTTGCATTTGCGGGTTGGTCCCCGTTGGCAGCGACTGAAGTGTCATCGGTGACGTCAACGGTCCTCTCGGCTTCAATGGTGGCATTAGGCTGGGACGTGACCTCGGGATTGTTCTCCCCGGCCTCATCGCCGCCAGCAACCTCCATCTCAGCTTCCCCGACATCACCTCCCTCAGGATCGTAATCCGGGGGAATATCCCTCCTTTCAAAGGGAATATTGGCAATGCCAGGAAATTGGGCAGATGCCAACTCGACCAAGGTCTCCCACGCGAATTTGTAGGTGACCTCGAGCTCGGTGGTCAACTGCCCAACGAGGGAAGCCTTCACGCTTTCCCTCTCCTCAGTCACGGCCTTCTTCACGGAGGCCTTCTCCTTCTCTACCTCAGCCTCAAGAGCCCGGACCTTACTCGCCAGCTCGCGCTTCTCCCGGGCCAGCCCGTCCTGGGCATCCTTTGTCTTCCTCAGCTCGGCCTCCAAATCTGCATAGTCCTTCCTCGTGAGTTCCAGTTTGCTGATGGCACTCTCGGCTGTAGACTTGAGAGTCTCGCATTCAGACTTTACCTTCTGAAGTTGAGACATAGCAGCACAGCAGTTGGCCTTAGCCTCCCCTAGCTTCTGATCGTACTCACTCCGGACTTTGGCGAGCTCGAGCTGCAACTTGTTGTCTTCCTCCTCGAAGCGGTCGCCCGCCAGCAAGATTTGTTGGCAGCCCTATACAGACATCAGCAAGTCAAAAATAGGGTTGAACAGCAAGTAATGGAAACCACAAGAGGACGGAACTTACTCGGTAAAGACTGGTAAACCCGAAGCGGAAGTTGTCGAGGGCGGACCTCTTCCTGAAGTGCTCCATGTCCGCCGGCAGCCTCATGGGGTTCCCCAGCTGCTTAAAGTTGTACTCCGCAGAGAAGGAGCTGGTAACATCCCTATCTGTGGGTACGGGGAACTGCGCACACGAAAGAAAACATAAAGTTAATCAGAATTCGCAATAGACTTCCGGATTTAAGACAGTTATAAACTCGAAAGAAGTGAAGATTTACCTCGGGGAATTTTGCTAACACACCAGCACGGGAAGAGGTGCTCCCACCTCCGGCCGCCGGGGCGTTGGCACCCCCCTGCTCAGGCCCTTGCACAGCGGGTTGCTGCTCGGGGACCGCAGAGGGTTTCCGGGGCTTCGTGGGAGGAACCAGTGGAGCCTTCCCCTTCCCAGTAACCTCGGGCGCCTAGGGCCTGCCCACGTCCTGCCCTTTCATGGCACCCGACAAGAGTTTGCCACTGTTGGGGTCAGTGGACTTCTTGCCGCCATCCCGACCAGACCCAGGAACAACAACAGCAGCAGTCTTGCCAGCTCTCTGCTGCTGCTGATTCTGCCGCTGTTGCTGCGGCTGCTGATTCTGCTGCTGCTGATTTTGCTCAGCAGCCTTCTTTTCCTGGGCCTCTTTCTCCGCCGCCCTTCTCTCAGCAACCAGAGCCCTCAAATTCATCCCAGAGTCTTTCTGGGTCCTCTGGCTGCCGGAGTCTGTTCTCTGTCTCTTGGCGGGGGGGGGGGGACGGGAGCCTCTCCTCTCCATGGCTTGGGAGACGGTCTCCTCGGAGCTGGAGCTCTCAATGACAAAAGGGGCGCGGCGAGCCGTCTTGTCAGAAGGCCTAATCTCCTCAGCTCCTTCCCCTTCAGGTCGGAGGCGGATCCCCTCTTCCTCCTCTCCCTCTTGCTCTCCTTCCTCAACCTCTCTTTCCACCACGTGGGTCAGCTCGTCGTCAGGCTGCTCCCAATGGGGGTAACTGGCCTTCCCCCAAGTCTGGTACCTCGCGTGGTAGTTTAGCAAGGTTTCAGCCGAACGGCAGCGCTGACTGACTTGATATCCGAGCAGCTTCTCGATATCTTCCTTGTTCAGCTTGTCAGCGGGCTCGTTGGTGTGAGGAGCTGCTAGAAGGAAACACGACATATGTATCAGCGAGAAAATCCAATATTCATATTGATATCATATAAAAACAGAAAAAGCAAAATGGTATCGCTGATTTCTTACAGCTAGAGCCTCTCTTTCGGGGAATGACGGGAGGATCAGGGGGGAGAGTCCCATCCACAGGCCCATACACGAAGACCACAATGTCGTGAGCTCCTGGGTTGGAGTCCGGGATGTGAGTGACAAAGGGTTTCTTCTTGGGCTTGAGGGAGAGGTAAACATCACGTTTGTTTTTTAGAGTGCAGATTTTGTAGTGGTGGAGTATCTCCCGCACTCCAACAGAGGTCCCTAACAGCTGGTTAAGGACATGAACCCCCAAGACGATCCTAAAGGAGTTCAGCCCTAGCTGGGTTGGGACTATCCCACAGTAGAGGAGGAAGTCATTGAGGAGGTCAGGGAAGGGGACGCGAACTCCACCCTCCATGAAGGCAGCAATGGGAACAGGGAGGCCATCCTTGGCGTCTGACCTAAAGACGTCCTCCCCAGGCTCAGCAAAGCGGAAGCTAAACTTCCCATCTTCAAAGCCGTACAGGGCCCTAAACTCAGCTATCTTTGCGGGGTTTTCCCTAATATCATAAAAGGAAGACATCTGCCAAGACGAAAGGCAAAGGTTAAATCCAGGGATAACTCAACCGATGCCAACATGCCTCGACCTAAAACTTCAAGGTCAAGTCCTGACAGGTATGTTATCCCTGCCTTGACAGACCCAAAATTTTTTCTAAGTGTCAGCTCGGGGAACACTAAACTCGGTGTTGGGAAAAGACAAAAAAGGACACCCAAAAGCTTTTTTCTCAAATTTACCCCGAGATGGAGTTTTTCAAACCCTAAAAGGCGGGAAAATCAGTATCTTGGTGATTTGCCCCAAAAACCAGAGGAAAACCCTAGGATTACGAAGCAAACCCCAAGAACATCTCCAACAACCGCAAAGAGGAAAATACACCGAACAAATTGAAGAATAAAGAACAAAAACCAGTTATACCTTTACAAAGATCAAGCGGTGGTCAGGAAAGCTGTTTCGCCGGAGAAACTGTACGGCGCGGCGCTGAAACCTCCAAAAGTTGTTCTTGGAAGGATGAAGCAAGCAAAAAGAGCACCAGCAGAAAATAACACCGGAGAAGATATTCGCAAAAACAATGAAGGAGAGCAGAACGGATCTTCTCCCACAAGCGAACGGCGTAGACAGTGGATTCCGATGGAAAATACGGTGTTTTCTTGGAGAAGACAGAAGGCAAGAGCAGAGAAAGTAGAGAGAGAAAACGGAGAACAGAATGCAGACAGAGAAAAGGCAGAGAGTAGAGAGAGAATGCAGGAGATAAAGTGAGCAGTAATTTGTTTCCCTCCAAAGACATAATGCCTCTGGAGCATTAAATGCAGATCGTACGGTTCCAAGGCACATGACGTCAACGCCTTGGAATACGGAAAGGCTTAACCGCCTCTTTGCCAGATAAGCCCTAGAATGCCAAGCGGCATAGGGGCACAGGGAAAAACACTTAGCAAAACAAAATTATGACAAGTCCCAACTCGGGAATGTCATAATTTGGGGCAAATTGTGTGGAAATATCTCTGAACCGAGGTTTCAGCTCGGGATGGAAGGTTCAGGCCTGAAACGCTGACACGTGGCGAAGATTGCTTAACCAGGCCAACCACAACGCACGTGATTCACCTCCTAAGATCCAGCTCGGGGCAAAGGGTTAAGTCACTTTACTGGACGCGTGGAAGGTCCGCACGCTAGGATCTGCTGCAAAGCACGTGATCTTCCAGCTCGGGACCTGGTTTTCACCTCGGGACACCTGTCTTATGACTCATACTACAGTCCAAATCCTACTACAGTCCAAAACTGTCCTAGCAGCTGTAATTCCTGACACAGCGGTTACAGGAAACCACAGTTCCCTGGCCAACCATGGTCAATAAACTATGGTCAGACGGTTATGGGTAAACCATGGTCAGATCTGACCTAACCCAAGCAGTTATCTGACCTCACATGGTCAGTCCGTACAGGTGGGTATAAAAAGAATACGATACAGCCTAATTTGGTAAGCCACAGTACCCTAATTCTCTGAGATTCATCTTCTTCCTTGCCTCATTCTCCCCAGTACAGCTTTCTGACTTAAGCATTGGAGAGGGCACGGCCAGAACCCACCTTGGCCTACCCTTTGACCCGTTTTCCAAGCTTGTGGTTGCAGGTCCAGGCGAGGGAGCAAGCCCCATCATCGACACATAGTTCGGGGAGCAGGATTTTACCCCGTACAGTACCCAAATTATTAGTTGGGTTTCAATTTAGGGTCCAATGTTAAAATCGTTAGTTGACCGGACGGAAATTTTACACATGATGTGCATATGACCCAATTAAAATCATATTATCCCTATTTTACCCCTCAACCAGCCAAGAATTCGCACTTTCTGCTGCACCGCCAACAAATTCTTCCCTTTAAACCAGCAAATTCTTCCCTTTAAGCTGGTTCGTGAGAATTGCGCGGCTCCACCTCGTTCTTCCTTTCGCTGTCGTAGCTAAAGCTTGATCGGCGGCTTCATGAACAGCTCTGCCTTGTTTTGGCACCTGGTTCGACAGAGACGAAGACTCCAACGACGACGAGGAAGAGGAAGGACTCAAGCGAACTTGGCTATGGCTTTTCTTTTTCTTCTTCTTTCTGGAGTCGCGTAATTTGTTTGAGTTCGTGACGAGATTCGAAATCAGAGATGACACCATGGCTCGATTTGCCGCCGACACACCATTATGGGTAGTTGGATTTTTCGCAGCAATCTACCGCCGGCACACTATGTTTTCTGGCGATGAAGCAACCTAAAAAGAAAAATAAAAAAGAAACAGCAACCACATAATGAATTTTTCCCAGCAATCCACGTCTGCAGCTCTCTTATTCTCTGGCCATCGAGGACGCCATTGATTTGGGAATGTTGCCATGGCACACCATTTTTTCCGGCGCTGAAGCCAAAAAAAAAAAAACAAAAACAACAACAACAACAACACATCAACCACATCAAAGGCCACAAAGATTGAAATCGCAAGCCCAACCGTCGATGGCAGCGAAGATCAACCTCCGTCGTTTACCCTTCCTTAGCCATACCGTAATCCCCATCCATTTTCGTGTAGGAAGAAAAAGAAAAAGAAACTCTCATCTCCTCCTCAAATTTGGCCACTGCATAACCATCACTTCCTCAAATTTGCCATCGGTTCAAATTAGACGGCGACGTCGAGGGTTTGGAAGGAGAAGGACGGAGGCGTGGGGGTGTGGGGGTGTGGAGGGAGAAGAATAGTGATAGAAGAGACGAGAGAGGCGAGAGAACAGGGACGAGATGAGAGAGAAAATGGGGTGGGTTTGAGAGCACGGGCTAAATGACATCGATTTTGGGAGGGGCATTACAGTCATTTTGGAGTTCCGTTAACGGCTGTTTCTGATTTATGGTTCAAGCTGGGTACCAAATTGATGCAATTAAAATTTGGGACCCTTAAGTGAAATCTACCCCAAACTTTGGACCCTTAAGTGCAATTTACTCTTAAGACTTCTCTTCTTATATTTTACATAAACGTGCACACACACACCCAATACATAAAATGTATGTATATATGCACTTATGTATGTATGTTAATGTATAGGTGGCAACCCCAAACAAAAATTTCTAGTTTCGCCCTTGGTATTATTAGAGTATTATTTATACTACTATAAAAAACAAATGGTTAACGTTTTCTGTCAATGGCATGATAAAACCTATTGCTCGGCATTTTTCTCATTTGTTGGTGATTGATCTCAAGTTCAATTTTATGGAGAGCATTGACACCCGCTTGTTGACATTAGGAGCTCAGAATAGAGGGTCAATTCTATCGATTGTCAAAAAAGGAAAAAAAAAATTGCAAAATGGTTTTTGTTCTCTAATTAAACATAGTACGTCCCTTAATTCCATACTAGATACAAAATTACCTCTACACTTGCCCTTAATAAGTGAGATTTGCACAAAAGGTTAATTTTATTCAATTAATATATATATCTTCTATTAAAAAACATCAAGTTACAAATGTAGTTGCCCTTAATATACGAGATTTGCACAAAAGACCTATTTATTGCATTTCGAACGTGGTGTTTTGTTTCGTTTTTCAACTTTCTCTTAGCCTACTTAACAACCTAGCTAGCTAGGCAAGGTAAATGGGCCTTTAAAAACTGTAACCAAGCCTTGCAATATATATTAACTAGGTATGCGAAAGTAGGCCTATAACACGATAGTTAGTGGTATTCTCCTCACATGTTGAATGAATGATTTCGAATTCAAATTTATAGGAAAACATTGATACTCATTTATTCATATTGAGGCCGGGGACGAGGGTAAGGGTAAATTTGATCAATTATATAAATAAATAAAATAAAATAAAAAAACGTGGTAGGCCTAAAAATGATTCCCAATGCGGACTTGTTGAGTTGTTGGGATACGAGTCTCCTCTTGCCACCTCTGGTTGTGAATTATGTGATGCCATAGCTCCCCTTTGTTTGAGGGCTATAGGTCCATAAATTTTTTATTTTTTTCCCCCCCTTAAAATTTCAACTGCTAATACTCTTTTGTTACGATTCGAACTCAAGTAATTTTTCAACTCATCCGCATTCACATTCGATCAACTCCTTCATGATGAGAGGATTCCAGCTAACCTTATCCCTTTCTAAAATATTTCGAGCCTTGATCTTCTCGGTGTTTTTTTATTTTATATTTTTTAGATTTTAAGTTTCTAGTTTCTTAACAGTAGATTCCATCGAGCATTCCCACCATTTTGATCTTGATTTTGACTT
The DNA here is from genome assembly GCA_039720395.1 of Liquidambar formosana. Taxonomy (NCBI): domain Eukaryota; kingdom Viridiplantae; phylum Streptophyta; class Magnoliopsida; order Saxifragales; family Altingiaceae; genus Liquidambar; species Liquidambar formosana. The sequence goes on along the minus strand of CM077827.1, from coordinate 3,366,141 downwards.
TTTTCATTTTTAAATAGTGGTCCTATCTGATTCCATTGATCCTCAATTTAACTTTTTAAGCCATCTCTTTTATCGAGATATTTTTTCTTACAAAATTCATTTATTAGATTGGACTGTCCCGCACATCGCTCTAATATTTAAATATAACAAAATTTAGTCTTATATAACAAAATCTTTCTTTTCATGTCTGAGTTCTTACCACCATTGGTCAAGATCGAAGATCGAGCAGTGTGCTTCAATCATGAAAAAAATATGTATTATTATCGTTATCTTTTGCGTTTAAGAACATATTTAATCAAATTTTGAGAAGTAGATCGAGTGGTCCAAGAGTATCTTTTTAAGCAAGAGGTTTTAATTGGTTTCAACGCACTTTTACCACCCCCTTCAAGGCCACGTCTATGAACTTATGTCCTATAATTGCTTGATGCATGTGAGATGAGAGTATTGCATATATGTTTTTGAAGAATTAGTCAGATGTGTTACGCATCTTGAGGAACTTCCTAATATTAAAAAAAAAAAAAGTGGTTGGATTGTACACTTGTTGGCGGTAGTCATATGTTTTGAGAGTTTGCCATTCGCTCAAATGGGGTATTACTCTACTTTTTAATTAGTACATAAAAAAATGGAACTTTCATTATTATTATTATCATTATTATTTATGATAGGTAAGATGGAGAAAAGGAATATCATATGATCACACACATTGACATAAATGAACGAAGATGATGAGGAAAAATTGAACATAAAAACATAAAATTTTCTGCTTCAATGCTTTTGTCTATGCTTCATGCGTACTGTGAAAATGTCCACTAGCGCGCGGCTCTCAACGGAGCGAGGGAGTCTGATCCTGCAAGAGCAACCTATGTTTTCTACGCGCCAGATACGAAATCCCCCAAAGGACTGATATGTAAATGCAGGAAAACATAAAAACATAGATCTCGATCCCACTCTCTTCTTCACCGAAAAAAAATCCTTTCCCCGATATGAGTTCCATTGTCCACAAATGGCAAAACGATAAGAGTAGCAGCAGCTGCAGTTGCCACATGGAGAAGAAGTCGCGTGGGAGGAGGATAAAAATGGTTGCAAGTGAACAATAAAATGCCAAGCTGTTGAGAAGTGCAAAAAAATCAAATTCCAAGGGGTTCAATACTGTCTTCCCAGCAGTGCGTGGTGGTGGACTTGATTCGCTTAGGATCTTGGTGGCGGCCCCTGTGGTGTAGTTGATATATATAATAATGGACTCGTGCGTGTGCGTGTCCTCTTCCTTATCGGGTCGAACACCGCCGGGGGGACTGAGACCTGCTTGGTAGGTGGCGGTTGCGATCAGTACCACCACCACCAGTAATGAATTGCGATTCTCACTTGTCAGATATTGCCTCCCGCGAATAATGGCTAATCCATAGCGATCCCACCATGACATCTTTGATTTTAAAGAATCTGCGAGGGTAGCACAAGGAGGAAGATGTGAAGCTGTTAAAGCTCTGGCACAACGCAGCACATCATTGATCTCTTCCTTGTATTGTTGCGTTTGACGGTTTAAGATGTCCAGAGGTGTCAACTTGTCCAAATTCTTGGCATTTACATCAACTTCAGAAATACTAACCAACGACTTAACCACCTACATCATATATATATATATGGCGAAAATTAATGCAACAATTAGAAAACTACTATTCCACATAAAATAGAGAAAATCTATGAAGATGAAGATGAAGATGATATATATATCCTCGTGGGTGTATTGATGAGCTCTCCATGTTTTATAGGCCAGTACCATTCACATGTGATAAATATGATAGATATGCTGCGTGTCTTGAATTGCACACAAGCAAAATCAAGAGGCATGAGAGCTTAATTTGTTAATTTACCTGGGGTTGGCCCCTGGATGTTGCAATGTGCAATACGGTGTTGCCTTTTTGGTCCTCCGCGTTGAGTATCTTTTTCTTCAACTTTACTCCTCCTTCATAGAACCCCCTCTGAAGCCATCCCACCATCACTTCCAAAGCTTCAAACTTGTCATTTTGCGCCGCAATATGCAGAGCAGTCTCGCTCCGAATTGTCAAATCTTCGAAAGAGTTCGGGCAAACTTGTAGAAATTTGGCCAAGAGATAAACGTCTCCTCTTTGAGCCACATAATGCAAAGGAGTTATACCCTCCCTTCCTTTAACACGGACGAGGTCAGGATCGACCTCCAAAAGTCGAAGAACCATGTCGGTATCCTCTTTTTGCAAAGCCAAATGAATGGGGCTAAACCCATCCGGGTTTAGCTTCGTAGAATATGACGGCTTCAACCTCATCATCTCCAAGGCAAATTGGGTCTGCCGTGCGGCTGCAGCTTCGTGTAAAGGAGTTTGTACAAACGGTATTTTATCAATGCACTCTAGATGATAAGGATTGTCTCGAACCAATGCATAGAAGTCGTTGATATCGCCCTTTTGAGCAACCTCCTTTAATCTCTCATCCATGCACACCACGACAATTGGGATATCTCCAGGCATTTGTAACGAGATTGCTGTATAGCTAAATTGTTGAAGTAAAATTAGTAGTGTCAATTGCCGCCAGATGGAGGAGAGTGATTGCCCTCTTATATATAAAGGGGTAAAGTAATTAAGCACTCAATAGAAGACGCACTTGAAGCATCAAAGGAGGTAATGTGGTTGAAAGTGTAATAGTACAAGCAATTTGCGTGGGTCTAACGTAAATTTAATATTCTCTGGAAGTTGAATCTGTTAGCCATTCGGCTATGTATGTGGGGTACCATCAAAGAAAATTGTCCGCATCAGTGCGTTTTTGGTACACAAGGCATAGAGCATGGCCCCTCTTCTAGCTATTTGACAAGTTTGTTTGTTTTGTTTTATTTTTTGCCTGACACATGTCATAATTAAAGCACGACAGTCCGTGGCAACTGTGATTAGCACTGTCTATATGTCCCCGTGTGTCTTTCCATCTCTCTCTCTCTCTCTCTTTTTTTTTTTGTTTTTTTTTTGAGTGACAAGGACAATGAACCTCCATTTCATAAGGCATGGTGCTTTGCCAGTCGAACTACTTCTTGTGATTGGCTATTTAGCAATTTGAGTATGTAAAAGTTCAAATTCTTGTAAGTTTCATTTTCTTTCTTTTTCTAGTTTACTTTCCTTTAAGCATCTTTCTTTTGATGTCAACTTCACACAATTTTGTGTAAGGGCACTTTCAATTTTGCGTAAGGTCATCTTCTAAAATTTTACGTGACTCATATTTTGCAAAAATAATTGTTGAATTAGATAACTTTATTATGTATTCAATACATGCCGAAAAACCAAAAAGTGATTTAAAATTGATTGCTATTCGATTCAAAATTTTTATCTTTTAATCAATGACAATATATTGCTCATTTCTCGAAATTTATGAATGAAGTAACTCTCCAACTTGACCTTTATATGAAGCATATCTAATTTAACAGTAGGTTTTGCAAAATATGAGTTCTAAAGTTTTGAAGGGTGCCATGACCTTTTACAAAATTGCGTAAAGTTAAGCTCAAGAAAAAGGGATTCTATATTATATATATATATATATAGGATGATAATTAGGTAAGCACGTGCTGATATAACTTATATTAGCACTCATATTGGGAGTTGTACCTTTTGCATTAGTAGGATATGAGATACATTGAACCAATGCAAGGGGTGCTACCCTTAATGCATGGTGCTAATATAACTTATATCAACTCATGTTGACGAGAACATAACTGTATATATATATATATATATATATAAACAACAATCCCCATATTTCTTTGTTTTCACACACACACACGAGATCAAGTAAAAACGTATTTATATAAGTTATATCAACAGTATGCATTGAGGGTTGTATCTTGTGCATTGACTTAATGTACCCATAATTTATCAATGCACGAGATACAATTCCTAATGCAAAGGTTGATATGTACTCACTTGATCGTTATTGTTTATATAAATATATATAAAAAAGATGATGACTGTAATAGTAATTTTAAAGTTATTTTGGGAGCAAAAAGGTTTTAAACATGGGACCTCATTACCCCCATACGAGTATACGACGCACCAGAGTATGGTAAAAACCGACAAGAAATCAGGAACCAAAAAAAGGGGCAAAAAAAAACAGACAATAAGGAATAATTAAGAAAGGGCTTTGTGAATCACATGCTCAATCTTATGACTGACTTAAATGCAAATGGTGGTTAAAGCCAGAGGTGTCTACAAAAAGCATTCGAATATGTCGATATTTACATGTCTGTGTACGTCTAAATCACGTGTCCGACTACTTGTCAATGCATCGAGGGATCGGAGTCTGATGGCATCTTGCCGTAAGAGCAACCTATGTTTTCTGCGCCTCATAATCCCAAACACAGAAAGAACCGATGAGTAAGATTAGCACAAATTATATTCCACTACTTATTAAATAATTAAAGAGAATTGGTTGGGCGCATACATTTCTATGTTTACATAATAATAAACACATGCTCACGTATTCACACCTCATACTCACATGTTTATGAGAGCATAGATGTATGTCCATGTGTTCATAACGATGTATTTATTTACTCATATATGCATGTTTGCAAATTTATGTTGTTTTAATTATTTATGACACGTGACAGAAAATGAATGGAAGTCAAGAGAAGCTCATGCATGTACATAAATGTGGAGGCAAGTATTATCCCACATATTGTTCGCATCAGTGCTTTTTTGGGTACTACATTTTTCTTTTTTGGTACAAGGCATCAATTCCTCTCTCCGACATTGGTAAAATTAGTGGAGGTTGTATGGCTAATTGTGTTACCAACTTAGTTACCTTGCATCATTTGAAGATTGGTAGAATACCTTCTAAAGCTCCGACTATAACTCCAGTTACTTGGTATCCTTCTCTCCCAAATTGGGTTAAGCTTAATACTGATGGGTTGGCCAAAGGTAACCCAGGACTTGCTTCTGCTCGAAGGGTGTTTCGTAATTACATAGGTTTTGTTAAGGGTATTTTTACTGCTACTTTGGGTTTCCATACGGCCTTCTATGCAGAGCTATCAGCTGTTGTGCTGGGCATTGAGCAAGCTTGGGAGAAGGGTTGGAGGGCATTATGGTTGGAATGCGATTCTTAGTTTGTAATTCAGTGTCTGAAGAATGCTTCATTTATTCCTCCTTGGAGTTTAATGACTCGTTGGTTTAACTGCAAGATTTATTTGAAGTCTAAGGAATTTCAATGTTCTCATATTTTTCGGGAAAGTAATGTAGTGGCAAATAAATGTGCTAATTTGGCTCTTCTCTCTCATGGTTTCGTTGGTAGTGTTTTACGCTTCCTGATCTCTTGGCTCTTTTATTTTCTTTTGAGTTATTAAGTACATGATTTAATATATCTTTTGAGTTATTGAGCACATGATTGGGAGTGCCTTGGGTGCCAACCTAGTTGGGATTCTAGGTCGCTCTTTGATGCTTATAACTCTTTCATTGATTAAAAAAAAAATAATAAATAAACTCTTCTCTTTTTTCCTTTTTTTTTTGGTGATGAGAAAACTCCTATGGGTAAATACCAAAGCTCATGCAAAACCCTATAACCCATACATATTGATAAACCCAAGACCCATAAAATTCATGGAATCTTGTGCAAATTAAAGGCTTCAAGGGGTTAGTAAGAATTGAAATCAGGATCTTTGCTTCAAAGAGTCGGGTTTATTGACAAAAGAGCTACCCCTTGTGATTGGCTATCTGGCAAGTTGAGTACACAGAAGTTCACATGTTTATAAGCTTCAGTCTTTCAATTTTTTGTTTGCTTTTCTATAAGCTTCTTTGTTCACACATATATCTCAAAAAAAGATCGAGGAAAAAGCAAAAAGAAACAGAGGAGAGATCGTTTTTCATTTTTTGTACAACGCATCAGCTCTTCTTTTAGTATTTAACATTTATTTTTATTTTTATTTTTTATTTTTAGTGATCGATTAGGAAACCCTTATAAGTAATTAAACCCCAAGCTTATGTGAGACCCTGCAACCTGTGTAAACCAATAAGCCCAGTACCTTGCAACTGTGGGATCTCTACATCTAAAGTGTTGGGCGTGCGCAGTGGAAGCATTTGATACCACTATATTGGGGATATATAAGAAACACACACAACCACTTAAAGTAAATAGGGAGATGTATCCTTAAGGGCCGTATAGCTAGAGTTCTTATACATTCACAAGACTCTCAAAACAGGCTAGGAGAATTACTTTATAACCCAACTTTTACTTTGTTTGTCTTGAATTACTTGCATACATTTGCTCACTTGTGTCTTACTTGCTCACATATATTGTGTATGGGGTAAAGACTCTTTTACATAGCACTTGTAGATACATTATCATAAATTCCATTCATAAACATTTTATCACTCTAGACATGTATTTTATAAACTTTTCACATACATGAACCCACTTAATAACTAGTACATGAACACAATAATGATCAATACATGTACTCACCAAATACATAAACTACCGTATCCAATTATGAATTATCATCTCCAACACAAAGACGTAGTCTTTTGCAAACTAAGCTACCGTACCTCGATCTTGGACCTTTGGATTGGCTATTTAACAAATTGATCGAGTACACAAAGTTCACGTTTTGAACTATAAGTTTCATTTTTCTGGTTCGCTTTCCTATGAGATTCTTTTTTACAAATATATCTCCAAAAAAATGAAAGGAAAAAAAGAAAAAGAAAGAAATTAAGAGAGAGAACATTCTAGAGAAAACTGTCCCCCAAACGTGGAGTTGATAGGATTGCTTATCCTTTTATTCCTTTGGGTTGGCTGTTTGACAGTACACGAAGTTCACATTTTTAAAAGTTTCATTTTTTAATTTTTCTAGTTTGCTAATTTCCTATAAGCTTCTTTGTTTACACATATATCTCCAAAAAAAAATAAATAAATAAATAAAAAAGAAAAAATGGAAGGAAGGAAAGAAAGAAAGAAAGGAAGAGGAATAGCAGGATCAAGTAAAACAGTTTTCTTTTGAATGTTCTCTTTGGTTTTTTTTTTTTTTTTTGGGGGGGGGGGGGGGGGGGGTTAATTATATAGGGTAGTTTGATCTTATAATAGCTTGTACATTGCCGAGATACTAGAGACACAATGGCTAAGTTAACCCTAGTGCTTTTTTGGTACAACATTGTCCTTTTTCATACAATGCATTTGTGCTTTTCTTAATTTGGTCTATTCGGAAAGTTTCTCCTTCTTCTTTCTTTTTATTATTATTTTATTATTTTACATATTTGTCTTCTTGAGTGACGAGGAAACATTAATAGATAAACCCCTAGACCTATGTAAGATTTTGCAATCCATATAAACTGATAAATCCAAGGTCTATAAAAGCCATAAAACCTTATGTGACTAGCTCAAAGAAGGTTTGCAAGAGTACGTGGAATTTATAATCTTTGTTTCTTGAGGTGTGGTGGCTCACCAATTAGGTTATCCCTTGAGGTTGTCAAATACAAAAGTTTACATTTTTATAATTTTCGTTCTTTCATTTTTTTGGTTCGTTGTCCTATAAGCATTTTGTTCACACATATATCATAAAGAAGAAGAAACAAAAAAAAGAGAGAGAGAGAGACATTTTAGAGAAAATTCTTCCTTGAATGTGAGGATCGAGATCGGGTATCGCTTGTTTCTACTTGTCCTTTTCTTCTTTTTTGCTTTGTTTATTTTTCCGTTTGTTTTATAGGAAAATTTTGATTTGGCGATTGCTTCCCAAACTAATTGCAAAAAAAAGACTTGACTGTTACAATACTTTGTATCTTCCACTCTACACTAAAAAGCACATACATAGATACGATATAACACAGAGAATTGACATGAGAAATTCTAAAAAAATTAGGATATGACATGACGGGGATACGATTATAATAAATAAATATATATTTATAATTATATATATAGGTTCATTGTGCAAATCAAATTAAGAAGTATATAAAATATATGGTGTTAAGAAAAGAAAATGATATAAACGAGCAAGACATTTTTCCAGTGGCAACATGACAAAAGCATCCAAAAATATTTAAAATCTACAAAATTTATCCCATTTTAAAAAACAATTAGAAATGAAAAGAAATGAAAAGACACCCGCACACATTAATAATGATCGAGGAATTAGAGAAACAACTTGAATTGGAATATTTTTATTATTTATTTATTTGACTGACTCAAATGCAAATGGTGCTTTCAAAGGCCAATCCACAATGATCCAAACGTGATAGTCTACAAGGGTAGTATCACTTGGAAGACTTGAAGCCCTTAAAGCTCCAGCTAGAACAGCCCAGCATATTCTTGATCTCCTCGTTATCCAGTTGCATTTGAATGTTCAAGATGTCCAGAGCCGTCAAACCAGATATACTATTTTTTCACTCATCCATTATGGTAAATCCTAAAAATCCTTGGATGTAATTATTGACTAAAATACTTAATTTTCTTGTAATCATACATACTATTACTGGGCATAATCATACAAATATTAAAAATTACTCTGCACATTACATGGGTTACAACTCATATATAGGATAACAATTGAGTGAGCAGATGTTGATATAAGTTATATCAGTCCCCAATTGAGGGTTGTACCTCATACATTAGTAGACTATGGGGTACATTAGACAAATGGATAGAGTACAACCCTTAATGTATAATGCTGATACAAGTTAGGTAAGCACGTCAGGACTATATATGCATATATGTATGTGTCGATCTGATTCTGCAGGCTTATGTATCTTCCTCCAATATTCCTTGATGGATTACTTCTTATTACATTTCTCTCTACACGTAGGTACGCATCCATTTCTCATTGCATCTCTCTTTTACGCATCCATCCAGTCCGAGGCCGCAAGAGCAACCTTTGTGCTCTCATAATCATAATCCAAAGCAGCAAAAGGGCTAATGCACAAAATAACAATGTGAAGGTGCGAACGATCTCAGCTCCACTGGGTCCTCCCTCGTTGGCCGCACAACTAGATAAAACTCCATCGTCACGCTAATTCAATTATCTTCTTTCAAATTATTATTTCAAGCAAATTAGAATCAAGAGGACGATAGCTTACTTACCAGGGGACTGCTCTTGGATGATGCAATGTGTAAAACGGTGTTGCCTTCCTTATCCTTCCAATTCATCACCTTTTTCCGATCCAACTCTACTCCCCCTTTATAAAAGCCCTTCCGAAGCCATCCCACCAGGACTTCAAAAGCTTCAAACACGTTCTTCTTCACAGCAATATGCAGAGCAGTCCCGTTTTGAACCGTCAAATCTTCGATCGATTTTGGGCAAACTCGTAAAAATTCCGCCAAGAGATCGAGGTTTCCTGTTTCAGCCGCATAATGCAAAAGAGTCATACCCTCTTTTCCTTTAACACGGATGAGATCGGCATCGATCTCTACAAACCGAAGAACCATGTGGGCATGCCCATTTTGTAAAGCCAGGTGCAAGGGACTAAACCCCTCTGGGTTTGGCTTCCTAACAAAGGACGGCTTTAATCTCATCATCTCCAAGGCAAAGCGGGTATGCCCTGCGGCGGCAGCTTCGTGTAAAGGAGTCTGAACAAAGGGTATCTCATCGATGCGCTCAAGAAAATAAGGATTCACCCGAATTAATAATGCATAAAAGGCCTCTATATCTCCCCTTTGAGCAACCTCCTTTAAGGTCTCGTCCATTCTGATTTCTGAGCAGAGTAATATAGTCAAGCACTCGTATCGAGATTGCTAATACTAGTAGGACTAGTAGTATGAATATGAACAATCTAGTCTAGCGAAAACTCGAAAAGTGGGGGAAAAATAGGAAGGACCGGTAGTTTCTAGGGGTGTTAATGGTTCGGTTTGGTTCGGTTTTAGAGAAGATTTCAAATCAAACCATTATACTTCGGTTTTGTTTCTCCCAAACCATACTATAAAAAAACCAAATCAAATCAAACCATTATATTTCGGTTTGGTTCAGTTCGGTTTCGGTTTTAACCTATCAAGTAATAACAAATAATTGAAAATGAAAAAAATGACATGCCAAACTCTAAATAAAAACATTTTTAATAAAAACATTACATTAGCAATTAAAAAAAAACAAACATTGTATCAAAATAGAAACACATTGACATATATCAATATGTCAATATGACACACAACATTAATACATACAACATTAATAACTAGTTTAATACATACCAATCTAAAAAATAGAAAACAATAAGAAACTTAAAATCAACAAAAACAAGCCCATTACCTATTTTACCCTTATTAGAATTGGGAATTTACAAACTTTAAGTTTATAAGTTTATATATATATATATATTATATATATTTCGGTTTTTTCGGTTTTATCGGTTTGGTTTGGTTTTTTAAAACTGAAAACCAAAACCAAACCAATTTAGTTCGGTTTTCTAAAATTAAAACCATAACCAAACCTAATGACAAAAAAACCAAACCAAACCGCTCGATTCGGTTTGGTTCGGTTTGGTTCTCGGTTTTAACCAAAACCATTAACACCCCTAGTAGTTTCAATAGCAGGTACAATGAAAGGAGTGATTGCTATGGAGGAGAGAGCACACAGATTCAAAGTCAATGCAATCCAACCGCATGTGGTCCGTTCTCAATCATCAAAACTCAAAAGTAATTCCAAGCAACTAAAGGCCCCACTTAAGGCCCCTGCCCGGATGGTATGTCGGTTCTTTTCTACAAGCATTATTGGCATATTGTCAAAAATGAGGTGTTATCGACAGTGAGGAGTTTTTTGGTTGGAGGATACATGCTTAAAAAATTAAACCACACCAACATTACTTTAATCCCCAAAGGTCTGGCTGCTACTTCAGTTAATAACTTTCGTCCTATTAGTCTCTGTAATGTAATCTATAAGATTATTGCAAAAATCCTCTGTAATAGATTGCAACCTTTGTTATCTAAACTCATCTCCTCCATGCAAGCTGCATTTGTTCCTAACAGGTCTATTTCGGAGAATTCAGTGATGGTCCATGAAATTTTCCATTCTATGAAAAAGAAAACTGGCAAAAGTGGGCTTATGGCTATTAAGATTGACATGGAAAGAGCGTATGACAAGGTGGAATGGCCTTTCTTGATGGAGATTTTGAAATGTTTTGGTTTTAATCCTATTTAGATGAATTGGATTTATCAATGTATTTCTACTCCTTCCTTCTCCACTTTGGTTAATGGTGGACCTATTGGTATTTTCAAGTCTCATAGAGGACTCAGACAAGGGGACCTCTCTCCCCATCTCTATTCATTTTATGCTCTGAAGTGCTCTCTAGGCTTCTTGTGCGTGCTGAATCTAGAGGTTTCATTCATGGTATCAAAGCTTCTCGTAGTAGCCCAGCCATCTCACACCTTCTTTTTGCAGACGACCTCATCATTTTTAGTCGTGCTACTCCTACTGAGGCCGAGGCAATCCTTCAATGCTTCACTACTTATTGCTCATGGTCGGGCCAGTCGATTAATAAAGGTAAATCAAGGATCCATTTTAGTAAAAATTTCTCCGGCCATGCTGCTTCTCAGATATGCTCCCGGCTTGATCTTCAAAAGGCTACAGGTGGTTCAAAGTATTTGGGTCTTCCTCTCTGCGTTGGAATCTCTAAAAAGGAAGCATTTGTGGACATTGTTGACAAAGTTTCTAACCGTATCTGTGGTTGGAAAGCCCATACTCTCTCTCAAGTTGGTAGGAGCACCCTTATTCGAGCAGTTGTGTCTGTTATTCCTACCTATTCCATGTCAGTGTTTAACCTTCCTAGGTCTATTTGTGATTCTATCGATGCCAAGATTCGTAATTTTTGGTGGGTTTCCTCCAAACAAAGGAAGAGGTCTTTTTTTGAAATGTTGGGATTCCTTGTGCATCCCTAAGAGTGCCAGTGGTTTGGGGTTCCGGCGTATGGCTGATTTGAATGAGGCGCTACTGGCAAAGTTGGGATGGATGCTTTCTTCTGGCCTTGACAAACCTTGGATTTCTCTACTTAAGTCAAAGTACTGTCAAGGTAAAGAATTCAAAGAGGTTGATGATACGACGCAAGGCTCATGGGTTTGGAGAGGCATCATCAATAGTAGACATCTATTCTCTACTGGCGTGTGTTATAAAGTTGGTGATGGTAGGAGTATTGACCTTTGGAAGGATCCATAGGTACCAAATTCTCTTGGCATGCATCCTCGCCCTATAGGTGAACGTCGTGATGGAGTTAATCTTGTTTCTGATCTCATTCTCCAACAGCTTGGTGGCTGGGATATCAACAAAATCAGATTGCTTTTTGATCCTGGTATGGCTGACAACATTCTGTCCATTCAACTCCCTATTTCTCCCTGTCTTGATAAAATCATTTGGTCCAAGAATGCTAATGGTGTTTTTTCTGTCAAGTCTGTGTATTTATTTAATCTTGGTGCTCGAGCTTTACCCCATGGCCCTCTCTTTAAGGTTGCCTGGCTTGCTTTGTACAACTCCAAAATTCATGAATGTTTCAAGCTTCTTTTGTAGAAAATTTTTTGGAAAATTTTGCCTGTGAGAGCAGTCATTTCATCACGATTCCTCATCCCTGATAGCTCTTGTGCTTTTTGCGGAAATTCTGTGGAGACTGCAAAGCATTTGTTCATGGAATGTGAAGTGGTGGAGGTCTTATGGCTGTCTTCTAGATGATCTCTCCATATTGAAAATTTTCAGCATCTCACTCTCATTGATTGGCTCGTACTTTGCTTGGGGAACGGCCCTGGATGTCTTCCAGATAAAGAGCTAGCCCCACAGTTCTTTCTTTTTTCTGTTATTCTCATGGAGAAACTTTGGCATGCTAGGAACCACTCTATTTTTTATGGACAAAAGGTAGATCCCTCAATGTTGATTAAACAGATTGAAAGTGCTTTTTGCGAACACTCCAAGGCTTATCTTCATTCCCCTTTGATACGGCATGAACACCAAGCATGGAACCCTCCTCCTCCAGGATGGCTAAAGTTGAATTCTGATGTTGCAATCTGTCCCTCTTTCTTTGTTTTGAGTGCTGTGATTCGTGACCCCCATGGATCTTTTCTTTTTGCATGGACTACTGTTGATGTCCATTTGGATCCGGATGTGGCTGAAGTTAAAGCTGTTCGAATGGGGCTTCTCGAGGCACTAAAGGAAGGGATTACCAACATTATGATTGAAGGTGATGCTGCGGTTATTTTGGCTTGTTTGAATGACTGGTCTCTCCAGCCCCCTTAGACCTGTTCTTCTCTTATTTTTGTGGCTAGAGATCTCCTTAAGGGATTTTCTTCCTAGGTTATTAGGCATATCCCTAGACTTGCTAATGGTGCAGCGCATTCTCTTGCTTTTTGGGCTGCTACTTGTAAAAAATTTGGAGCAATTCCCATCTCTGATCTACCGCCCTCAGTTCTTCTTGCGGAGATCCTAGACGGGGATGATGCTCCATCTTTTCCTCTTCAATAAAGTATTTGATTATAAATAAAAAAAACTAAAGGCCCCACTTACATTACTTGCCCAAAAACAAAAACAAAATTAAAAAAAAAAACAAAAAAGGAAACCCCTACCTGCATTTGTGATTTAGGGTTTGTTTGTTTGACAGGAATTGGTGGTAAGAGTTGTAAATTCTCAAGAATTAATAAAAAAATGGGTTGTTTGTTTTGCTTAAATAATGAGATTTTAATTTCTCGTGAAATCTCAATTCTCGTAATTCGTGGGAGATGAAAATCATGTTGAAATACGCAGGAATTAGAAACTCCCACACATTATTCTCCGCAACCCAAACTCATTCTCTAGAACTTCATTCCGCATCCTTTTCTTTTCTCTTTACAAAATAGAATATGTAAGAATATTGGCAAAGCAATGTCGAATGTTGATAAAAGTTCTGGTATAGACGCCTCTAAATCAACCCCACAAATATTCTCTTGTTTTGCCTTAATCTTTTTGCCGATAAAAAAAGAAAAAGAAAAAGAGATCTTCTCTTATTCTACCTCAACCCAATAACCATGGTTGATCTTCTTTTGTTTTACCCCAATATGTGTGTGTTTTTATAAAATTATTCACAGTCTTTGATTTTGAACTCAAGTGTGTTTTTTTTTTTTAATACCCAAGCAATGTTTTGCCGGCGATTACCCACATCACCCACTTTCTTCTTCTTCGGCAAACTTCAATTAACTCTAGGTCATATTGCTTCACGATTGTAACTTTTTGGATTTGATTTCATTTTTCTTTAAAAGGTTTTTTTTTTTTTTTTTCAAAGAAAAAAACATAAATTCCTTTGAAAAATCCTTTTGTTAACCGAAAAACCAAAATTCTAATTTTCAGGATTGTAACTCATAAGGGTTTCAACTCTTGAGAATTTCAAAGTCTCGAGAGTTTCGTTTCTTGCAAAACGAACAGACCCTTATTGTTTCTCCAAAATATTCTAAATAGTGAAGTTTTAGCTGAATCATCGAAGCCTCCAACATAGACTTGTGAATGGGTCCGTTTTGGATTGGATTAAGGTATATCCAAATCCGACCAATGAATAATTTGATTCAATCTGATTTAATAGTCCAACATATTGATAAAACATAAATCTATATTTAGATTTGTTATCTTCGAATGTCTAATCTGATCCGATAATCTTACAAAATGTTTATCTAACATAAAAAATTAGCATGAATTTCAGGAAAAAAAATAGAACTTTTTAAAAAAAATTATAATCATTAGAAATATATTTTTAATTTGAGAATAAATCCCAACATTTTCACTATTAATGTCCTAAAAACCATAGATGTGGTGAACTAACAATTAATAAAATATATTATTTAATTCATCCGATTGGATTTTTATTGGACGAGTTAGGTAATATCTATATTTTATTTGTTAACTAATTAATTATCAAATTCAGATTATTAACAGATTAATGGATCATAATTCCCTTACCAGTTATAATATCCTAATTTTTGGATTGTATATGGATCAAAATCCTCCAAGGTGCCATTGCGTTCGCGCATGCATAGGGAACAATTAGAGGCCCAGGGCCTACATATTGGCCTGGCCTGGCCCATTAAGATAATGTTTAGGATGCATTTGAGAATTTACTATGATGAGTTCTAGGGGTGCAACTCGGTACGAGACGGTCTGGAACAGGGGTATTTCTGTCCCGTCCCGAAGTAATTCGAGACTTGAAAATTAGTACCGGAATCGAACCGAATTGCATATTATCCCGTCCCGTCCTGAAAAATACCGGTCCAAAACGGTCCGATTCTCGGTATTTGTTAGCTTATTTTTCCTGAATAAAAAATTAAAAATAACTACTTCCAATCAAATATTGTCAGCTTGATTAGCCACAAAAATGGGCTATATAAAATCATAAAGTCATAAATACATAATCATTAATTATAATCCATTCATTCATTCATAGTACTAACTACTAATAGTAATGATAGCACAATAAAAATATTATATATAATATTATATATCATCGATACTCGGTCTGAGAATTCGGTTTGGGAATTCGGTACGGGATGGTTTTGAACACCCCTAAACCAAGTCCCATCCCGAAAAAATTCGGTTTTTAAAAATGGTCCCGAGTCCCAGACCAAACACTATTTGCCCCGTCCTGTCTCGGACCGAGTTACTCGAAACGATTCGGTCCTCGAAATTTCCTGAACCAAGTTGCACCCCTAATGAGTTCATTACGGACCTGGGGTGTGTAACCCCTCTTACATCTAGTGATCTCAATATTTCCCGTATAAGTGGTTTGGTTCATTTAAAAAACAAATTAATTGCCGTTAATCCATAAGCTAGGTATGTATGTGAAATCTGGCCCATAGTTTGGCCCTTTCATAGACGAGGCATAAGGAGTTATTGTAGAATTAGCCCTTCTTATAGGTGCATATGTTATAGAATCGAGCGCAGCTTTTGCAACCTCTTGACTTTACTTACACACCCCACTTATTTTTAATTTTCAAGGTTCTATAAAAAAAATAAAAGACTTTCATAAAAACTAGACGCAATGTCTACCAAAAAACATCATTTTGAGTAACTTTGTAGAATAAAGCTTTTTCAAAATCTATCAATAATGAGAACTTTTTGACAATTTACGGTCTCTATTTAATTTTTACAAAAACTAAAATCGTAAATGGTCAAAAAGTCCACTTAAATAATAGATTTTAGAAAAAAAAAATTTACAAAATTGTTCAAAATGATGTTTTCTAACGGACAACACGTCCAATTTTTATAAAAACCTTTTACATTTCTCATATAACCATGAAACAACATAAAATAAGTAGGATGTACAAATAAAGTTAAGAAGTTGCAATAGGCGCCCTCTATAGAATTCCCTCTTATACAGGAGAGAGGATTCAGTGCTAAGTTGATAAAACTCAGGACGATGTCAAGGTAAAATGGACCCTTGGATTAACTTTTGGATGGTTCAGATTAAAAGATCAAAAGTTACTACTAAAATGACCAAAATTACCTTAGTGGACAATTTTTTGATCCTTAAATCCAAGCCATCCAAAATCTAATTCAAGGATCCATTTCACCTTTACTTCATCTTTATTTTTGAAATTTATAGACAGCAGCTAATTCTAACTGACTGGAAGTTACCAGCGATTTCCTCTGGCTTGAAACAATAACTGCCTGATGGTTACCTTTGGCCTGAACAAATAACTACCTGGTAGTTTTGTGTCAACACATGTGGAAATTCTCCATAACTGCTAAAAGTTGCTTGGCAGTTTTTTCTTCAGCCTTTAAACTTATGCTACCTGTCCATTCTGCACTTTAGAAGATAGTTGGAAGTTATTAGCAGTTACTTTCGGCCAGAACAAATAACTATTTGGCAGTTATCTTCGACCTATAAAATCTTGCCACTTATTCACTTTAACTTAACTGAATGCATCGACCCACTAACATCCCACGTTCTCTCACCTGCACATCATACATAAAAACCAAGTTATCTTTCCACAAGATATGTGTCAGGCCCTTGCTGGTAAAAAATCCAACCAACCTAACTACATGATTACCACATGGTCCACTTGTAACTGACTAGAACTATCATTAGCCAAAAGACATCACTTCTCTAACCACCTACCCTTGGCTTTAATTTCATCGGTCTAAAAATCTTCGGCCTGAAATAATCAGTTTTCTTACTCTTTTATAAACTAAAGACTGACGTTTTGGTCACAAAATAACACGTGTTAGTGAGTAAAATTTTGGTGTAAACACTTATTAGAAATATATATAACATTATGCATGTACAAAGGAATTGGTAAGAATATATCGAAGTCAGCACCTCCGCTTCTTAAGATGTGATCCCTTACCAACTAAGCTATCCTTATAGTTGACTATTTGATAAGTTGAGTACACAGAAATTAACATTTTCTATAAGCTTCATTTTTTATTTTTTTTTTCATTTTTGTAGTTCGCTTTAATATTATAAGCTTTCTTGTTCACACATATATATCCAAAAAAAAAAAAGGAAAAAAAGAGAGAACGTTTTCGAAAAGGAGAGAAAATTTTTGACAAAAACAAAAGAAAAAAAAGCAAGACAAAAAGGAAAGAACATTTTCAAAAAATCTGTTCCCTGAATGTGAAGATTGTTAGGATCGCTTGATCCTGATTTTCCAACTCTTTTTGTTTTGTTTTTTTTTTTTTTGGGTGATAACAATAGCTTGATCTTATAAAATGTAGTTTGTTCCTTACTAAGACACAAAAGGCACGATGGAACAGTAAATCCCATTGCTTCGGTAAAACATAACGCATCAGTGGTTTTCCTCTTTTCCTCCTATTTTCCTCTTCTTCTTCTTTTTATTTTTTTTATTTTTTTTATTTTCACTATTTGACAAGTTTTGTTTGTTATTTATTTACTCTGTATTTATTTTGTTGTATTGATAAAGAGACTCTTAAGCCATGTTTATTTAGTTGGAATGAAATGGATGAAAATGAAATCCGATTTCATGCTTAAAATAGTATAGAATAGAATGAGATTTGAAATGGCTCTATAAACACACGATTTGATTTCATTCCCAATCAAATTATCCCATCCAAACATGCTGCTTAGAATGAGATTTCATTCCATCGATTCCATTCTGGCCATGTTTGTTTAGCTGGAATGGAATGGGTGGAAATGGAATATGATTCTATGCTTGAATTAGTTTGGAATAGAATGAGGTTTGAAATGAATATTGGAAATGAATATCATTGTGACTCATTATTGCTGTTTGATTCCATTCCCATTTAATTACCTCATCCAAACTTTTTGTTGAGAATGAATTGGCATGTGATTCCATTCCCGCATTCCATTCCAACCAAACAAACATAGCCTCTATTTAAACAAACATGGCCTTACAAATAAAGCCCAAACCCAAAGTGTAAGACATATGAAAACCATGGAACTCTATACAGATGACTCCAAGGGTTGGGATCGGTAAGAGTAGGACTTTGTATAAACGAAACAAGAGCAAATTGGAAACTCTCATTCTTTGATGATGAGAGACGAGAGCACTCTTTCATATATATAACCGTGTGTATACAGGATAAGTATCAAAGATACAGGATATAATTCAAAATAGAAAGATAGAATCCCAAAAGATAGAATCCCATATTTTATGATTTGTTACACAAAACAATAACAGAATAAACAATTTAAATATTTGAAAAGAATCCTATCTATCCCCGATTACAGATGGTCGTTTTGCTTTATCACTCCCCCCCCAAACTAGGTAGGGAACAAAGGCCTAGTTTGACACGAAGGCTAAGAAACTGAGACCTTGAAATGGGCTTGGTGAAAATATTGGCAATTTGTTGGTCAGATGGAATAAACCGAGTGAACAAGGATCCGCAAGCCACTTTTTCCCGAACATAATGATATTGAAGTTCAATATGTTTAGACCTACTGTGAAAAACTAGATTACGGGTCATGTACAAAGCACTAATATTATCACAGTGAATGATCAGCGGATGGTGTAACAGAATGCCAATGTCACGCAAAAGAAATGATAACCATATTAACTCTGCAATGGTGGAAGCTAATGCATGATATTCCGCCTCATCACTCAAACAAGAAACAGAATTTTGCTTCTTCGCACTCCAAGAAATACACGTGCTACCAAGGAATGTACAAAACCCATTGGTGGAGCGCTGTGTAAGGGAACATCCACCCCGATCGGAATCCGAGAAAACATAAAGGTAAAGAGAACATTGAGCCAAAATCCGAATGCCATAATCAACAGTCCCACTAACATAACTAAGAATACGTTTCACAGTGCGATAGTGGCCATAAGTTGGAGTATGCATAAATTGGCAAACAAAATTCACATTGTAGGACAAGTCTGGTCGAGTGAATCTGAGATATTGAAGAGTACCTATAATACTCTGATACAAGGTGGGATCAAGAAATGAAGCATCATCAGCAGCTACTTTTGGATCTTTGGTCACCATGGGAATTGATATTGGCTTACAATTTCTTATGTGAGCCTGATCAAGAAGGTCTTGAGCATATTTGGCTTGATTGAGAAAAAGACCATGACTTGAATGGTAAACCTCTATTCTAAGGAAATAATGAAGAAACCCAAGATCTTTAATAGCAAATTCTTCACTCAATTGACAAACAAACCAATCCAAATACTCATTATTGTCACTTGTAAGAATCACATCATCTACATAGATGAAGAGGAGTAGGGTACCCCGTAATGAATGACAAATAAATAAAGAAAGATCAGCACTGCTGCAAAAGAAACCAAGAGTAAAGAGAAAATTGCTAATACGATCGAACCAAGCTCTTGGTGCTTGCTTAAGTCCATAAAGAGCTTTATCAAGTTGGCAAACATAAGTCGGAAAATTAGCATCCTTGAAGCCTGGTGGTTGCTCCATGTAGACAGATTCAGTTAAAAAACCATGAAGAAAGGCATTTTTCACATCTAACTGACGAATGTCCCATCCTTTGACAGTGGAAATTGTGAGAACCAATCGAATGCTCCCAGGCTTAATAACTGGCGAAAAAGTTTCTGAGAAATCTACACCTTCAACTTGATTAAACCCCTTAGCAACCAAACGAGCCTTGAGATGATCAAGTTGGCCATTTGATTGAAGCTTGGTTTTGAAAACCCACTTGCAGCCAACCACATTCATATCTGGTGTACGTGGCACAAATACCCATGTACTATTATCTCGAGGAGCAGCTATTTCTTCTTTTATTGCTGTGCGCCAACCACTATGTGCAAGAGCTGACTTAACGGATTTAGGCTCCTTCAGAATGGACATTTCATGGAAACCAACATAACGTGGATTGGGTTTATGAATGCCGCGCATTGATCCAGTGACTATTGAGTGCCCATTATCAGATGGTAAGACTTCATCACTTTGTATAGCATGTGCATGAGAATCTAATGCTGAACTAAATGGTAAGACTTCATCACTTTGTGTAGCAGGTGCATGAGAATCTAGGGCTGAATCAGTATAGGATGGACCCACCATTTGTTGAGGCTGGATAACATTAACAGAGACCCCTTCTTCAAGTGAAGTAGATAATTCCTGAGGTATTGAAGCATCTTCAATAGAACTAGGTGGCGATATGTGAGGGCAATCAACACCCGCTGGAGGTGGATCAACACCTCTAATCACAGCATCCACTCTTGTAGATCCTAAATCAATAGGACCTGCGAGTGGTGCACAAGAAACTTCACATAGAGGTAATGTTGTGGACAAGTGACTTGCATTAGAGGGAAAAATATGTTCATCAATCTGATTATGTGATAGTATAGATGTGGGTAAAGACTCAAGATCAAATTGTTCATCTCCATTCCATTCTCTAAATGTGCTAAACTCCCCCAATGTTTGAGCAGGATCATAAAGAGAGGTTGGATTAACATAGGGAAGATTTCCTTCATCAAATACCATGTGACGAGAGATATAAATTCTCCCAGTTGGTGGATGCAAACATTTATATCCCTTATGTTTGGTACAATACCCCAAGAAGACACATGGTAAAGACTTCGGATCAAGCATTATTTTTGCATATTCACCTAGAAAAGGAAAACATCGACAACCAAATACCCGAAGCATCGAATAGTCTGGTTGTTTGCCAAAGAGACGTAAGAATGGAGAATCCATATTCAAAGTTAGTGTAGGCAGATGATTGATTAGATAAACTACAGTGGCAAAGCAATCAATCCAATATCTCTTTGGAATGTTGGCATGAAACATCATGGTGAGCCCCAATTCTTGAATATTCCGATGTTTATGTTCCGAGACCCCATTTTGTTCTTAGGTTAAGGTATTTAACAAATTTTCCATCAGAATATTCTCCTCCACTATCTGACTGAAACACTGGAATTTTCCTCTTAAACTGACATTCCACATATTTGTGAAAATGAATAAAGCAATTAAGAAAATCTGACTTCCTTTTTAGAGGATAAATCCAAGTAAACCTTGTGAAATCATCAACAAAAATCATATAATACTTAAAATTTTGTGTAGAACAAATAGGGGCTGCTCCCCACAAATCTGAGTGAATTCTTATAAATGGTTTGTCACATCTACCAACTGAAGGAAGAAAGGGCAACCTACAAAACTTGCCCATTTGATGACTAGAGCAAACAGGAAGTGCTTTATTATCAGAATTAAAGCTAATACAATTATTTTGACGAAGATAGCTAACAATTCTTTGATGAGGATACCCAAGACGTTGGTGCCACTTGTCTTCACTTGTTTTCCAAAAACGATGCGAAAACAGAGCAACCTGTCCACCATCTAAAGCATAGAGATCTCCTCGCCTACTCCCCGTTGCCACTATTCTTCCCATGCTGTTGTCCTTAATAACACAACCATTGGAGGAAAACTCAAAATTGTAAGGAAAATCTGTAGTCAACTTACATACAGAATTATATCTTTCTTAATATTAGGAACAACAAGCACATCTTTTAAATGTAAAGAATCTGGAGAAGAATGAATATAAGCATGACTAACATGTGTAATACCAAATGTTTCTCCATTTCCTACCATTACTACATCATTACCCCTATATAGCTTCAAGTCATGCAATTTACTTGGATTTCCAGTAATATGGGCAGTTGTTCCAGTGTCTAGGAACCAATTTGAGTCCTGACTATCAGTAATAGTAAGCGCGGCTAAGGCCTGTGGAGTGTCATTAGCTTGAAAAGAATGATTAAATCTGTTAAAACACTCTAAGGCAGTGTAATTTTTCTTGTGACAAATTTGGCATTCCACTTTAGCTTCATTAGTAACAGATTTACCATGATTAACATCATTAGAGTTATGGCTTTGGAGTGGAGAGCCATGTGGCTAGCCTCGAGGATGACCACCATTAGTTTGGATGTTATTTGATCCACCTCCAGATCTGCGATTTGAACTCTAACCTTGAACAAAGTTTTGGCCTCTGAAGTTGTACCGATTTTGACCACCTCCTTTTTTATTAGAACCATGTTGACTTAGATAAGCCAGTTGGGGTTGAGAGTTTTCAGTTCCATGAGTTCGAAGTCTAGCCTCGTGGCTTTGAAGAAGAGGGAGAAGATCTCGGTAAGTAGGTACTGGGGGTTTCAACATAGTAGTGACAAAGGTTTCATAGCTAGGACCAAGGCCACGCAGTAGGGAGAAAGCCTTGTTCCTATCTGAAACAGGTTTTCCTATTGCAGCAAGGTCATCACAAATGCGTTTAAATCTTCTCAAATAGACATATAGAGTGTCTGTACCTTTCTGGACAATTGATAGCTCTTGTGTGAGATGAAACTCACGTTCTTGTGAGTCTTAGGCAAAAGCATCTTCCAGTGAATGCCACACCTCAGCTGCAGTGTCTAGTCCAACAACTAGACCAAGAACATCTTCTGAAAGTGTCCCGGTAACCTATCCTTTGAGTAACCGATCAAAACGTCTCCAATCCATGTAATCAGGATTTGGAGTTTGCCTCAATCTGTCCGCATAAGTGCTATTCGGATCAACGATGAAGTGCACTGGGATCAAAATCTCACCATTGAGAAACCCTTGAAGATCTTGACTTTCAATCAAAGTGGTCATTTGGGTTCGCCAAAGAAAGTAATTTGTTTGAGAAAGTCGCAGAGAAACGAAATTAACAACATTCAGTGTTGCAGGGTATGGGTATTTTGATACTCTGATGGAAGAAGATGCCATTGTTGCAACCTACGACAGTGTTCTCTATACTCACTAACGAGGCTCTGATACCATATAAACAAAACAAGAGCAAATTGAAAACTCTCACTCTTTGATGATGAGAGATGAGAGCACTCTTTCATATATATATAACTGTGTGTATACAGGATAAGTATCAAAGATACTGGATACAATTCAAAATAGAAAGATAGAATCCAAAAGATAGAATCCCATATTCTATGATTTGTTACACAACACAATAATAGAATAAACAATTTAAATATTTGAAAAGAATCCTATCTATCCACGATTACAGATGGTTGTTCTGCTTAATCACTTTAGACCTTCGTTTCCTGACGCATGGTTCCTTTCCAACTTAGTTACCCCTTGTGATTGATTTTTTTTTTTTTCCTTTTTCGATTGGCCAAAGAAAAAAAAAACATAACTTTATTAATCTAAAAACAGACAATACAAATTGAACCGTTGACAAGTACAGTACATTATAATATAAGTTTAATTTTTTTAATTTGCTGGTTCGCTTTCCTACCTATAAGCTTCTTTGTTCACCATATATCTCCCAAAAAAAATAAAAAAAAAGTAATTAATTAGAAAAAATAACGAGAACATTTTAGAGAAATTTGTTCCTTGAACCGTTGATTGTGAAGATTGATTGCATCGCTTGATCTGACCCCCCCTTTTTTTTTTTTTTTTTTTTTTTGGTTGGTGATAGGGATTGTTTGATCTTACAAAATGTAGCTTGTAGCACGATGGCATATATGCTTTATGGGTAGGACATTTTTATTTTTCCGTATAACGCATTAGTGCCTCTCTTTTTTTTGCCATCTTTTGTTTTGTTTCGTTTTGAAAAATACTTGCCTAGCCTCCACCCTTGCCGGAAGGGTTCCTCCTTTCATCCCACTCGTATTTTGCCACTTATTTAAATAAATAGGAATAATTGATTATGTGTATGTATTCTTTTGTTTACATAATTGTGAGCATATTTTCATAAATTCAAAAGTATGGTGCGTGTTACATATTTATATTAACATTAATTAGTATTCACGTGTTTATATCCACGTATTTATTTGTTCGTATTTTTAGATTCATATTTCTCTATAATATTTATGATATGTAACAAAAATTAAATAAATGGAAGTAGGGAGGAGCTCTTCCACCCTAGGGTGGAGACAAGTAGTATTCGTTTGTATTTTTGTTATTTCGACGGTAATGAGGAAATCCTTACAACTCCAAACCTATGCAAGACCTATAACCTCCATAGACTAGTAAGTCCACAACTTATGTGAACAATATATGAAACCTCATGCAGGTGGGTCTAAAAGATTGGCAAGAATGAACTCAAGACCTCTACTTTGTCATGTGTGATCTCTCACTAACTGAGCTACTTCTTGCGGTTAGCTATTTAACGAGTTGAGTATACGAAGGTCGACATTTATATAAGTTACATATCTTAAATTTTCTAGTTCGCATTCCTATAAGCTTCTTTGTTCACATATATATTTCAAAAAGGAAAAGTAAAATCAATCATATCTATATATATATATATATAGATATAAAGAAAATAGAGAGAAGGAGAGATCATTTAGAGAAACTTAATCGTTGAACGTGAAGATTTATAGTATCGCTTAATTAATCCTACTTTCTCCATTTTTCTTTTTTTGAACAATGCATCGGTGTTTTTCTTTTAGTTGTTTGACAAGGTTTTTGTGTGTAGTGGCAAACAAACCCGACCCATGCAGTACCCAACAACCCATATAGATTTATTGTGCAATCTGGACCGGCTGACCGGTTTTTATTTGCAACGTGTCACCGCCTCACTTCGTGGAAAATCAAAATACAATCTTTTGATATACACCGATCCACATATGGATGATATGATAACTAGTGAAAAATATGGCATGTATTTTCCTTACTTGTTGAGTGAGTGATCTCGGAGTCAAACTCCTGGAAAAGCATTGATATCCATTTGTTAATCTCGAGAGATTTAGGATAGAAATAAATTCTATCAATTATCCAAAAAAAAAAAAAATCCCTATCGCTAAAAATGAGATCATGAAATTTTAAATAAGGAGAGAGAGAGAGAGAGAGAGAGAGAGAGAGAGAGAGAGAGAGAGAGAGAGAGGACATTAAAGGAGAAACGACTTGGAATAATTTGGTGATCAACTAGGGATTTGTATAGCATTTGAGTGCGTTACATAATTGGATACTTCAACTATGCCCTTCCAAAAGCATTAGCTGAATTTTATGTCCTAACCCCAAACAGCATCAAGGGAGTCTGATGCCGCAAGAGCAACCTATGGGTTTTTTTTATGTGCTAATCCCAAACAGCTTAAGCACTGAAAGGCAAAATAAGGACAACAGTGAGGAAAAAGAATGCAATTCCACTCCATTACTTACCAAAAAAATTAAAAAAATCTTTCCCTGATATGAGGTACATTGACCACATATAGGTAAAAGATAAACCGAGCAGCAGCGGCACTAGCCACGCAGACAAAGAGATACGTGGGAGGAGGAAAACAATAGTTCCAACTGAAAAATAAAATGATAGACTATTACCAAGTGCAAACATGTTAAACTTCGATGGCGGCAATGTAGTCTCCCCCGCATGCTGTGTTGGCGGACTTGATGCAATGCTTTGGTTCATGGCGGCGGCAGTGGTGGTGTTGTAATTAAGCGGCTGGGAGTCCTCCTGCCAAACACCACCAGGGGGGCTGAGAGCTGCTTGGTAAGTGGCGGTTGCAATCAGTACAACCACCACCAAGAATGTATTGCGAGTGTCGCTCGACATGTACAACCACTCATGAATCACGGCTAATCCAAAATGACGCCAAAATGATATCTTTGACCTTAAAAGATCTGCAGGGGTTCGAACAATTGGAAGACGTGATGCTCTTAAAGCTCCAGCACGGAGCAACATCTTCTTGATCTCTCCGTTGTCCAATTGCATTTGACGGTTTAAGATGTCCAGAGCCGTCAAACCCTCCAAATTCTTGGCATTTACATTGACTCCTTTGATACTAACCAAAGACTTGACCACCTACATAATGGCGAAATGCAACAATCAGATGACTATTTCATAACCCTTATTTTGGAGGTAATACATGAATGAATCATTGCAAACAAGTCCAATTATTGGAGAAAGAACCCTTTTAAAGGTCCCATTCACAAGAATAGATTCACCATAAAATTTAATTACAAGTCCTATTGAAAGTTTGATGTTATTCTTTATGGAATTTCTTAACGTGCATTCTAAGGATTTATGTTAAAATACATTTAATAAACCAAAAATTGCATGAGAAAATGTATTTATACAATTTTTTTTTTTATGCATTTTCATGTTTTTCTATGAATTTACACAATTTTTCATACATTTTCATATTTTTTTATGCGTGCTATTTGCATAATTTTTTAAAAATGTATTTCACATTTTTTTATTTATTTATAAAGTAACGAATTATTATTAACAAAAGGGCGCAAAAAGCACCAGAACAAAAAAAGGCCAGCGGCCCTTGTACGCAGGCAGTATACAGCAAGCTAAAGGGTTAGACTATCTAAAAACTTTAAAAGGGGCCTCCGCAAACAAAAATTCGTCATATCACCCCAAGCAAAAAGAAAATCGATCAGCAATATGAACTTTGAGACCAATGACCGTATCTTCCTTATCATTAAAGACTTTGTTCTTGCACTCTCTCCAAACGGCCCAAAAAATAGCATGTGAAACAATCCTCCACACTCTTAATGCCTCAGTGTTATGACGTACTCCTACATCTCCATGAATTCACAACCACAAAAACCTCCTTAGGCATTATCCATTTCATACCAAAAAGATCCAAGAAGAACATCCAAAACTGGTAGGTAAGCTCACAATAAATCAGCAAGTGGTCCACTGTTTCCCTCTCCTTTTTGCAAAGAACACACCAGTTAGCCGTCAGCCATATGAAAACCTTTCCTCTGCAAGTTATCAATGGTGAGGCATTTCCCCCAACAAGCAACCCAAGTAAAAAATAGACTTTAGAGGGAACATATGCCACCCAGATATTATGGACAGGAATCTAGCACTGTTAGACCCAACCAAAGACCAAAAATAAGATTTAACAGCGAACTCCCCTCTCTTGCCTCCCCTCCACATAAAGCGATCCGCCTCCCCTCTAGATATATAGACATCATAAATTTTTCCCAGGAAGGAAAGAGCATAATCTAACTCCCAATCTTGAAAGTTTCCGCCAAAAACCACCTCCCAAGAATGAGAATCATTAGCCCAGACTAAATAATCCGCCACCCAAGCTTCCTTATTCAGAGCCAAATCAAAGAGGAGAGGGAAATCCTCTTTAAGAGGGCGGGACCCATACCACACATCTTCCCAGAATTTTACACAGTGACCATCCCCAACTAAATAGCAAGCTCCTTTTACAAAGTCCTCCCAACCTTTACTGATATATTTCCAAACACTGACCCCATAAGTTCCCTTAACCTCCTTAGATTTCCAATTTCCTTCTTCCACTCCATACTTCCATTCCACTACTTTCCTCCATAACGATTCTTTATCAGTTGCAAATCTTCACAGCCACTTACCAAGCAAAGCTTTATTCATCATCTTCAAATTTCTAAAACCTAGCCCACCCACCCCTTTAGGAGAACAAATTGCCTTCCAATTGACCAGGTGAGCTTTTTTATCACCTTGCAACCCTTCCCAAAGAAAATCCCTTCATAATTTTTCTAAGAAGGGGACTCATGTATGAGATATCCCAGATATCCTGTTCAATCACGGTCATCCGTGAGCTATACGCGCGGGCGCGTGAATGCGCGCGTCGCTCACGGATGGCCATGATCAGGATACTCTAAGATATCTCGCACATGATCAGCCTATATATATAATTTAGCCTACAAATTTATGTTTGATAAATATGATGATGTGGTAACTGATAAGTATCTTAAATTGCACATGCATGAAATATATTGCTTGAAAAAAAAAAGAAAAAAAAAGAAGGGATAAGAGCCCTCAATGATCATATACGGATTCTATAGAATGTACAGTATCTTAAGCAAATAATCCTTCCTCAGAAAGCTTTTACGGAGTAGCATATTTCCAATATTAAATCATAAACCTCCTTAATTGGCCGCACAACAAGATAAAACTCCATCGTCACGCTAATATTCAATTATTATTTCAAGCAAATTAAAATCGAGAGGATGAGAGCTTACCAGGGGACTGCTCTTGGCTGTTGCAATGTGCAACACGGTGTTGCCTTCCTCGTCCTTCCAATTCATCACCTTTTTCGGATCCAACTCTACTCCCCCTTTAAAAAAGCCCTTCCGAAGCCAGCCCACCAGGACTTCAAGAGCTTTAAACATGTTCTTCTTCACAGCAATATGCAGAGCAGTCTCGTTTCGAACCGTCAAATCTTCGATCGATTTTGGGCAAACTTGTAAAAATTCCGCCAAGAGATCCAAGTTTCCTGTTTCAGCCGCATAATGCAAAAGAGTCATACCCTCTTTACCTTTAACACGGATGAGATCGGCATCGATCTCTACAAACCGAAGAACCATGTGGGTATGCCCATTTTGCAAAGCCAGGTGCAAGGGACTAAACCCCTCTGGGTTTGGCTTCCTAACAAAGGACGGCTTTAATCTCATCATCTCCAAGGCAAAGCGGGTCTGCCCTGTGGCGGCAGCTTCGTGTAAAGGAGTTTGAACAAAGGGTATCTCATCGATGCGCTCTAGATAATAAGGATTCACCCGAATTAACGCATAAAAGGCCTCTACATCTCCCTTTTGAGCAACCTTCTTTAAGGTCTCGTCCATTCTGAGCAGAGAGATATAGTGAAGCACTTGTATCGAGATTGCTAATACTAGTAGCCGTAGGATGAATAGGAGCAATCTAGTGTAGCGAAAAGGAGTGGGGTTGGGAAAAAAAGGAATAACTGGTAGTTTCAAGAGCAGGTACAATGAAAAGAGTGATTGTAACTTTGACACGGCCACCATTATACGGTGTCACTGGCCAATAGGATAAGAGGGAGCACACAGATTCAGAGTCAATGGCAATTGCATGTCATCCGTTCTCAAAAATCAAAGGGGGAACTCTAAGATCAACCCACGTGAAGACTTGCAGTTAGGTAGCAGACAGTCCCATTACAGCACACAAAAAATTAACAAATGTGTCTTTTAGCCAAAAGTTAGGCGTGGACATGTCACCAGATATTTTTAGATTATCTAATTCAACATTGACAGGAAATGACGAGATTCATTGTGGATTCTCTAAAGGCCCCATTTACAGTACTTTGCCCAAAACAAAACAAGGCCTACTTGCATTTGTGATTTATCGTTACTCCACAATATTCTAAAAAGTGAAGTTTTAGTTGAATCATCCAACCCTCCAAGATAGACTTGTCAAATGGTCCGATTGGGAATGGATTAAGGAATATCCAAATCAGATTGGAATAATTTGATCCGATCCAATTTAATAGTTTAACAAATTGATAAAACATGAATCTATATTTAAATTTGTTATCTTCGAATGTCTAATCCGATCCGATAATCTTACAAAATGTATAGCTTACAAAAAGAATTGATATGAATTTCAAAAAGAAAATATAATTTTTAAAAAAAAATTATAATCATAAGAAATATATTTTTAATTCGAGAGTAAATTGCAACATTTTTACTATTAATGTCCGAAGAACCATAGATGTGGTAAGCTAACAATTAATAAAATATATAATCTAATATATTATTTAATTCATCATATTGGATTTTTATTGGACCGGATTAAACAATATCTATATTTGATTTATTAACTAACTGATTATCAGATTCGGATTATTAATAGATTAATGGATCACTATTCTCTTACCATATCCTAATTTTCTGATCCATTGACAGGTTTACTCCTAGGTAGTAGGTACCGTATTGTTCACGCATGCATAGAGAACAACTAAGGGCCCAAGGCCCACATATTGGCATGGTCGGGCCCATCAAGCTAATTTATACTAATATAGAAAACGTTTGGACTTTTGGTTAAATATACGGGATGAATTACTAAAAAGTCACTAACAGTTTTAAATATGATAGAGGTTAATAGGGTTACAAACGTCTTTTAAGTAAATTCCTAAATTAACTCAAACTTAACCATCCACTATCCTCTCTCTCATTTCATTTATCTGAACGTGACTTCTCCAACTTCTATCATAACTATCCTCTCATTCTCTCTCGTAAACCACTTTAAATACATGAGTTTTTGTTTTGAATTTGAATGCAAAATTTTATTTCTTATACCTTTTGACAATATTATTTTTTGGAAGATCTTTGTCACATTTATTTATTTATTTTTTGCATTGCTCCAAAATCTAGTGTTTAGTAGGGGTGTTAGTGGTTTAGTTTGGTTCGATTTTAGGGTAGATTTCAAACCAAACCATACTATAAAAAAACCAAACCAAAAAATTTCGGTTTGGTTCGATTCAGTTTCGGTTTTAACTTATCAAGTAGCAACAAATAATTGAAAATGAAAAAATGACATGCCAAATTCCAAATAAAAACATTTTTAATAAAAGCATTACGTTAGCAACTAAAAAAAAACATTAAACATTATATCAAAATGGAAACATATTGACATATATCAATCCAAGTTCAAATCTCCAATCTAATATATGCCAATATCACTAGTCATTTAGTCAATACTCATTATTCAGCAGGTTTTGTACTTCAATAAGTTCAGTACTATTCTTTTGAATCTATTACCTATTCTACCCTTATTAGAATAGGAAAGTTACAAACTAAAGTTTGATATATGATATATAAAATTATATATATATATATATATTATATATTTTTTGGTTTTTTTGGTTTTTCGGCTTGGTTTGGTTTTTAAAACATGAAAACCAAAACCAAAATAATTTATTTCGGTTTTCTAAAATTAAAACCAAAACCAAACCTGATGACCAAAAAACCAAACCAAACCGATCGATTTGGTTTGGTTTGATTTAGTTCTCGGTTTTAAGCTAAACCACCAACACCCCTAGTGTTTAGTATGCTTTTGAGAAATTACTAATTAAAGCTCATTACAGACCTGGGTGGTGTAACCCCGCTAACTTCACACTTGTGGTGATCTCTGTATTTCCCGTAATACCTTTGATCCGTTAGCCTAAAAAACAAATTAATTTCCGTTGGTCCATAAACTAGGTATGCATGTGAAATCTGGCCCATAGTTTGGCCCGTTCATGGGCTGGGCACAAGGAGTTGTCGTAGAATTAGCCCTTCTTATAGGCGGAGATGATATAGAATTGCCCTTCTTATAGGCGGATATGATATAGAATTGAGTGTACCTTTTGCAACCCCTCGACTTTCTTTACACATCCCACTTCTTTGTAATCTTCAAGATTCAATGAAAAATATAAAAGATTTTTAATAAAAAGTAGCCGCAATATCCACTAGAAAACATTATTTTAAACAACTTTGTAGAAGAAAGTTTTTTCAAAATCTATTAATAGATAGAATTTTTTGACCATTTATAGTCTCTATTTAATTTTTACAAAAACAAAAATTGTAAACAACCAAAAAATCCACTTAAATAATAGATTTTGGAAAAAAAAAATTATACAAAGTTGTTCAAAATGATGTTTTCTAATGGATGACGGGTCCATTTTTATAAAAACCTTTTATATTTTTCATATAACCTTGAAAAATCTTAAAATAAGTGGGATGTGCAAATAAAGTCGAGGAACTGCAATAGCCGCCCTCTATAGAGTTCCCTCCTAGCTACACATAGAGCCCAGGGTAGGAAAACGGGCCTTCATTTCCGTAACCAATCCAGTAGCCAAAAAGAAAGTGGGCCTAGCTGCACCCTCCAGGCCCAAAAAAGATACCCAATGCAGACTTGTTGGAATGGGCTACGATTGCAACCCTTACCTGCAGGTTATGTGATGCCACACCTCCTCCTGTTTTGACACAGGGGCCATAGGTTCATTATAACGGCTACTTTAACGCCTTGTCACGGTCTCTTTGGCCTTTCTCTTTGAAAAACAACCATACTTTAAGTTACAAGTATGCAAAAACACTGACAATTAGGCGCCGTAAAGGGGAAATGCTATAAACAACACTATATCTAACGTGTCTATTTCATGTGTTGTTCCAATGTTGTCTCTAAAGAGACATTTTCTATGTGAATTTTTTTGATGGCTTTTAAGTCTATTTTTACGGCCACGGATTAACACTATGATTATGTAGAATAATTAAGGTTGTTTCTTGTTCGGTAACCAAAAAATTGTTCGGTAACGAAAAAAAAAAAAAAAAGGTCTCGGGTATGTTCTTCAATATGTTCTCGCGTCCATGAAAATAAAATTTAAAAAAAATTAAAAAAGAAAAAAGGAAAAAAAAGAAAGTGGTCCCTAGTGCAAGTGGAACATGCCCTGAGTCTTTGGGAAACTAGAGAGTGAAAAATCTTATAACGTCTTGAAAATTAGAATAATGTTTTAAAGAACATTTTAAGATTCTATTCAGAACATGGTCGGTAAGCAGTCCAAATAGAAAGCTAAAAAGCGAAACTTTTAAGGACCAATCAAGAAGAAGAAGAAGTAGCAAGAACTTGAAGCAACCGACGTGGAATCACGGCCAAAATCCCTTAAAGAAGATGGAATATTGACTCAATGAGAGATTAGGTTAATTTAGATGGTTAACAACACATGATATCCCGTCATTGAACAGAATTTCGACTCCGCCGACAACAATATCTGCGAATGATTCCCACTGATAATGGAGGCTTCTGTTAAAAATGATGTGTAGTCACTGAATAATTAATCGTCTCTGATTAATTATCACTAGACCCAGCTAGCATCTTGGTTAGCTAGCCCTGGGGTCCGAATGTAGTGACTAGATTCATACCTATAATGAATTGGGCATAGGCCTAAATGGTTAGACCCATTTCATCATCCTTACAATTTCATGTGTTTTACATATGAACAGTTAAATATTTAGAAAACCAAAAAGGGAAAAAAAGCTACGTGTTTAGACAGACTTACCATTTGTGTTGATTTTTTTTTTTTTTTTTTTTAAATCTGATTTTTTATTCTTTATTTTTTATATATTGGTGGGTTTTTTGTTAAAAGTTTAATTGTTCTAAACAACATATTCTAAGTGCACATATTGATAAAGACGGGTGCCTTAATGTAGATTTGAGCCCAAGTGTGGGGAGTATAACGCTTGCACAATTTTTCATTCAACCTAAATGGCATTTTTGAGGATATAAATTTTTTAAAAAAATTAAAAAAATTAATAACAGATGGAATTTACTCCTATCCCTAAACGATCAAAATATCAACATATGAGTATTAATGTTTTTTTATAAACTTGAATTCAAGATCACTTACTTAGCTAATGAGATAAATGTTACTAAGCTATCATGTCATCGGCTTAAGAATATATATGTCAGGCATTGAGCTTCCTTCAACCCAAATTACATATTTTAGTTTAATTTCACCCAACCCAACCTGTTTAACCCATAATTCTTGGTGAAGTCTCAAAGTTTAATTTCAGTACCACAGGGCTCAAATTTCTTGCGTTGGTGAAAGAATTATTAATCTCTAAGACAGCATTCAGACAACTTTCGAGCTAAGTCCACAAAAGGGTCACTTACCGTACATGAAAATCATTTTAGGTAGAAAGTAGAACCAAAAAGAGGAAAAAAACAAAGCTATTAGTTTGGCAATACTGTTGTACCAAAAATTACAGCACGTCCGCAGCCCTCTCTACAGAGAAAAGCCACGAAAAGGGCATGCCTTTAGATGATGATGTGATGAATGACATTTTTGGCATCATTAACCCAATTATGGTTGTATTGATAAATCTTGTTTGGGTTACACTAAGATGGTAATTAAATTTTGTGGCTTCTTTAGAAATAATATCTCTAGTAAGGATTTTTCTTAAACATTCTAATTTATAGCTCTACAAGAAAAAAAATATTGACTATTCTTTTATCGAGTGTGTTCTTGCTTTTAATTACTATCTGGGATCATATTAAAAATTATTGCCTTACGCTGTTAGATTTTGGCAGTTCTTTGATTAATTGGCTAGATAATCTTTTTTCTTGAATTGGAATACCATTAAGCTATGTACGGATGGTTACATTCTTTGGAAAAGATTTTTATTATCTAATGGTATATTCAGCGGAATAATATTATCCTAGAAAAGTTCAAATTGGCAGCTATTTATTTTAGTGATTCTACATTAGGTCGTTCAATTGGAATAATATTTAACAATTTCAAGACAGATTTTGTGGCTAGTATTATCAATTATTGCATGTTCATTACATTGAAGCCTTCTCCATCAAATTAAGTTAAATCAAATTTTGATTAGTTGTGGAAATATTTTAACATGCTGCAGGCAGATTTGTCATCAAATATGAGAGAAAAATTTTTAAGGGCTTCAATATTTAACTTGGGCAATGCTTCTATTTCAATATCAGAATGTGCGGTTTTACTCTTGCAACTTGAAACAAAGGCATGAAGATTATTCAAGCCAAGGTTGATTCATAAGTGATTAAAGTACTTCAAGAACAACAAAATCAACAAAATCACATGGCTAATGAGAAATTTGAGTGAATTTTGATCCGACATATTTAAAGGCAAGTAAATAGGGTGGCTGATTATGTTAGGGTTAATTATAATGCAAATGGTGCTATAATTTGATAAACTAGATTTCATGTATAAGAAGTTATGGGAGATTATTTTAGACAATAGTAGGGCCGGGTATTGAGTTGCCAAGGTGTAAGAGATGATCATTTATTTTATTTAAATTCCTTTATCAAAAAATGAAAATGAAAGGTGTATTAATGAAGATGGAGGATCACATAAGGATTCTAAGAACAAAATTTTATTAGAAAATGTCACAATTTAATCATACATGTCAATCAAAGTTGATGTTTTTTCACTAGACATTGTTTGATAATTGAAATATTGTATCAACCTTTGATTTATACGTGTAGGTTTATTTTAATATAATTTTGATTTACACACGCGTGTGTACATTTTAACATATTTTTAAGTAAATTTATTTTAGTGGAGTCAATTCAATGAGATAAAAATGATTAATGTGAATACCTAGAAATGTTTGTCCAAATGAATTTTTTTATTTTGTGTGTGTGTGTGTGTTGATTACGGACGGATGCATGAATATATGTGTGTCGTTTATTAACGATTGTATGTATGTGTGTGTGTGTAAAGTTTTGATTATTTACAGGATATCCGGTTTGATTATAGACGGATGCATGAATATATGTGTGTTGTTTATTAACGATTGTAACTGAACGGAATACTTCAAAATATCCTAGATATAATCCGCTCTTAAATATATATGAGAGAATTGATGTGTATACGAGAGAACTGATGTGTGTGTGTGTATAAAGTTTTGATTATTTATGAAATATCCCGTTTAATTACGGATAGATGCATGAATATATGTGTGTCGTTTATTAACGAATGTAATTGAACGAAATACTTCAAAATATCCTACATATAATCCACTCTTAAATATATACGAGAGAATTGAAATCCATCGTAGGAAGAGGGAGTGGTGGTATGAATTAATGAAAACACGAATCCGACAATACAATTGTGCACTGATATGGACCCTTGATGTAGCAATGGATTGAACCCGAGTTTGATTGATAAGTGAAAAAGAATGATTGGACTGTGAATGTACTCACTGCGTAGCCTTTTACTCAAAGGGTACAAAATTGGAACCATAGCATTGTATATATCATGATGTCTCGAAGATTCCTTGGATTGGTACCTGAATAACTCTACAATTTACCAAAAGCTTATGAGAAGGGTAAAACTGAAATATTCATTGCATGGTTCTTTCTTCCGTCTCTGTCTCCAATTTGGACGTACAGTGAATGTGACCCCTTTACAATGTGGAAGTCTTGGAATTTGAGTCATCAATCCTTGAGTGTGTAGGGGGAGTCTCTTGTATAGCCCAAAAGTAAATAATTTTTATTTTATTTTTGGATATTTGCAGTTATTTATCTTGCCCTCTCCTTGAGAGAAAAATGTGTGTACTAGAGAACAAAATGGACTTAATTAAGACAATAACATATCTTAGGGAAAATTACCATTTGGGGAGTGATTCAATCCCAAACTGTTACCCATAAAAGGGTTTTGACTGTCAACTCACGAAAAATTGACTGTCAACTTCCTCTACAGTATCAATTTGGGAAGCACTCTATCACCAAAGGGTAATTTCCCCCAACATCTTGTTGTTGTTGATCCCTTTCCTAATAGTTTAAGCTCTTAGGTTTAGTGATGTTCTAACATTGACAACATTATTGTTGTCATTTCTTCCTCTAATTTATAAGTAAAATACTAATCATTAGTGCCTTACTAGTTTTGTAAGTACTCGTACCGCCATAGTTGGTGTGGGTTAGCTAGGGTTTTGGTACAAAGTTTTTAAGAGAATGACATTTTCAACTGGCCCCAGACATACAAAGGAAAAAAAGGAGAACAATCTTGTTTTATTTTCTTGGTCCTCAACGAAATGAAAAAAAACTAGCTGGATCAAGAAATTCTTTATTTATTTATTTATTCATTCTCTTTTATGGCATATATTTGTTCTTCACATGCATTATTTTCCTGCATTGTCTTCATTGAAGCCATTCAAAATTGAAATCAAGTGAGAAGTTGCCACAATTAACTCGCCTAGATTCAACAACCATGTGCAAATTTGGTTGGAAAAAATTTCAAGGATAGCTTCTAAGACGTTTTAATATATATTCCAACACTGTGCTAATATGAAAATTCTTAGAAACATAATGTTTTAATAGAAAAATCAATTCAACATTATGTATCAGTCAAGTTTAATCACAATGCTATCAAAACAATCATTCAATCTTTGATTGTAAGATTACATACAAAAGATAAACATGATCTATAAACGGCCAACTTCACATTAACACTATCTGTTAGATATGATTTATCTATTTTATTATTTTTATTAATTTACTTCATTTTTTAGTCTTGATTTTTTTTTTTTTTTTAAAATTATGTTGATTTATATTTTGACAGGCTTGGTGGTTACTTTTGTGGGCTTAATAACCATTTTAAAATAGAGAGGAGTTACGCCCCTCTCTATATAAGCTCAAGTTGATCTATACTAGTGGTTTGAGGGAAAGCTTTTGCAATTGTTTATGAAATTAATTCCTCTCCTAAGATCTCAACCTCATGGGCTATTGCGTATTGAAGTGCTTTTCTCATATATTAAATCTGGTAGTAACTCATCGTTGGGATCCCATTCCCACAAAGTGAAGTAGGTGGTCTGTCCATGGATTTTGGCCGTTAAGGTCTGGCCATGGCCAAGCAAAAGCCTAGCTTGGTTCGATTGTTCTTTAATCTAGCCCATCTTCTTGAATCTTGCTCCGCAGCTTTCTCTCTCGCATTCCTATTTTCCTTTCTTTGTTACTCGTCGGTGCTTCAAAAGCTCATCAAAGGCGAGTTGGCTACCAATAATATTGGTAGCCTACCATCAACTTCATCGTGTCCATTCGTACCCACTTCACTATGATATTTTTTCTCTATAAATTTTCTTCCTTCGAAAACTCAAATCATATTAAAAGTCAGATCCATACACATCTAGAAATGCTTATTTGATCATAACGTCTTACATCTGGCTGATCTCATCAAGGTGGTTCGATGAGGATGAAATGGCATGGGATATGAGAAGAACATGGAAAAAAAATGATGAACCAGATTTAACCATGAGCCTTCTTTTTTTTTTTTTTTTTTTTTGGCTATAAAGACCTAACCGTGAACTTCAAAAGGGTAATTTGGTTCCTTCGTTATTTAAAAGCTGAAGGGCCGTGGATACAATGTTTTCTTCTTTGGCAATAAAGCCAGCCTATCTTTTTCTTTCTTTCTTTTTAAAATTTTATTTTGGACATCTCTATTGGAGATTTTTTTTTTCTTTTTTTTTACTCTTGTGTTTGTAAAAGTATCTTCAATCATGTGAGTTAAATTATCTGTGCTATTGGTATTTTAATATATGTTACAATACCAAATGTTATAATTTAACAATACATTTATCTTATGTGGAAAATTTGCTTTGAGGATTTGTTTTTCCTTTTTTTTTTGTTTGGGGAATTTAAGAATTTGACGGACCAACAGAAATTTGTTTATTTTTATTATTATTATCATTTGTTTTTCATTCTGCTAGCGGAGTGGCGTTTGGGGGGTAGCGACAACAAAGTCAATGATTTCTTCTCACTGAATTATGGCAAAGGCCAATAGATGATGGCCCCTTTGGAAAATCTGTGCATTATCTCTGGACTCATTATGTAAGCCTAAGACAATTTTGTGGGTTTAAGAGTCTCTTTCCAAATAAGGGGTTTTGAATTCACCTCTTATCACTTCCTTTTCAGATTATTCCAATAAATTTATTATGTCTTTGTAATTATCCGATACATGTGAGACAGACAATTGTATATGTGTAAAGGGATTAATTAGGTATGTAACTACATCCCGAAGAACCTCATGATATATATATATATATATATTAAAGAAAAGAAAAGAAAAGAAGAAGCAGTCGGTCTAGGAGGTTGGAATTGTGGATTCGATGATATTTCATATTTGGACTGAACGTCAAATATTGAAGACAATTGAAGTGCCTTAGGAAATTTGCATGGTAGGTGGTTTTTAAAGGAAGAAATCAACCTAATAAGAATGAAGTCAAGCCAGTGGGGTTGGACCCGATGACTATGAAGTCCCATCTAGAAGAGGAGAGGTGGTACAGGCAAGAAAAAGTCGACGAGGGCCCATCTTTCTAACGAAATCTTAGACACACATTTTGTTATAATTTTACTGTTATTAATTTTGCTAAAATTATGTTAGAATGGGTTAAAATGCATTGGTCAAAATTGAAAAAAAATAAAAAATAAAAATATAGTCGAACATTATTAGATTCGATCTCTGATATCATGACCCCCACGTCATGATGCCCGTTGGACGATGAAAATTTAGGGTTCGCCCCTAGGATTGCAATTTAGGTGGATGGACCCAACTCAACTTGAACCTAGTCCCAAGCTACGGATAAGGTTAGTATGACAAGCAAGTAATATAATTATGTTTTATCTTTGTGATATTGTAATGTTTTGTTTTTAGTTTAATTTTTAATAAGAATATGATAAAGATCTCAACTCTTTGTCTAATTTTATTTATCCAACTTATGTAGTAGGTGACTTGGTGGAAGGAACAAGGATTGTATGAGTGCCTATTTATTTAATTTAGTAATTTTTTTTAATATATGGTATGCCACATAGATTAAGCAAACGAGTTAGGCTATGTATATTCAAATGTTATACTTCTTCCGTTCCACAAAAATAAGCTATTTTTGTAATTTTCTTTGTTCCAAAATGTTTGTTCACTTTGAATAATCAAGTCAAAATTTTTTAGAACTTTCCTCTATTGCCCTTTGTTATCCCAAGAATTGTTTTCAATACAAGATCAAATCCCAAAAATCATAAGGGTACTTCTCAAAGAAAATTTTTAATGGTTGATGAGTCAAATGCAATGATGGTTTTTCTTAATTTGCGTTTTTTTGTCAAAGATGACCTATCTTTGTAGGACAGAAAGATATCATTTTCTTTTTTATTTTTTATTTTGTCAAACGAGGGGTATCCTAAGCAATCGGCTTATACTTATCCTCCCGTGATGCATAAAATACTTTAAATGTTATAGCATTTAGAGCAACCACAATTAATACGGGGAAGTCTTTTACATTTCAAACATGTTTTTGTTATATAAGAGCATCTTTAGTGGTGAGTTATATGGTGTGCTATTGCTATATTATAGCATTTAGCACAAGTTAGGATGCTCCCATGGTGTGCTAAAAACGTGGGCTAAATATAGTAACAGCTCACCCTTGTGCTATATTTGGGACAAGGGTGAGTTATTACCATATTTGTCATGTCAACTCTCCCTCCATTTCTTAACAATCATGTACGCCAGCAACTTCTCTTCCTC
This sequence comes from Liquidambar formosana, assembly GCA_039720395.1. Classification (NCBI taxonomy): domain Eukaryota; kingdom Viridiplantae; phylum Streptophyta; class Magnoliopsida; order Saxifragales; family Altingiaceae; genus Liquidambar; species Liquidambar formosana. The sequence continues at coordinate 3,326,055 of CM077827.1, read as the reverse complement.
CTTTTTTCTTCCAAAATTTTCTCAAAATTTTCTCAGTAACCAAACAGCCCGTAAATAAATACAATATTTTCAAATATAATATTGAAATCTTATATAAATAAATAAATAAATAAATAAGGCAGAAAACATACCTTTTTTTTTTAGCCCATTCGTCCCACTCAAGTAACCTTGCATTTGATCCACGATATGCCCCAATATGCAAATAATTACAGGTGGTTGGAACTTGGAAGACTTGTAGTTGGATAGGTCATTTGTTATTATTATTATTATTATTTATTATTTTTTATTTTGGTTAGAATAATGGAGGTTGGAAGAGGGTAGTTGGTAGTTGATAAAAAAATGGAGGGAATTGAGGTTGTGGCAAAAAATAGCACATAATGTCATTTGCACTATTAGAGTACCTTACATTAAATTATAGCATTTGGCACTGTAGCATGTGCTAAAATAGTAATAGCTCACCCTATTTAGCTCATATCGAAATGCTCTTCATGACTTGATTCTTTTCCACAACATGCACTTTTGATAGAATTCTCTTCTTAATGTCAACTCGAGTTCAAGTTATACTTTGGCCTATGTCTAAGCAAATGTCTCGAGGGACGCGCCAAAGATGAGAGCCCAAATTCATGTATCAATACAAATTAATCAAACATTTTTCAGCATTGAAAGCTATTGAATTTATTAGAAGTCAAGTCAAATTTAACTTATATACTTATGTTGGTAGCATGGAATATTGATTATTAGGTGACTTAATGAGTTTTCATATTCCTTATCTTTGCACAAAATATAAATTGGATTGAATTGAATTACTGGTTATTTTGATTGATTTAAATTTGAAATGTGTAGGAAGTAGGAATATGAAAACATGATTAAAATAGTTTCCTGTTTTACATCAAAATATTAAAACAATTATTAAAAAGCCCCAGCCTCATGCCTTAAACTTGGGTTTAACTCTTACCATTCCCTCTCCGGGTCACCCCATAAACTTACGGCTAAGGGAGATTAGTTGGATGTGTAACCATATCGGAATGTCCTGATATTAATAATAAATATATTAAAAATTAAAAATCCAACTTCATATGCTCCTTTTACATAGAGGAGGCCTATAAATCATGTCAAACTTGGTTTACATAATTTTGTGGGATTTCAGCTCTTCATACACACATCCAACAAAGGTCGAGATTGGACCCCGGCCTTTGAATTAAGTGACAACAAAATTAAGGGTCAAAATTGTTATCGTAAAGACAGGGGTGTGGACACCAGTCTCTATGTAACACGTATGAAGATATTTAGCACTTGCTTTTGCCTCAAAGAAATTTGTAGGTTTCAAGTACTTGTTTCTCATTAATTTGGCCCAAAAGTGCTGTTTATCTGTGAGGACTTTCCATCCCAATTTAGTAATGGGGGTGGTTAATGTAACCCCTTAAGTTCATTTGTGCACACCCCATGAATTTTCATTTATCAAAGTTTTTTAAAAAATATAGAAAATTTTTATGAAAATTGGTCACGTGGTTCACTAAAAAACATCATTTTAAATAATTTTGCAGAAGAAATTTTTCCCAAATTCTATTGTTTAACCCTCTATTTGGTTCTTAGATTCTACAAAGGGAAAAAAAATGAGGAGGAAAGAAAATGAAAGGAAAAGATAAAATCATATAAAGACAAAATTATTCAAATTCTTTTTTTTCTTCTAATTTTCCATTGCAACAAAATAAAGAAAAGTAGAATTCCATATATATTTTTTTTCCTTGATAAATCTGCAATCCAAATAGAGCCTAAGTGGATTTTTTTAGTCATTTACCGTATGTGTCATCTTTGGCGAAAAATTCCACTTCAGTGCAAGATTTTGAAAAAAAATTTCTTATGTGAAGTTATTCAAAATGACGTTGTCTAATACAATGCATGACCCGTTTTCATAATTTTTTTAATTTTTTTTTAAATCTTGAAAAATTAAAATTAATATGGTGTGCAAATAAAATTAAGAGGTTACGATTACTAATCTCTTTAGCAATGGAAGCAGCATTGATATCTTCTATTTTCCAAGGCTTAGATCACCCCCATTTTTGGGCCTACTGATTTTGTCCCATGAGACTAATGGAAGTCCATAATGCCGATCGAACGAATAATTGTGCCAAAAGAAGTCTTTGTTCTTCCAGTCAATTTGCTTCGTAAATTTTTTTTTCTTTTGTTATTAGCTCAATTTGCCCCGTTATACCGCACGAGACAACAAATTAGTTTTTCAACGTACCAACTTTGAATTGATTTTATTTATTACTTTCTCAAAAGTGTTCTTCCAGATACGATCATTGAAAGACAGGACAATATATGAATTAATTTTTTACATGCACTATGATAAAATTAATTAATTGTTCGGGTTTCGAAAGTCTTGCTTGAATTTTTGTTGCGTTGCGTGGTTGACTGTCAAATTGTATTTGATGATCCACAAGCAGTTTCGATATATTGATCTTTAATTTCTAGTTATTTGGAATTTTAGGGAGTTTTCCCGCTGGGTTTAGTGTATACTTACCATTGTCTCGCACACCAGATGTTCGAGGTAGTGTTTATTTGATGGGTTCTATTGGTATGGTAGGTGGTAGTGTATGGTGGTGTCTTATTGGGGATGTATGGTGTAATATTCTTTTCAAATTTAATATAGAAAGGAAAAAGAAAAAGAAGGTTGAGGAAGAAGCAAAGAAGAAACCGGGTGGACAATAGGTGACACCAGCAGTTGTTAACATCTTTTGCCAGGTCCCGTTAATACTACTATCTCTGCCACTTTCTCATACATTCTCTATCCTTGACCCTTCAAGTATCTCTAGCTTATGCCTACCAAAATTTGCGCAGCCATGGATATGAAGAACAATCCATGGTTCATGCTTTTTCTTCTCTTCCTATTCTTGTCTCTGAAGAGCATTCTCTCTTATGGAGCTGATACAATCTCTGCAAACCAATCTCTCTCTGGTGACCAGACCATTATCTCAGCAGGTGGAGTCTTTGAATTGGGTTTCTTCAAACCAGGTAACTCTTCCAACTTCTACATAGGCATGTGGTATAAACAAGTCTCTTCAGACCATAGTTTGGGTAGCAAACAGAGATAGACCCATCTCTAATAAATATTCTTCAGAACTCAAAATCTTGAATGGTAACTTGGTACTTCTCGATGAGTCCCAAACCTCAATTTGGTCGACAAACTTGAGCTCTACCCCCTCAAATACTATAGAAGCAGTGCTTCATGACACGAAATCTTGTTTTGAGAGATGGGTCTGATTCATCGGAACCACTTTGGCAGAGTTTTGACTATCCTACGGATACATGCTTGCCAGGTAATAAATGTGGATTGGACAAACGTACCAAAAGAAACAAGCATCTTACTTCATGGGAGAATTTGGAGGATCCTAGATCAGGCCTCTTCCGTTTCAAGCTAGACCCAAATGAAATTGATCAGTTTTCTTTGATGTGGAATAGGTCTCAACCGTACTGGACTACTGTAACTTGGAATGGACAGACTTTCAACTCAGTTCCTGAATTTAGCATGAATAATAATATTTTTATTAACTACAGCTACATTTCCAACGAAAATGAGAGCTACTACATCTATTACATCTATTCTCTTCAAAATCCTAATTTTTTTTTTATGTAGATTTACGATGGGTATTTCTGGTCAGATCATGCAATTGACATGGGTGGATACTAATAAGCAATGGAATGTATTTTGGGCTCAACCGAGACAGGGCGAGGTTTACGCAATTTGTGGCACATTCAGTAGCTGCAATATGAAATCCATGCCCTTTTGTAACTGTTTGATGGGTTTTGTGCGGAAGTCAGTGAAGGATTGGAACTCGCAAGATTATTCAGGTGGTTGTGCAAGAAAAATCCCTTTGCAGTGTGGAAATAATAGTAATGCTATTGGGGAGAGAGACAGGATCTTAGCAAGTCTCGGCATGAGATTGCCCGACCATCCACAACTTGTGGTCGTTGGGAGTGCCGTGGAATGCGAATCCACCTGCTTGAATAACTGCTCTTGCACTGCTTATGCTTATGACAATAGTGAGTGCTCAATTTGGTTTGGAGATCTATTGAATCTCCAACAACTTTTAGAAGGTAATAGCAGTGGGAAAACCCTATACATTAGACTTGCTGCTTCCGAATTTTCAAGTCCTGACAATAATACAGGAATGTACACTGGTATTGTTGTTGGCACAGTTGCAGGGGTTGTAATCCTCTTAGGACTTGTTTTATTTTTATTCTTGAGACGGATCGAGGACATCATTTAGAACTGTAAATACTATACATGGTTCATTGGTGCCATTTGGGTATAGAGATCTTCAAAATGTGACAAAGTATTTCTCGAAAAAATTGGGTGAAGGAGGTTTTGGTTCTGTTTTCAAAGGGATACTGCCAGATTCAACTGTCATCGCAGTGAAGAAGCTTGGAGGCATCAGTCAAGGAGAGACGCAATTCCGAACAGAAGTCAGCACGATTGGGAACATCTAACATGTTAATCTTGTTCGGCTTCGTGGTTTCTGCTCTGAAGGTAATGAAAAGTTGTTGGTCTATGATTACATGCAGAACGGCTCTTTAGATGCCTATATTTTTCACAAAAAGGACTCTGAAATTTTGGATTGGAAAACAAGGTACCAAATTGCATTAGGGATAGCTAGAGGGTTGGCTTATCTCCACGAGAAGTGCAGAGACTGTATCATCCATTGTGACATAAAGCCAGAAAATATCCTTTTAGATGCTGAATTTTGTGCTAAAGTGGCAGATTTTGGTTTGGCAAAGCTTGTAGGAAGGGAGTTTAGTCGAGTTCTGACAACAATGAGAGGGACAATAGGCTATCTCTCACCAGAGTGGATATCAGGAGTGGCCATAACAACTAAAGTCGATGTTTACAGTTATGGAATGATACTTTTTGAATTAATATCAGGAAGGAGAAACTCCGAGATATGTCAAGATGGAAAAGTTAATTTCTTCCCAACCTTTGCCACAAGTAAAATGACTGAAGGAGAAGACATCTTTAGCCTGTTAGACCATAGGTTGGAGTGGAATGCTGATGCAGAAGAGCTAACAAGAGTTTATAGAGTTGCTTGTTAGTGCATCCAAGACAATGAAACTCATAGACCGTCAATGGGTCAGGTAGTTCAAATCCTTGAGGCCAATTTTGATGTGAGGCTGGCTCCAATCCCGAGATCTCTCCAAATGTTTGGTGACAATCAGGAGGGGCACATAATTTCTTCACTGTGCCTTCCTCAAGCTAGAGTTCCCTAGCACAGAGCAACCACTCAAATGAATCCTCTCATACCAAGAGTGTCACTTTGTTGGCAACTTCAAAATCGTGAATGGAAATAAATCAGGATGCTTTGAAAAATGAAGAATGTGTCGAGCAGTTCCAAATTCGGTTGATATATATTCCATGTTTTCTATTAATAAGCGAAGAGGCATTGTTATAAGTAGTTTTGTTTGTTTCTGGTTATCTATTGTTTTTTTGTTTTGTTTTGGTTTTTTTTGTTTTTTTGTTTTTTTGTTTTTTTGAGAACTGGTTATCTATTGTTGTGAAATATATTTTATGGAGGCCTTGGCCTATGTTAATAGGTTTTTGTTTTTTTGGGTGGTGGCCCGGGGAAAAACGGGGAGGGGGGGATCGTTGTTTAATAAGCCTTGAATGCTTTGTGGGATTTGAGAAGAAATCAGGGATATGGATTGGAATTGGAATTGGAATTGCCTCCGCTTTCTTTCCCAATGGAAGTGGAAGTTAGAATTCTAACTAGAGTTCTTTGAAATTGCCCAACTTTGGTAGTTGCCATTTAAGGATTTAAGGCTTTGATGACCACGTGTTTAAGATATATAAATTATTACTACTTCAGAATTCCTTCCTTTCAGCTCCATTTGGTGCAAAGGAAATTATTTCCAATCGGAAAGAAAGAAAAGAAAGACATCATACAACAATGGCCTAAGACTTCTTGGCAAATCTTAACAGGAGGAGGAAAAGTTTTTTGAGGTTTTTGCTTTTGGAAACACCATTTTTTTTCCTTTTTCTTTTTTCAAGATTAAGACTCGAATCTGTTAGGAGAGGTGAGATGCCTTTAAATTACAAGGCCATTAGTCACTCGATACACAGATTTAAAAACAAGGAAGCTAGCTTTACAATATGAAAGGTATTGGCCTTAGCTCTTACTACAGTGATTCAGATTTACTTGATGTAGCACTTCCTCTGCAGCTTTTTTGTAAAGAAAATGAACTATGAAACAAAAATTCAGTATGGGTTCATGGATCTCGATCAAGGATAATGCACCTGATAAGGTGGGACATGGTCACGGCTGCTCATATCCAATGGTACCCTAGCTGGTCTTGGAATTCATAGGGCATGGACCGACCGAAATATTGCTTCCATGCTGGGCAAGAAAATTGCAGAATCTGGGGTTTGGAAAAAATGAGAGAGATTCTCTTCATTTATTAGATGGTCCACTAAAATTTAGGCGATTTATATCAAGTGGGCCAACCAAATTATGTGAGACCTATGCAATGGAGAGGATCCTTACACGGAGATGGAGTAGTAACATTGAAGTCAACGACTCCCTTTTGCTGAATACGGCAAAGGGAATATGACCCCTTCAAGATTCGGGAGTGTTGCATTATCAAAAAAAAAAAAAAAAAAAAAAAAGAATAGATTAGGGAGTTCATGGAATAGTCGGTCTTACGGTTTTGTCCCTCGAAATTTTTAATCCCAAAAAATATCTCTAAAAAGGAGTGTTTAGCACCGTCTTATAAATCCAAATCCATCTTAGACCTCATCTGCATGCGACGTGAAATGCTAACATTAAAGAACAAAAAAAGAAAAATTGTCTATCCTTATTTTGTTTTGAAAAAGTTAATGTCATAATAGCAAGTTAATATAAAACCTAGGTTGTGGGATGCAAACATTAATAGAAAAAATATTATCCCTTTTTTGTTTTAAAAAAGTGAATGTCATATCAGTAATTGCATGAATTTTATTGTATGTTGTACCAATCTAAAAAAATTTAGTTTAATCGTTACCCTTTTGAGTTGAAATGACCTAAGCTCCTCTCCATTTTGAGCCCTATTTGCAGAGGACGAAGTTTTTTCTTTCTTTTTTTTTTTTTTTTTTTTTTTTTTCTCCAAGTGGGGAATTCATAGAACTTACCATTGTTCTTAAACCCTCTTACTAATAAACGAGAATCAATGTTTCCCTATGAACTTTGTACTCGAGATCACTTAGTCAATAAGTGAGGAAATTAATATTAGTTAGATTATCATACCATCGGCATTTTGAGATTTTTTTTTTTTCTTAGGTAAATGAAAATAAAAGGGTATATAATCCATCTTGACTCTTAGTCGTTGGATGTGAAAATGTGCCACATGACATATTGACATGCATTCTCAGCCTTATCTGGTGAAACCAAGAGAATAGAATAGTGGAGGGAATCCTGTGCCATTTGGGCTTGACTTGGCTACTCTACATGGAACTGGGCTTAGCAGGCCCAGGCACTCACCTTTGTCTTGCCGTGCCACCAATCAGAGAGACCACACTATTTATGGGTAAAAGAAATCAATTTGATTAGACGGGTTTGGACAATTTGATTAGCTTATATATATATATATATATATTTTGGAACGTTGGATGCTATTTTAAAATATAATTGAACCTCAATAATAGATATTTTCCAGCTTAAACAACATTTTCACTGACACCCAATGTACCTAATTTGCTTAACCTTATGATGTGGATATTAAACGACCAAACACTTTCCGGTCCAGTTGTTCATTAGCTCATGAAATAGTTCTAGGGTGGAGATAGAAGTTTTAATTTTTGTTTGCCCCACTCTTTGTTCTCAATTCTTGCTTCCAAGACACGATTATTGAACATTAAGCAGTTAAACCACTCAAGGAAAATGCTACAGAGCCTAACTTTTTATCCAAATTTACTTGCCTGATTGGCATGACAACTAATGTGGCATACCATGTCAGCCTGTTATATATAGATAATTATTATTTTTTAAAATAAAATTTTTAGTTGTTTGATGTTCACATTAGTTGTCATGTCAATTGAACGGGCAACCTTTAGACAAATGAGTCAGATAAATATAACACTGCACTTCCAATAACACAGGGACTTAGAGTAAGTTTAGCCGTCTAATCACTTATGAGAATTGAAGGTGACTCCCATTTTATGTACTTTCTCCTTTAGGTTAATTAGGCATCTATTAACACAAGAAACAAGCTGTAAATTGCTTATTACTCCATCAAAAAAGGAAAAAAAAAAACACACACACACACACACAAAAGAAACAAGCTAATGGTAGCTTTAGTACACGAGCACTGGGGCTTAGCTTTAGTGCAAGGTTAAAGCTAGAGATCTCTTCACCATTAAAAAAAGAAGAAAAAGCTAGAGATCTCTTTAAAAAGCATTCGTCTATGTCGATATCCATATATATGTAAGTGTTTGAACTTTGAATCTTTACGACCCATCACTATGAATTTTATGTCGTATTTTACTTTAACACATTTGAACGTTATGCCTGTTCCCTATTCGAATATAATTTGGGGTGGGGGTTAATAAGGATATTTTGATCTCACAATATGTAGATTGTACTTTGCTAAGATACAGGAGGCACGATGACATAATAAGGTTTTTTTTTTTTTTTTTTATGAACGATCTAAAACTTAAATCATGAAACCTCTCCCGAATACAAATCAGCAAGAAATTGCTCTCGAATAAACTCGGGGACTTCTTCCATCCAAACACAAATCCTCAATATTGTTGGCGTGCCTTGTAAGACCATGTGCCACTATATTACCCTCGCGCCAAATATGAGAAAAGGTCACCTCAGTAAAAGAGTTGCAACAGCTTGAATATCCTCAAGAAGAAGACCCAAAGGAGTGAGCAAGGCTTCATTAGAGTTAAGTGTAGTAACAACCGTTGCACTGTCCCCTTCTACTTCCATAGAATGCAAACCCAAATCACGGACAAATCCCATGGCAAAACGCATAGCCATAGCCTCCACCTCTACCACTAGAAAATTGCCATGGATTTTTTTGGATCCCACTGTGATTACCTAGCCTTCACAATCTCTAACCATCACGCCCAGCCCCGCACAAAGATGCTCCGCAAATAAAGCACCATCAACATTAAGTTTAAAAACCCCTGCTCACGGTGGGCACCATCGGATCTGTGGACGACTACCCGTTGTCCCTTGAGTATCATTAGCCTCTGAAAATGCCTGCCATAGTCTAGCTGCCCTCTCAACAACAGTAGCAGGTTCTTCCCTGATTCCTTCAAAAACCCAGCGATTCTGCTCGTGCCAAATAGCCCACATAGTCATCATCACTTGCGACCTCATCTCCTTGGCGGTAAGCTGATAGAGCTCATCCAACCAAACCCCAAAGTCTGATAACAAAGCTCCACCACCCCGCCATCCTAGGCCACTAGAATGCCACACCATCTGGGCAAAACTAAAGTCCCTGAGACTGTGGATCACAGTTTCCTCTGTTTGCCCACACCTAGGACACAAAGCATCAACAAGAACTTTCCGTCGGGTTAGAATAGCTCTCGTAGGGAGAATACCTTTGAACGCTCACCAAATAAAAAGTTTCACCTTGTTAGGAACATGTTGCTTCCAAATAAGAGCACCTGATGCACGACTAGAATCTGAGCTTGAACTGTCCCCCAGAAATATTACCTAGACTTCTTCTCAAGTTGTCCAATTCCATCAAATAAGCACTCCGAATTGTAAACACCCCCTTGGGATGAAAATGCCACATTAATTTGTCTTCAGGCAACCAGTGGATAAGGGGAATTTGACGAATGATGTCTACCTCATGAGGTAGAAAAATACTACTCACCAAGTCCATCTTCCACTCCTTTAATTCAGCATCAATCAGTTCACAAACCCGTGTATCCTCTACAAGCATAGTCCTTGGCGACACCACCCTGAAAGTAGTTGGAGTGGGTAGCCATTTATCCTTCTAAATGCCCCCGGACCTCCCATTCCCAATCCACCATCGAACACCCCTACCCAAAACATTTTTTGTCCCCCATATGCTACGCGAAGAGTAACTGGGATTAACGCCTAAGCTTGAATCAAGAAAACTACTCCGTGGGAAATACTTAGCCTTCAACAATCTAGCCACCAAAGAATTCTCATTAGAAAGAAGCCGCCAAGCTTGCTTAGCTAACGGGGCATTATTAAAAATAGGAAAATCCCAAAAACCCAGCCCACCATCTTTTTTAGAGTAATATAGAGATTCCCAAAGCAACCAGTGAATCTTCCTCTCAGAAGCTCTTTGGCCCCACCAAAAATTGCTAATCATCACCTTAATTTCTTCACACAGAGCCAAGGGAATTTTAAAACAGCTCATGGCATATGTAGGAATGGCCTGTGTAATTGCCTTAATTAAAACTTCTTTCCCGGCCTTCGATAATAATTTCTCTTTCCAGCTTTGTAACTTCTTCCATACCCGTTCCCTAAGAATGCCAAATAACTCTTTCTTGGATTTGCCAATAAGAGTTGGGAGAACATCCAGCACTACGCCGCATTTTGCCTCCGTGGCCTTACCAAAAAGAAGACTATCATCAACGAAAAAAAGATGAGATATCTTAGGGCTTCCTCTGCAGATGGAAATCCTAGTCAATCTATTCTCCCTTTCCGCCTTAGTTATCATACCTGTCAGGCCCTCTACAACAAGCAAAAAGAGATAAGGCGATAGGGGTCCCCTTGCCGAAGCCCCCTAGAAGGTTGAAAATACCCACATTGGTTACCATTGAATCTAACTGAATAAGAAACAGTACTAACAGTACTAACACAAGACATAATCAACAGAATCCAATCCCTTGAAAAACCTAAGTTCTCTATAATTTTTTCAAGGAATGCCCACTCCACCCTATCATAGGCTTTACTCATATCAAGTTTCAAAGCAAAAGAACCTTCCTTCCCTTCCCTTCCCTTTTATTCTTAAGAAAATACATTAGCTCAAAAGCTACAAGAACATTATCCGTAATAAGGCGACTTGGCACAAATGCACTTTGGTTGTCTGAAATAACATTAGGCAATATAGTCTTAAGACGGTTGGCCAAAACTTTGGCAACAATCTTATAAACCACATTACATAGACTAATAGGTCGGTATTGGGTGATATACTCAAGGCTGTCTGTTTTAGGTATCAAGACTATATGTGTATAGTTGAAATTCAGAAGCATAGGACCCCCCCCCAAGAAAAGACATTGTGGCTTGGGTAATATCTGGCCCAACTATATGCCAATATTTTTTATAAAAAAGAGCTAACATACCATCTAGCTCGGGAGCTTTACTGGGGTGCATCTGAAACAATGCGTCTCGAACCTCATGTGGTTGGAAGTCCCGCAAAAGAGCCGTATTCATCTCATCAGAAACCCTCCGCTCAACCCCGACAAAAGCATCATCCGTAATAAGAGGTCTAGAAGATGAGAAGATATTTTTAAAATAATCAATCACAATGCCTTTAATTCTACTCTCCTCTTCTTGCCATTGCCCCTGATTATCCCTTATGCCTTTGATTAAATTTTTCTTCTGTCTTTGAGGAGCTCGAGCATGGAAAAATGCCGTATTCCGATCACCCTCCTTCAGCCAATCAATTCGCGAGCGTTGGCGCCACATGATTTCCTCACGAGCAAGTATATCATCCATAGCTTGCATGATGCGCCTTTCCTCGTCAATAACAGGTATAGAAATTGGCCCTTGTTTAACCGCTCTAAGTTGTTCTCGCATATCTTATAATTGCCTATGAACATTCCCAAAATTAGATTTATTCCATGACAATAGCTGCATTCTAGCGGATTTAATTTTCTCACTAACACTGAACATAGGGGACCCCATTCCCTCATCACCCCATCCAACCTTAACATCCTGCTCACATTCCTCAGATCGAACCCACATAGCCTCAAAACGAAAGGGTTTCTCTGTCTTCCCATACCAACTGAAGAACTATCCAAATCCACTAGGATAGGTAAGTGATCAGATGCACTATAAACAAGATTCTCCACCCATGCAAGAGGATATAGAGTATTCCATTCCGTAGACACCAGGACTGTCCAGCCTCTCTTTTATGCATTCCTCACTTGATCTATTGTTGCACCAACTTAACTTTGGGCCATGAAAACCCAAATCTCTAAGATTACACTGTGTAATAGCTTGGTGAAAATCCCTCATCTGCTATTCAGCTCTCAGAACGTGACCCCATTTTTCCCTTGTCTCAATAATCTCATTGAAGTCTCCCATACACAACCATGGCAAATCTGAGTGGGAATGTAGTAGCACTAACAATTCCCATGATAACTTCCGCCTTGATACCTCAGAGTGGCTATAAAACCCAGTGGAGCGCCATATAGCGACCCCTGCATCCATAATCCGAGCATCAATATGGTTGCCTGAGTAACTTAGGATCTCCACTACCACATCTTGTCACCAAAGAAGTGCTAACCCACCTGCATGATTGTTAGCTTTAAAAATTAACCCATTAGCAAAACCCAACTTGAGCTTAATTCGTTCCATTTCTAGTTTATGAAGCTTAGTCTCCATTAAGAAAACTAAGCCGGGAGCTTTCCACTTCACAACATCATGAAGGGCACGAACTGTGTGAGGGTTCCCAAACCCTCGATAGTTAAAACTTAACATTTTCATTGCACCCGGCAGGGCTGGAGTCCAGCCACCGCCGATATATCCACTGTACCAATCGAAATCCCATTCCCCGTTGGCACATACCTGGCTCGCTTCCCATGGCCCCCAAACCCTCGATCCCCCAACTTTAATAACCTCAACCTCTGTAACCAGTTTTCGTTTACCCGTTCTAGGAGTAACTGGTGTTTCTCCTTCCCCCATATATATATCTCGAGCTTTGTGCTTCCAATGCTTAATCCTAACCCTAGAGTTATCCCCTTGAATTGGTGAAGAGGACTGTATTGATCCTTTTTGCTGGGTGCTGACCTAATATGAGTCGAGTATACCCATTATGGGCATAGAGACTCCTATACTAGGCCTGTTAGTAACCAATTGTGCCTTTGCCAATTGGGTCATACCCAGGGACGGGGGCTCCTCTCCAACAGCTCGCGGTATAAAGCCTATTTCTTCCTCCATAACATCTGTTGCTTCAATGGCCCCATTCGTAGGCATGTTCTTTGATGGAGCGAAACTCATACCCCAGTCACGCTAACCATTTCTATCAAATCCCTCTCATTGCGGCTCTAAAGAGTATCAGATTCCACAAATTTCTCCCGCTCGAATTCAAACTCCTGCTTAACTGTTATCATAGATTTTGCAGCGGAATACAAGCCAGAATTGCCTCCATCAAAATCGCCGTTTGTCACCTCCTCTTCCGAAATCCGATCTCTTCTTTGTTCCAAAAAAAGGTATCGAAACCACCACGTCATCTTTGTCATGTGTCCCGTTGCCGGCCCGACTCAACGACCTGTTACCACCCAGTGATTGATCCTTCCCCTTATCGGAGTGGGACGAAGGACCACCTCCCATATGGCTTTTTGTAGGTTTAGCAGACTCTGCTGCTTGCAGCCAAACCCCATATTGGGAAGGTGCTTTGGACTGCCCCCTTGGGCCTCAAAACATTTAGCACAATCCTTTTCCGTATGGCCAAGCAATCCACAAAAATAGCAAAAAATAGGTAATCATTCATATTTGACCGACACCTACATACCTTTCCCACCCAGATTCAACATAATTCCCTTGTCAGGGGTTTAAACACATTGATGCAAACCCTTAGGCGCAGAAACTGACCCCAATAAACCCCTTCATCCCCATAATCCATCTCCATGAATCCATCCAATTTCTCCCCTATTATATGACCCACCTCTTTAGACATACAACCTAATGGCAAATTAAAAATCTGCACCCAAAAAGGGGCTTTATCAATAACTATTTCAGAGGGCTGAATGTCCCCTTCAACCTCTTTCAGATGTAGTAGGGATTTGTCAAAACTCCATAGACCATTGTCTAAGAACTCAACGTCAATCTAGAGGATGACATCATAAGTTGAGTTTGCCATGAACGTTAATTAATTATGCAAAATGAGATTAATGTTGTCCATATTTAAAGGTTTTTTCATTTTTATGCTAAACACAGTAACGCACAACAAACTCACATATAGGGATTCAGGGAATGAATAAGTTGGTCCATAACTTTCACCGTTTCCTCCACGAAAAAATAAAAGGTGGGGAAAAAATACAAGTGAGTATAATATATTCTCAATAACTTTGACCGAATTTTAGTTAAACTAGTGTAACCAGTTTTAACTTATCTAAAATAACAAAAATTGAAATTGGGAAGACTTGAAACATAGGCCTTTACACTTCTAATCCACTCACAATGGGTTCGTTTTCTAGCTATCAAATCGCCAGTGATATGGATTGTTGAGCTCTCACCTCCACTGCCACTCCTCGATAACCATGTCTCTCTCTTTCTCTCTCTCTCTCTAAAGAACCACCACAACCTCTTAATTTTCTCTCTTCTTTCTGGCTTTACTCGCCAGAACGTCCCCTCTATTTCACCTGTCGACATCACCTACACCATCCACTCCTCCGACCACTTCTCACCGTCATCAGAATGCATCGCCACCCTTCTTTGGTCTTTGAAAACCATCGTCATCCGCCTCTTGGAATCTGGACAACAGTGGACCGCGCCTTCGCCTACTCCAACGTCTCCCTCCTCCTCAACATCCCCAATAACCTCGTCCCCTCCATCGCCTCCAACTACTCCAACACCCTCTGGTGGCTCTAAACCACATTGGCTCCTTCTACCCCCGGGCCAAGATTGCCACAATTTCAGTGGGGAGTGACGTACTCGATAACTCCTCTGACGTCTCTGATATTGGGATTCAAAAGTTCTCCATTTCTACCACTTTCTCCTTCATCACCATCATAACGACGTGGTTCACGTCATTGGTAGTCAAGTTTCAACAACCCGTCTCCAACCTCGTGCTTACACCACTCCTCCAATTCTTGGCTGACACCAATTCATCATTCTTTATCAATTTGTATCCCTACAATGTGTACAGGTTAAACTCCGAAATCCCAATTGGGTATGCTCTGTTTCAAGAAAACCCATTTAATTTCCAAGATGATTTGACCACCGGAGTACGGTGTCGATGGAAGGGTGGAGTTTGAGGGTGATCAGAGTTGCAACTCAGCAACTTTTTAGATCAAATCAGAGGCAAGACGACTTTAGGTCTCAAATGAGAAAGGGGTGCACAAGATAGATCAGATCAAGACGATCCTTCTCCAAGAAGGATCAGACCGGTGGCGAGCTTAGCTAGTGACAGACATAGTGAATAATTATGGAAGAGGGTATTTTGGTCATAAAAGTGAATTATTGGTGTCACGTGCCAGTCATGTGTAACGTGCCAGTCATGTGTAAATTTTCGTTAGTCTTCTTAACATTGACCAGACGAAAGGGGCAATCTGTCAACCCTAGACAATATGGGGGTTTTTTATTAGAAGGCAGTAACCTGCAAAATAAGCAATAATAGAAGGGGTTTTTTTGTTTTTTTGTTTTTTTTTTTTTTTGCATTTTACCCTATAAAAATTTCAAAAATTATTGTTAGCCATGATTTAGGAAAAAACTTTGGCAACTTTTGTACTACTAATGTTGATTTAGACAAGATAAATAAAAAGAAAAAAAAAATCATTAAGTGGACACCATGATTTTTTACTTCCACTAAAATTTTACTTAAGAGGAGATACTAGTTAAAAAGAGAATAGAAAAGATAAAGTTATGCATTGAACCTCAAAAACAGACAATTGATTGAAGAAAGAATAGAGAATAGTATTGCAAAAACTTTGTTGGCTAGCCTTGTTTTGTTTTTACCATATAAAAAAAATTTACTTCTTGGTGTCACATCATGAATTCTTAGACAGTGTATCAGATTATCAATTCTAAAATAGCCAGTTTTCATATGCAGAAAACAATGCAAGGAAGAATAAGATGGTGAAGCAGAACATCCGTCTTTTTTATTAAAAAAGAAGTCAACAAACCCACAAAACAGATAAAAAAAATCTATTATTGCCACGACAATAAAAATCATTTCTTCCACTCAGGTTCTATTTGATATGGTTTAACTTATAAGGAGAGGGAGAAGACAGATGCTATACATAGATAACATTATAACAGAGAATTAAAGAAAAATTTATGATTACGCATCAGAGCCCCGTATCACTAACCTCTGTCTTTTCGCTGTGTGGAAACACCCTGGATGGCAGTAAAAATATCTGGTGTGAATATGTACACACCACAATTTATCCGATCACTTACCTGCATCACATTACAATATTAAGATCAAAAGAAAGCAGGAATTAAAAAATTTAAAATTTAAATCACCATTCAAATCAACACAAAAGCTTGAGAATACAATATAGAGTAGTTGAATCAATGGTCTTGCACATACAAAACATTCAGTTTTCTCTGTGTAATGAAACAGTTCATTGGTGATTGGATCCGCCACCAATTCCCCAAACTGGCTGGCTAACTCAGCAGAAACCTGTACAGAAGAACTAAAATGGAACCCAGACAGAGTGAAGAACCAAAAAAATCCAGACAACTAAAGCTGATGCTCTAAGAGAAATTTGCCTATGCAAACAACTTGTGCATGCATTGACCAACCTTGATTACTAAAATTGTTCCCATCCCACCATATCTTCTGTGAGCCTCTGCAAATGTTAAAAGCATAAGGTATTAACAAATAAAAACCAAGGAATATCAAATCTATTACTTTGCAGGTACCTGGTACATACATGTTGTTCAGTAAAAGCACAGGAATCAAAAATAAAAATAAAACTTATAAAAGAAGCAAAAACTGAAGGAGTTCCTATAGTTAGCAAGAAGAAGATAATTACCTAGCATGTCTGGCAGAGGAAAACTGTAGCAAACTGTAGAAGGGTAGAGTTCAGATGTTAGAGAGGCCGGCAACATGTGAGGTGTAGCATCTTTTCTCTTGCTCATCATGACCAGAGGGTTAAGGAGAGTTATGGCTGGTACGTAGTGGAGGAGAGGAAATAAGAGGGAGAGAGAGGGTCTCTTTGTGGCGTCTCCCCCTCTCTAAGAGGGGAACCCCTTTCTCATGAAAGTGGGGCGTATTTATAGACAAACACCATATGTGTGGTGTAAGTCAACCATAGAGATGGTGACACGTGTCTGATGTATGATGGTCTCTACTAGTGACACGTGTCTAATAATCTTATCTACCCTCTCTCCCTTCATAATTTAATCTTGTCTGGCCAGAGACTCAGTCTGAAATATATAATGTTCGTGTGATATGTATGTTCTCGACTTTGGTCCCCAGCCAGCATTTCCTCATTGACCCACCAAACCACAACCTCTTTAGAACCCCTGGTATGATAGAAACATAGTATTTTGTGGGACTAATATGCCCATATGATGTGTTTATGACCTGCACGTGACGCATATGCGATGGTTTGGACTACGTGTCGAGCTCAGATGCAGTGACGACCCCTTGACCACTGACTAAGTCAACAATTGACTTCTAGCCACTTGTCAAGGTAGGATTGGTGTACATATTATTTTTCAGGGGGACATACATAGGAAAATCCATGTACCTACAGTTGCCCCTAACTGCGCGTGTGAAGCCACGACTATACTCGCACGTACGTGGTTTTGCGTGGGCAGTTACTAATGTCCAATTTTGCTTTCATTGTGAATTATGAGTAACATCTATAGGGGATTACTCGGACTTAATTCCTGCTCCTGCATTTTGGAGGTATGATTTCAGCCACTCAGGATTATAGTAACTCGATTCTCATCTCTGTATCTCTGAGGTATTATTTTAGCCATTGCAAAGACTTGACTGTCGGTCTACTACATATCTCCGAGGTAAGCGTTGTTTCTTTGCCTTGGCTTTGACTGTCCGACGGAGGAGTAGCAGTAGCGGTAGGAGATTACAGTGAAAGGGAAGATGAACGTTCAAGTGGAGTTAATGGGTTTAAGCTCTCCCATTCTAAACACCAGATTCTTCTTCTCACCAAAGCCCTCCAACATTTCGTCGGAGAATTGATTCCGACACTTGCTTCTACTGCCAAAAGCTGGGCCATTGGGCTAATCATTGCCCACTCAAGTCCCCTAACAAATCGAAGCATACCTGTTGCCGACCCGATCTCGCAATCAATGCTTCACAATTTCCACCTCTTCAAGGCCAGTGCGGTCATGGAACTTGCACTAACCCTTTAATCTCTAGGATTCCCACGAAACCTGGCCGCATGGTCTCAGATTCCGTTTCCTGTGTGTGATTGTGCTGCTGGAATTTGCTACACTTTTACGGAGAAAAATGGGGCAAATAAGGGTCGCGAGTACTTTGTTTGCCAAATACCTCAGGATTATAGTGACATGATTCTCACCTCTGAATCTCTGAGGTATTATTTTAGCCATTCAGAGACTTAACTCTCGAACTACTATGTATCTCCGAAGCATGATTTCTGCCACTCGGGATTACAGTGACTCGATTCTCGCTTCTGCATCTTTAAGGCATTATCTCAGCTATTGCAAGGACTTAACTCTCGGTCTACTACGTATCTCCAAAGCATGATTTCAGCCACTCGGGATTACAGTGACTCGATTCTCGCCTCTGCATTTCTGAGGTGTTATCTCAGCCATTGCAAGGACTTAACTCTCGGTCTACTACGTATCTCCGAGGCATGATTTCAGCCACTGAGGATTACAGTGACTCGATTCTTGCCTCTGCATTTCTGAGGCGTTATCTCAGCCATTGCAAGAACTTAACTCTCGGTCTACTATGTATCTCCGAGGCATGATTTCAGCCATTCGGGATTACAGTGACTCGATTCTCGCCTCTGCATCTCTGAGGCGTTATCTCAGCCATTGCAAGGACTTAACTCTCGGTCTACTACGTATCTCCGAGGCATGATTTCAGCTACTCGGGATTACAGTGACTCGATTCTCGCCTCTGCATCTCTGAGGTGGATTCCAATCATCGGGAGCTATCCAGACATGACTTTTAATTAAATATTCTCTAACATGGATGAATTCCAATACTTGGGATTCACCCCACCGTCTTGATCTCTTAGGCTTGTGCAAACAATCTCACTATTTCTCAAGAAAGATCTTACCAAGGTTAAAATTTGATCTACATGCTAACCGGCTATCGATCCTCTTAGGAAGGGCTAGTTGATCTGCATTTGTGTGTGTAAAAATTTGCTCTTTAGTTGTATTGACCTTCAAATGATGTGAATGTTGAGGTCAAGACTTGCACTTCTGCTTCAAGGTCAAAGTCATTAGTCAAGGCCATGAACTGCACCTCTACTCCGAGGTCAATGCTATAAGTTGAGGTTGTAATTTGAACTCCACTCTAAGGTCATTGCCATACGTCGAGGTCATGCTTGACCTCTACTCTATGGTCAATGCCATAAGTGGAGGTTGTGATCTGACCTCTAGTCTAAGGTCATTTCCATACGTCGAGGTCATGCTCGACCTCTACTCTATGGTCAATGCCATAACTAGAGGTTACAATCCGACCTCTACTCTAAGGTCATTGCCATACATCGAGGTCATGCTCTGACCTCTATTCTATGGTCAATACCATAACTAGAGGTTGTCATCTAACCTCTCTAAGGTCATTGCCATACATCGAGGTCATGCTCGACCTCTACTCTATGGTCAATGCCATAACTCGAGGTTATAATCTGACCTCTACTCTAAGGTCATTGCCATACATCGAGGTCAAGCTCTGACCTCTATTCTATGGTCAATGCCATAACTAGAGGTTGTCATCTAACCTCTCTAAGGTCATTGCCATACATCGAGGTCATGCTCGACCTCTACTCTATGGTCAATGCCATAACTCGAGGTTATAATCTGACCTCTACTCTAAGGTCATTGCCATACATCGAGGTCAAGCTCTGACCTCTATTCTATGGTCAATGCCATAACTAGAGGTTGTCATCTAACCTCTCTAAGGTCATTGCCATACATCGAGGTCATGCTCGACTTCTACTCTATGGTCAATGCCATAACTCGAGGTTATAATCTGACCTCTACTCTAAGGTCATTACCATACGTCGAGGTCATGCTCGACCTCTATTCTATGGTCAATGCCATAAGTGGAGGTTGTGATCTGTCCTCTAGTCTAAGGTCATTTCCATACGTCGAGGTCATGCTCGACCTCTACTCTATGGTCAATGCCATAACTATAGGTTACAATCTGACCTCTACTCTAAGGTCATTGCCATACATCGAGGTCATGCTCTGACCTCTATTCTATGGTCAATACCATAACTAGAGGTTGTCATCTAACCTCTCTAACCTCTCTAAGGTCATTGCCATACATCGAGGTCATGCTCGACCTCTACTCTATGGTCAATGCCATAACTCGAGGTTATAATCTGACCTCTACTCTAAAGTCATTGCCATACATCGAGGTCAAGCTCTGACCTCTATTCTATGGTCAATGCCATAACTAGAGGTTGTCATCTAACCTCTCTAAGGTCATTGCCATACATCGAGGTCATGCTCTGACCTCTATTCTATGGTCAATGCCATAACTAGAGGTTGTCATCTAACCTCTCTAAGGTCATTGCCATACATTGAGGTCATGCTCGACCTCTACTCTATGGTCAATGCCATAACTCGAGGTTATAATCTGACTTCTACTCTAAGGTCATTGCCATACATCGAGGTCAAACTCTGACCTCTATTCTATGGTCAATGCCATAACTAGAGGTTGTCATCTAACCTCTGTTCTAAAGTCATTGCCATACGTCGAGGTCATGCTCGACCTCCACTGTATGGTCAATGCGATAACTAGAGGTTTTAATCTGACCTCTACTCTAAGGTCATTACCATACGTCGAGGTCATGCTCGACCTCTATTCTATGGTCAATGCCATAAGTGGAGGTTGTATCTGTCCTCTAGTCTAAGGTCATTTCCATACGTCGAGGTCATGCTCGACCTCTACTCTATGGTCAATGCCATAACTAGAGGTTCTAATCTGACCTCTACTCTAAGGTCATTGCCATACATCGAGGTCATGCTCTGACCTCTACTCTATAGCAATACCATAATTCGAGGTTGTGATTTGTCGCAAGGTGATGGTAACCCCTCTCAGGGTTGTCTTTTGTGTCAAGAATGTCCCATAGGAAATGCTGGACTGCGTAAAGTGTGAATCTCTCTTGGCAATAATTAGCCTCCATTTTTTTTAAAGGTACGTCCCTTGTATGATTGTGTCGTCGCATACATGATGCATCCGAATCCTAATGGTTGAATTGAGAATGCCAAGTTGTCGAGCTCTATTATGAGGTTGCTTATGTTGCCCCGGTTTGATCTTACTCGCTCCATGAACTGAATCCAATAAAATAAATGGAATAATGGGGAGCGTATGCTTCAAAATTTGAATGGGTGATTACCAATGTGAGCACCATGGTTGTTCCGTCACGAGCACATGTTGTTGTGATGGTGCACCCATGCATCGCCTAATTGATGCGTGCTCTTGTGTGAGCAGGCATTGAGGTAGCTTTAATCTAAACAGATAGTCGTGGTCGTGGAGTGGACGATCATGTGCGAAGAACCCAAGGCCACCCCCATGTATGAGGTCGTAGACTTGTTAGGCATAAGAAAGCGGGCTACTTACAGCATTCCATGGATATGCTTGATGGATTTAAAATCATCTCGCGTGAGCAAGAGTGGTGGGATTGCCACTTGGATATAAAGGCGATGGTATTACTGTGCCTTTACATACATTTGAGCATGACCAATTAACAAACAATTTTTTGTATGCATGTGATATAGCCCTCTCACGAGGCTACCCTTTCTACCCCGAGGGCAATTTCTGTAAAAGACACTCTTGCTTCTATTTGCTTTTGTCTTTTGTAGTAATTGCACTTAATCTTTTCATCTTTACAATCAGTGAGAGAGAAGAAAGAAAGGTATGGCATTTCTCCTCAGTTGTCTCTACGGTGCCAAGGCTTCCTCGAGGTCACGAGGGGTGGTTGCCCCTGGTCTCTGCCCTAAGCACAATTTCTTGCAAAAGAATTCTTGTGTTTATAACATGCCTCTTTCTTTGGTAAGAAATTGTACTCGATTATCTAGCCAAAATATGAATATCTCTTTCTCCTCGATTTCTCTCGAGGTTGACAAGGTTACCTCGAGGTCATAAGGGTTGCCCCTGATTTCTGCCCCGAGGACAATTTCTTGTAAAAGAATTCTTGGCTTCTTGCACTCTGCCTCTTTCTTTTGTAAGAAATTGTACTCTATTATCTAGCCATAATACGAATGTTTATGACTTAAGAGAACAATTTTGACATTTCTCCTCGATTGATCTCGAGGTTGTCAAGGTTGCCTCGAGGTCATAAGGGTTGCCCTTAATTTCTGCCCCGAGGATAATTTCTTGTAAAAGAACTCTTGGCTTCTTACAATCAGCCCTCTTTCTTTTGTAAGAAATTGTACTCTATTATCTAGCCATAATACGAATGTTTATGACTTAAGAGAAAAATTTTGACATTTCTCCTCGATTGATCTCGAGGTTGTCAAGGTTGCCTCGAGGTCATAAGGGTTGCCCTTAATTTCTGCCCCGAGGATAATTTCTTGTAAAAGAACTCTTGGCTTCTTACAATCAGCCCTCTTTCTTTTGTAAGAAATTGTACTCTATTATCTAGCCATAATACGAATGTTTATGACTTAAGAGAAAAATTTTGACATTTCTCCTCGATTGATCTCGAGGTTGTCAAGGTTGCCTCGAGGTTATAAGGGTTGCCCTTAATTTCTACCCCGAGGATAATTTCTTGTAAAAGAACTCTTGGCTTCTTACAATCAGCCCTCTTTTTTTTTTGTAAGAAATTGTACTCTTTTAAGCCAATCTACCAGCAAGCAACATGATATTATCATAAAGGCCCGCATGTTGAAAATGTAATGCTATGGATCCATTAAAAATAGGAAGGTACTCGTGCGAGATCACAATCTCAAGGTGAGTTTCGTGTGAGATGGACTGTAGTGGCTCTCCATGCACGAAGTGGTGCAAGCTTAGTGCAATTCAATAGGTGGAGACCTTAGAGGCAAATATAATATACGAAACTGCTCGCATGTTTCCACACATGGCAGTAGCTACTTTCTCATGGAGAATGAATGGCATGACAACACAAGTAAATGGACTCTACAAAAACTGACGTGAGTAAAAGCTGGTGATCATGCCATTTTATATCAATGCTCTATATTATTTGTGGTGACTCGACCGAATGTGAGATCTACTTTCTAACAAATATGTGAAAAGTAGATGAGAGTATGGCGTACTCTTTCATACTTTGTGACAACTTGCAGTTCATATGCACATATAACATGCTTATTCAGAAAATAAACAAAGTAATTATAGAAATTGATATGAATAAATCATGGTGCTACCAGCATGCAAGGCCAAATGCAACATGATATTATACTTGCACCAGAAATGGCAGAAAAGTCTGTATTGTCCTGTGCATCACGCATTAATATTTCTGGAAAATTATGGTGATCAATCCAATTGCACTCTTGTTTCTTATGCTAGGAAAATTGAAACGCATCCATTTCATTTCCAAGGGGTGTCTAAATATTCCCCCAGATCTCCCTTCCATCTGGGTCGTAATTTTGCCTAATATATAATTTCATCATTTGTTGCATTCAAATGTGTATGATGTACAAAGAATGGCAGACGATCCCTCAAATCTAATAATAGAGGAGACAATCAATTGCACTCTCCTTTCACTATCAGAACCATCACCATCATTGATTCAAAAGGCCAAAATGTTAAAAATATTATCAACTGAGGTTGATAAGGGCGAGGTAGCTCTAGTCCAATCCTTTGTGTGTGTGAGGTGATGACCTGAGGTGCGGGGATTAGCACTCGAGCTCATGTGTGGAAGTGAGAATTCACGGGTCTAGTCCAACACAGTCACTCCATGCGAGGTTCACCCCGCACAAATAAATCAGATTTTTATGAGGTGGTGAACCTCGTGTGAGGTAGTGAATTTAAGATGGTCCTCGTACGAGGTAGGCCTATGGTGGCTTCATGCGTAAACCGCGAGCTTAGTTAGAGCGAAGCGAGGTTCCGTGGACAACCTCGCACACATAAATCACGCTAATCTTTATAAGGTGAAGGACCTCGTGTGAGTTAATAAATCCCAGACAGTCCTCGATCGAGGTGGTGGTGTATATATGGCGTGATCCATACAAGATGGTGAATGTGGAGTCGCTCCATATGAGATGGTGAACCCATGGTACCGTGTGCAAGCATGAGATGGTGCACACGAGGTGGGAGCGGGGTACTCATGTGCGACCTGAGTTGAGGTCCCAAGGTAACTCATGCATGGGATGCTAGCTCCCCACGTGCGAGGATGATGGTCTGATAGCGTGAGATGCTGCTCGCGTGCCGCGGTCGTGACCACGTGAGATGCGGCTGCCCGCGTGTAAGGTAACGGTCTGACCGCATGAGAGGTGGCCCTCCGCGTGCCGCGGTGGTGTTCTGACCGCGGTGGTGTTCTGACCGCGTGATATGTGGCCCCCCGCGGGCGACGCTAGCTCCCCGCGTGCGAGGTTATGCATAAGCGAGGTTATCATACCCCGTGGTTAATATGCTCATGCATTCATAGACAGGGTGAGTGCGTGCGAGGTAAACCACCCGAGTGAGTGCGTGGTCTGACCACGTGAGATGTGGCTCCCCTCGTGTCGCAGTGATGGTCTGACCGCGTGAGATGTGGCTCCTTGCGGTAGTGGTCTGACTGCGCGTGCCGCGGTGGTTAAGCATAAGCGAGGTTATTATACCCCGCGGTAGTCGATATGCTCATATGCATTCATGGACAAGGTAAGTGCGTGAGAGGTAACTCGCCTATGAGTTAGCAGCTTGGAGGTCACACACGTATGAGATGGTAAGCCCAGGCAGTTCTCTATTGAACCATTCACGGTTGAACATTCATGGCGAGGTTATCTTTATAGAAATGATGAATCAAATTTGCTGGGTAACTGGTGTCGTGGGAGATGGGAGCATAAGGTGGTTCCCATTAGAGGTGGTGGACCTGAGGTTCCACTTGCAAGAGATTAATGGTTGCTTCCTCTGTGTGAGGTGTGGGTCTGCCTTATGTGAGATTGACAGTTCCCAAGCTCAAGACAATAGAGTCAAAGTGCTCCATGCACAGGTGGTCGATAACCCGAAGTTACTTGAAATAACTCGCCATGTCATATGCTCACGGATGCGAGGTTGAGTTTCATGGGAGAGCAACCCGTATCAAACATCCTTATGGGTTGATCAAGTCGAAGCTGTAGCCCGCAGGAATGGGTAACCTCGACGGTGAGAAGGAATGGATGGGTGACCTCGACAGCATTTGGTGTGTCTATTATGTAGAGTTGTGGACCATTATTGATGGGAGATGGGACACATGACTGTGGCCTTGGGAAGTAGGCCAGCTATATGTCGGTTGCTTTATTTCTCTTTCTCTTTTTTTTTCACGTGGCACTCTCTTATGCATCATATCAAAAAATAGTACATAAATTAAATAATAAATAAATATTTTAAAAGCTGTAAAGCAGTGCATCGGACAGTGGGCCGAACCACTCTTGCGATATTTTTCTCTTGTTTGTGATGTTTTTCTCTTGTTAAATCACCATTGTGATATTGGATGCTGAAACACGTTACGCATAATAATGGCAATTTTATTTATATATATTTCTTGAACACATGGCACCATCTTAAGCATGTACTAAAAATTGTACAAATAAAAAAAGGTGTATAAAGAATGCATGGGGCAGTGGAACGAACCACTCTCTCAAAAGTGAATCTGACTTCAATAAATAATAAAATATATATTCTTTTATTCTTTTCTTGGTACTCTACTTGTTTGTTGTGACCTTTACTTAAAGAGAGTAACATCTACTCTCAAGAAGGCTATGGACTTGTTGATGAGAGTAAAGAGTACTCTCTCTATTAGGTGAACATTTGTCAAGATATTTCCATAATAATAATATTTTTTTCTCTTTAGGTTGTATACCCAGCATATTCAGCATAATCAACCTCGCACAGAACGTGTTTCATAGCCAACCTCGTGTGCATTTGTTGACCTCGGGAAATAAAAAATATGAATTCATGAAGGAATCATTCTACTTTTTATATCACTAATCATGCTATTTTTAGAAGCTACAAGATGTGAATAATATATATATATTTTGAGCAGGATATAAGCATTTTCGTGCATATTACCTGTCACCAAACGATGATGTGGAGTTTACATCTCTCTTTGTAATACACGGCTCTTTCTAAAAGATGACCAATCTCTCTCCTTCAACCTTTTGAACCAGTTGAAACTCTATTTCACCATGAAAGATCGCAAACGTATGTGCTCACCGTCAAATGTGCTGCCTCCCCAGCAGAGTCGCCAAATGTAGAAGGGTAGAGTTCAGATGTTAGAGAGGCCGGCAACATGTGAGGTGTAGCATCTTTTCTCTTGCTCATCATGACCAGAGGGTTAAGGAGAGTTATGGCTGGTACGTAGTGGAGGAGAGGAAATAAGAGGGAGAGAGAGGGTCTCTTTGTGGCGTCTCCCCCTCTCTAAGAGGGGAACCCCTTTCTCATGAAAGTGGGGCGTATTTATAGACAAACACCATATGTGTGGTGTAAGTCAACCATAGAGATGGTGACACGTGTCTGATGTATGATGGTCTCTACTAGTGACACGTGTCTAATAATCTTATCTACCCTCTCTCCCTTCATAATTTAATCTTGTCTGGCTAGAGACTCAGTCTGAAATATATAATGTTCGTGTGATATGTATGTTCTCGACTTTGGTCCCCAGCCAGCATTTCCTCATTGACCCACCAAACCACAACCTCTTTAGAACCCCTGGTATGATAGAAACTGTACGGGGTAAAATCTTTCTCCCCGAACTACGTGTTGATGATGGAGCTTGTTCCCTCGCCTAGACCTGCAATCACAAGCTTGGAAAATGGGTCAGAGGGTAGGCCAAGGTGGGTTTTGGCCGTGCCCTCTCCGAAGCTTAAGTCAGAAAGCTGCACTGTGGAGAATGAGGCAAGGAAGAAGATGAATCTCAGAGAGTTAGGGTACTGTAGCTTACCAAATTAGGCTGTATCGTATTCTTTTTATACCCACCTGTACGGACTGACCATGTGAGGTCAGATAACTGCTTGGGTTAGGTCAGATCTGACCTTGGTTTGCCCATAACCGTCTGACCATAGTTTAGTGACCATGGTTGGCCAGAGAATCGTGGTTTCTTGTAACCGCTGTGTCAGGAATTACAGCTGCTAGGACAGTTTTGGACTGTAGTAGGATTTGGACTGTAGTATGAGTCATAAGACAGGTGTCCCGAGGTGAAAGCCAGGAACCGAGTTGGGAGATCACGTGCCTTGTAGCGGGTCCTACCGTGCAGGCCTCCCACGTGTCAAGTGAAGTGTTTTAACTCCTTGCCCCGAGCTGGATCTTCGGAGGTGAATCACGTGCGTTGTGGTTGGCCTGGTTGAGCAATCTTCGCCACGTGTCAGCGTTTCAGACTTGAACCTTCCATCCCGAGTTGAGACCTCAGTTCAGATATATTTCCACACAGAAACATAGTATTTTGTGGGACTAATATGCCCATATGATGTGTTTATGACCTGCACGTGATGCATATGCGATGGTTTGGACTACGTGTCGAGCTCAGATGCAGTGACGACCCCTTGACCACTGACTAAGTCAACAATTGACTTCTAGCCACTTGTCAAGGTAGGATTGGTGTACATATTATTTTTCAGGGGGACATACATAGGAAAATCCATGTACCTACACAAACATCACAGTTCGGCAAGAAAATATGTGACTGTCACACAATAATACAAAGTTAAGTGAAATACAATTTAAAAAACAGCACCCAAAAAAGAAAAAAGAAAAGGAAATAAAGATTTTATACTGACCTTCCCAAGACCAGTGATAATAAGCTCGACATGCTTAATTAAAACCCCAAGTGAATCCTCCAATCCC
Organism: Liquidambar formosana; assembly: GCA_039720395.1. Taxonomy (NCBI): domain Eukaryota; kingdom Viridiplantae; phylum Streptophyta; class Magnoliopsida; order Saxifragales; family Altingiaceae; genus Liquidambar; species Liquidambar formosana. The sequence continues at coordinate 3,298,050 of CM077827.1, read as the reverse complement.
CTATCACAGAAGGCTAAAAACTCTCTTTATTGAAACCCCCAAAAGCTAAAACAAAAAGGCATATTAGTGATTCTAGTAGAATATATGGAACACTAAACTCTACCAACCATAAGGAAAACGGGAAATGCCACGATATACTGCAGAAGTGCCTTCTTGAGCAACGCATCATTCAAATCTTCAATACCTGCCATCACTTGTCTGGCAAAGGCATTTATTCATACAATCACCTTAGTCCAACCCCTCCTCCCTGCCTCAAACCTCTAATACAAAGCTTCAGTCCTTAAAAAAATGTCAACAAGATGCATTACCTCTGCCTCTTCTTTTTTTTTTTTTAGCCTAAAACAAATAATAATACAAACTACAAAGAAGATGCGTCTCTCAAGAGAATTGGCAAAAAAGGAATCAAAGGCAAATACAAAGGGAAAGGCAGTAATGAACCAAGTAAACAGCCCGGTAGTTCTAGAAATGCTTCTAATAACCGATAAAATATGGTTTTTCACTCATGCATTTTATCAAACCCTTGGTATGTTTCTAACCTTTACTCCATCTTTCCACCCTTATGCATTCAATACATTCAAATGATCTAATGTCTTTGGAAGGGCATAGTTGGTATATATAGCATCAAGGGAGTCTAATGCCACAAGAGCAACCTATGGTTTTTTTTATGTCCTAATCCCAAACAGCTTAAGCACTAACAGGTAAAATAAGGAACACAGAGAGGAAAAAGAATGCAATTCCACTCTGTTACTCACCAAAAAGTTAAAAAAATCTCTCCCTGAAATGAGGTACATTGACCACATATAGCAAAAAGATAACCCGAGCAGCAGCGGCGGTAGCCAAGCAGACAAAAAGATACGTGGGAGGAGGAAAACAATTGTTCCGACTGAAAAATAAAAAGATAGACTATTAGTCTATTACCAAGAGCAAACATATTAAACTTAGACGGCGGCAATGTAGTCTCCCCCGCACGGTATGGTCGCTTACTTGATGCAATACTTTGGTTCATGGCGGAAGCAGTGGAGGTGTTAATGTGAGTAGCATTGTAATTAGGCAGCGCCTGGTAGCTCTCCTGCCTGCCAAACACCACCAGGGGGACTGAGAGCTGCTTGGTAGGTGGTGGTTGCAATCAGTACAACCACCACCAAAAATGCATTGCGAGTGTCGCTCGACATGTAGAGCCACTCATGAATCACGGCTAATCCAATATGATGCCAAAATGATATCTTTGATCTTAAAAGATCTGCAGGGGTTGGAACAATTGGAAGACGTGAAGCTCTTAAAGCTCCGGCACGGAGCAACATATTCTTGATCTCTCCGTTGTCCAATTGCATTTGACGGTTTAAGATATCCAGGGCCGTCAAACCCTCCAAATTCTTGGCATTTACATTGACTCCATTGATACTAACCAAAGACTTAACCACCTACATAATGGTGAAATGCAACAATCAGATAACTGTTTCGATCATGACCCTAATTTTGGAGGTAATATATGAATGAATCATTGCAAACAAGTCCAATTATTAGACAAAAAACCTTATAAAGGTCCAATTCACAAGACTAGATTCACCATAAAATTTAATTGCAAATGCTGTTGAAAGTTTGATGTTATCCTTCATGCGATTTCTTACTGTGTGCCCTAAGGTACATGTTAAGATACATTTAATTAACCAAAAATTGCATGAGAAAATGAATTTATACAATTTTTTTTTTTTAATGCACTTTCATGTTTTTCTATGAATTAACACAATTTTTCATGTATTTTCATATTTTTCTGAGCATGCTATTTGCATTATTTTTTAATGTATTTCACTTCTTTTTTGTGCTATTATTAGTTCTTTTTCATTTTTTTAGTGCCATATCCCAATAAATCGGATCATGGGGTTATAGAGGTCTTGCTTTTGACTTCACTTGGTGCATGTATGAGTGTGTGTTTACTCTTATGGTTTAGCCCCCAAAACAATAATAAAAAAAATAAATAAAAAAAATTTCCTATATTTTTTTATTGGGTACAATGGGAGGGATTTGAACCTTTAACTTATCATAATCCTACATTTTATCCCATCTCCCTTCACCTCTAGAATGTACTGTATCTTGAGTAAATAATCCATCCTCAGAAAACTTATAGCATATTTGCAATATTAAATCCTATACCTCGTTGGCCGCACAACTAGATAAAACTCCATCGTCACGCTAATTCAATTATCTTCTTTCAAATTATTATTTCAAGCAAATTAGAATCAAGAGGACGAGAGCTTACTTACCAGGGGACTGCTCTTGGATGATGCAATGTGTAACACGGTGTTGCCTTCCTCATCCTTCCTATTCATCACCTCTTTCCGATCCAACTCTACTCCCCCTTTATAAAAGCCCTTCCGAAGCCATCCCACCAGGACTTCAAAAGCTTCAAACATGTTCTTCTTCACAGCAATATGCAGAGCAGTCCCATTTCGAACCGTCAAATCTTCGATCGATTTTGGGCAAACTCGTAAAAATTCCGCCAAGAGATCGAGGTTTCCTGTTTCAGCCGCATAATGCAAAAGAGTCATACCCTCTTTTCCTTTAACACGGATGAGATCGGCATCGATCTCTACAAACCGAAGAACCATGTGGGCATGCCCATTTTGCAAAGCCAGGTGCAAGGGACTAAACCCCTCTGGGTTTGGCTTCCTAACAAAGGACGGCTTTAATCTCATCATCTCCAAGGCAAAGCGGGTGTACCCTGCGGCGGCAGCTTCGTGTAAAGGAGTCTGAACAAAGGGTATCTCATCGATGCGCTCTAGAAATAATGCATAAAGGCCTCTATATCTCCCGAATTAATAATGCATAAAGGCCTCTATATCTCCCCTTTGAGCAACCTCCTGTAAGGTCTCGTCCATTCTGATTTCTGAGCAGAGTGATATAGTAAAGCACTCGTATCGAGATTGCTAATACTAGTAGGACTAGTAGTATGGGGGAATTACCAATTGAGTTTATCATTTGGTGGTATTGCCTCCGAAGGAATGGCTCAGAATTCTAAGATTGGTAATGACCATTCAGGAACGGGTTAACCAGAGGTGGGGGTGTGGTTAGTTTTTATTTTCCCATTTTACCCTTCTGCACTAAAGCAAGCACAACGCCATCCTCTCTCTCGCTCTCTCTCTCATCCCCTTCTGCACAATACAGCATTTGTCCAATCTCTCTCTCATCCCCCAGCACCCGTCCAATCTGTGTCTCTCTCTCTCATCTCTGTCAGTCTTCATATGCACAGCACTCTCTCTCTCTCTCTCTCTCTGTCTCTCTCTCTCTATCTTCCCTTCAAGCTCCCGCTCAAGGAAACTTAACAGACATCTCACGGCGACCTCCCTCACCGGCGGCAAGAAACAGCGGCAAGGAATGTGATGACCTGAATTTTATATATATATATGTCACGTACTGTATATTTACATATGTATATGTAATTTTATTTTCTTTAATTATTTTTAGAAAGGATGACCTTACTTTATGTTTTTGGGGCCAAGGAACACCATGGTAATGTCAAATTTCAGAGAAAATGACCGTAGGTTAAAGTTTTAAAAATTTCAGAATTTTGGATCATGAAAACCCAAAACTTTAGGATTAAAAACGAATATGATTTTATAGGATTTTGAATGAACAATTTATATACGCACGTAGTACTCCGCGTGAGCTTCCATTCGACACTTGAATGATTGAAAATCGTTAAGAAACGAGGGAGATATTAATCGTCCAAGTTGGCCCGTTGAACACACGGTGTAACCGGGTTACACAATGCAACCCGCGGGAGGTTGGAGAAGACCCATAGGACTATGATCCTGTGTGGGTGCATCCGTATAGCTTTCCGTGTTCTCATGCATTTAAAAGCCATATGATAATCATATGAACCCCAATTTAACCGTTGGACTCGCCTTAACGGGCCCTACCATGTGGGACCCTTGGTTGACCATTTTGATTAAGTTTGACTGTAGTTTGACCTTTTGTCTAATTTAATATTTATTAAAAATTTCAGAAAATACTAGAAAATTCCAAAAATTACAGAAAATTCTCAACAATTATGAAAAATTCCCAAAAATTATAAAGACTGTTTTAAAAATTATTTCGATCATTTTGGGACCATAGTTCACTATCAGAAGGCCAATAGTAACTTTTTAGTACGTTATATTTATTTTGAAATTTACCTAAATATTACGTATGCATAATTATCATATTTTATTGGTCCTCGAGAGGACCCTAGGAAGCATTAACGTTGCATTCGTATTGTCAGTATTTATCACGTGAATTTAGGTTAGTGTTGCTCGCGATTGAGGTAAGCAATGTGGCTTCTTTACACTTAATATAATGTTATTCTATAAATGTGATTTAAAATACCTTAATTATGTTGTTGGATTTTCCCAATGCAATGAGTCCAATATCATCCACCCATTCTGATTTTTTTTTTTTTTAAAACTTTAGAGTCTTTCTACATGGGGCTATCAACATATATATATATATATATATATATATATATATATATATATATATTGATATGAGAAACCCCTTATGGGTAAACCCTGAACCCATGCAAGAATAGTTAACAATAACTAATTACAATTTTAGGGTACTGAAATGATCTTTTGGGTAGTAAAATTTATTTGAAAAAATAATAAATAATTTTACGATGTTTTAAGGGTATAAACATGTTCTAATGAATTAGTAATTTATTTTGAAAAACAAAATTACAAATGAAAAGATAGAACGCATGTGTTTTGACTTTAGTGTGCACATTTTAAGTAATCAATGCGTACATATTTCAAGTTCATTACGTACATATTATATCCTCGTTTAGTACACTTGGGGTCGAGACCACGTATGGAATTTTTTTACACATTTTAGGCTACTAAAATGATCTTTGGGACAGTAAAATTTATTTGAAAGAACAATAAACAATGTTACGATGTGTTAATGGTATAAACATGTTATAATGAATTAGTAATTTATTTGAAAAAAAAAATTACAGATGAAAAGATAGAACGCATGTGTTTTGACTTCAGTGCGTACATTTTAAGTAACCAATGCGTACATGTTTCAAATTCATTGCGTACATATTTTATCCTCATTTAGTACAATTGGGGCTGGGACCACGTTTGTGATTTTTTTTACACATTTTAGGGTACTGAAATGATCTTTGGGGGAGTAAAATTTATTTCAAAGAATAATAAATAATGTTACGATGTGTTAAGGGTATAAGCATGTTATAATGAATTAGTAATTTATTTGAAAAAAAAAAAATTACAAATGAAAAGATAGAACGCATGTGTTTTGATTTAAATGTGTACATTTTAAGTAACCAATGCGTACATGTTTCAAGTTCATTGCATACATATTATATCCTCGCTTAGTACACTTGGGGTCGAGACCACGTTTGTGATTTTTTTTACACATTTTAGGGTACTGAAATGATCTTTGGGACGTAAAATTTATTTGAAAGAACAATAAACAATGTTACGATGTGTTAAGGGTACAAACATGTTATAATGAGTTAGTAATTTATTTGAAAAAAAAAATTACAGATGAAAAGATAGAACGCATGTGTTTTGACTTCAGTGCGTACATGTTTCAAGTTCATTGCGTACATATTATATCCTCGTTTAGTACAATTGGGGTCGGGACCACGTATGGGATTTTTTACACATTTTAGGATACTGAAATGATCTTTGGGGGAGTAAAATTTATTTCAAAGAATAATAAACAATGTTACGATGTGTTAAGGGTATAAGCATGTTATAACAAATTAGTAATTTATTTGAAAAAAAAAAAATACAAATGAAAAGATAGAACGCATGTGTTTTGATTTCAATGTGTACATTTTAAGTAACCAATGCGTACATGTTTCAAATTCATGGCGTACATATTATATCCTCGTTTAGTACACTTGGGGTCAGGACCACGTTTGGGATTTTTTTACACATTTTAGAGTACTGAAATGATCTTTGGGACAGTAAAATTTATTTGAAAGAACAATAAACAATGTTATGATGTGTTAGGAGTATAAACATGTTATAATGAATTAGTAATTTATTTGAAAAAAAAAATTACAGATGAAAAGATAGAACGCATATGTTTTGATTTCAGTGCGTACATTTTAAGTAACCAATGTGTACATGTTTCAAGTTCATTGCGTACATATTATATCTTTGTTTAGTACAATTGGGACCGGGACCACGTTTGGGATTTTTTATACATTTTAGGGTACTGAAATGATCTTTGGGGTAGTAAAATTTATTTCAAAGAATAATAAACAATGTTACGATGTGTTAAGGGTATAAGCATGTTATAATGAATTAGTAATTTATTTTTTTAAAAAAATTACAAATGAAAATATAGAACGTATGTGTTTTGATTTCAATGTGTACATTTTAAGTAACCAAGGCGTACATGTTTCAAGTTCATTGCGTACATATTATATCCTCGTTTAGTACACTTGGGGTTGGGATCACGTTTGGGATTTTTTTACACATTTTAGGATACTGAAATGATCTTTAGGACAGTAAAATTTATTTGAAAGAACAATAAACAATGTTACGATGTGTTAAGGGTATAAACATGTTATAATGAATTAGTAATTTATTTGAAAAAAAAAAATTACAGATGAAAAGATAGAACGCATGTGTTTTGACTTCAGTGTGTACATTTTAGGTAACTAATGCGTACATGTTTCAAGTTCATCACGTACATATTATATCCTCGTTTAGTACAATTGGGGCCGGGACCACGTTTGGGATTTTTTACACATTTTAGGGTACTGAAATGATCTTTGGGGGAGTAAAATTTATTTCAAAGAATAATAAACAATGTTACGATGTGTTAAGGGTATAAGTATATTATAATGAATTAGTAATTTATTTGAAAAAATAAAAATTACAAATGAAAAGATAGAATGCATGTGTTTTGATTTCAATGTGTACATTTTAAGTAACCAATGCGTACATGTTTCAAGTTCATTGCGTACATATTATATCCTCGTTTAGTACACTTGGGGTTGGGACCACGTTTGAGATTTTTTTACACATTTTAGGGTACTGAAATGATCTTTGGGGGAGTAAAATTTATTTGAAAGAATAATAAACAATGTTACGATGTGTTAAGGGTATAAGCATGTTATAATGAATTAGTAATTTATTTGAAAAAAAAAATTACAAATGAAAAGATAGAACACATGTGTTTTGACTTCAGTGTGTACATTTTAGTTAACCAATGCGTACATGTTTCAAGTTCATTATATACATATTATATTCTTATTTAGTACACTTGAGGTCGGAACCACGTTTGGGATTTTTTACACATTTTAGGGTACTGAAATGATCTTTGGGGTAGTAAAATTTATTTGAAAGAATAATAAACAATGTTACGATGTATTAAGGGTATAACCATGTTATAATGAATTAGTAATTTATTTGGAAAAAATATGTAAAAAATGAACTTGAAACATGTACGAAATGAACTTGAAACATGTACGCATTGGTTACTTAAAATGTACGCACTGAAGTCAAAACACATGCGTTCTATCTTTTCATTTGTAATTTCTTTTTTTCAAATAAATTACTAATTCATTATAACATGCTTATACCCTTAACACATCGTAATATTGTTTTATTCTTTCAAATAAATTTTATTACCCCAAAGATCATTTCAATATCCTAAAATGTGTAAAAAATCCCAAACGTGGTCTCGACCCCAAGTGTACTAAACGAGGATATAATATATACGCAATGAACTTGAAACATGTACGCATTGGTTACTTAAAATGTACACACTAAAGTCAAAACACATGCGTTCTATCTTTTCATTTGTAACTTTTTTTTATAAATAAATTACTAATTTATTATAACATGCTTATACCCTTAACACATCATAACATTGTTCATTATTCTTTCACATAAATTTTACTCCCCCAAAGATCATTTCAATACCCTAAAATGTGTAAAAAATCTCAAACGTGGTCCCGACCCCAAGTATACTAAACGAGGATATAATATGTACGCAATGAACTTGAAACATGTACGCATTGGTTACTTAAATGTACACATTGAAATGAAAACACATGCGTTCTATCTTTTCATTTGTAATTTTTTTTTTCAAATAAATTACTAATTCATTATAACATGCTTATACTCTTAACACATCGTAACATTGTTTATTATTTTTTCAAATAAATTTTATTTCCCCAAAGATCATTTCAGTACCCTAAAATGTGTAAGAAAATCCCAAACGTGGTCTCAACCCCAAGTGTACTAAACGAAGATATAATATGTACACAATGAACTTGAAACATGTATGCATTGGTTACTTAAAATGTACACACTGAAGTCAAAACACATGCGTTCTATCTTTTCATTTGTAATTTTCTTTTTCAAATAAATTACTAATTCATTATAACATGCTTATACCCTTAACACATCGTAACATTGTTTATTATTCTTTCAAATAAATTTTACTTCCCCAAAGATCATTTCAATACCCTAAAATGTGAAAAAAAATCCCAAATGTGAGTGTACTAAACAAGGATATAATATGTACGCAATGAACTTGAAACATGTATGCATTAGTTACTTAAAATGTACGCACTGAAGTCAAAACACATGCGTTCTATCTTTTCATTTGTAATTTTTTTTTTTCAAATAAATTACTAATTCATTATAACATACTTATACCCTTAACACATCGTAACATTGTTTATTATTCTTTCAAATAAATTTTACTACCACCAAAGATCATTTTAGTATCCTAAAATGTGTAAAAAATCCTAAATGTGGTCCTGAACCCAAGTATACTAAACGATGATATAATATGTACGCGATGAACTTGAAACATATATGCATTGGTTACTTAAAATGTACGCACTAAAGTCAAAACACTTGTTCTATCTTTTCATTTATATAATTTTTAAAACACTCTTTATAATTTTTGGGAATTTTTCATAATTCTTGAAAATTTTTTGAATTTTCTAGTATTTTTCTGAATTTTTAACAAATATTAAATTGGACAAAAAGTCAAACTACAGTCAAACTTAGTCAAAATGGTCAACCAAGGGTCCCACATGGTAGGGCCCGCCAAGACAAGTCCAACGGTCAAATTTGGGGTTCATATGATTATCGTATGGCTTTTAAATGCATGAGAACATTGTAAGGTATACGGATTCACCCACACAGGATCATAGTCTTATGGGTCATCTTCAACCTCCCGCGGGTTACATTGTGTAACCCGGTTACACCGTGTGTTCAATGGGCCAACTTCGACGATTAATATCTCCCTCGTTTCTTAACCGTTTTCAATCATTCAAGGTCGAATCGAAGCTCACGAGGAGTACTACGTGCGTATATAAATTATTCATTCAAAATCCTATAAAATCATATTCGTTTTTAATCCTAAAGTTTTGGGTTTTCATGATCCAAAATTCTGAAATTTCTAAAACTTCAACTTACGGTCATTTTCTCTGAAATTTAACACTACCATGGTGTTCCTTGGCCCCAAAATCATAAGGTAGGGTCATCCTTTCCAAAAATAATTAAAGAAAATAAAATTGCATATACATATGTAAATATACAGTACATGACATATATATATATATATATATATATATATATATATATATATATATATATATATATATATATAATTCAGGTCATCACATTCCTTGCCGTTGTTTCTTGCCGCCGGTGAGGGAGGAGGCTGTCGTTTGGATGTATGAGGGAGGTCGCCGTGAGATGTCTGTTAAGTTTCCTTGAGTGGGAGCTTGAAGGGAAGATAGAGAGAGAGAGAGACAGAGAGAGAGAGAGTGCTGTGCATATGAAGACTGACAGAGATGAAAGAGAGAGACACAGATTAGACGGGTGCTGGGGGGATGAGAGAGAGATTGGACGGATGCTGATTGTGCAGAAGGGGATGAGAGAGAAAGAGAACGAGAGAGAGGATGGCGTTGTGCTTGCTTTAGTGCAAAAGGGTAAAATGGGAAAGTAAAAACTAACCACACCCCCACCTCTGGTTAACCCGTTCCTGAATGGTCATTACCAATCTTAGAATTCTGAGCCATTCCTTCGGAGGCAATACCACCAAATGATAAACTCAATTGGTAATTCCCCCTAATATGAATGTGAACAATCTAGTCTAGCGAAAACTCGAAAAGTAGGGGAAAAATAGGAAGGACCGGTAGTTTCAATAGCAGGTACAATGAAAGGAGTGATTGCTATGGAGGAGGAGCACACAGATTCAGAGTCAATGCAATCCAACTACATGTGGTCCGTTCTCAATCATCAAAACTCAAAAGTAATTCCAAGCAACTAAAGGCCCCACTTACATTACTTGCCCAAAAACAAAAACAAAAAAAAAAACAAAAAACAAAAAAGGAAGCCCCTATCTGCATTTGTGATTTAGGGTCTATTTGTTTGACGGGAATTGGTGGTAAGAGTTGTAAATTCTCATGAATTAATAAAAATTGGGTTGTTTGTTTTGCTTAAATAATGAGATTTTAATTTCCCGTGAAATTTCAATTCTCGTAATTCATGGGAGATGAAAATCATGTTGAAATACGCAGGAATTAGAAACTCCCACACATTATTCTCCGCAACCCAAACTCATTCTCTAGAACTTCACTCCACATCATTTTCTTTTCTCTTTACAAAATAGAATATGTAAGAATATTGGCAAAGCAACGTCAAATAGAATATGTAAGAATATTGGCAAAGCAACGTCGAATGCTGATAAAAGTTCTGGCATAGACGCCTCTAAATCAGCCCCACAAATATTCTCTTGTTTTGTCTTAATCCTTTTGCCGATCAAAAAAGAAAAAAGAAAAAAAGACCTTCTCTTGTTCTACCTCAACCCAATAACCATGGTTGATCTTCTTTTGTTCTACCCTAATATGTGTGTGTTTTTATAAAATTATTCACAGTCTTTGATTTTGAACTTAAGTGTGTTTTTTTTTTAATACCCAAGCAATGTTTTGCCGGCGATTACCCACATCACCCACTTTCTTCTTCTTCGGCAAACTTCAATTAACTCTAGGTTATATTGCTTCACGACTGTAACTTTTTGGATCTGATTTCATTTTTCTCATATTTGGCTTGATTGAGAAAAAGACCATGACTTGAATGGTAAACCTCTATTCTAAGGAAATAATGAAGAAACCCAAGATCTTTAATAGCAAATTCTTCACTCAATTGACAAACAAACCAATCCAAATACTCATTATTGTCATTTGTAAGAATCACATCATCTATATAGATGAGGAAGAGTAGGATACCCCGTAATGAATGACAAATAAATAAAGAAGGATCAGCACTGCTGCAAAAGAAACCAAGAGTAAAAAGAAAATTGCTAATACGATCGAACCAAGCTCTTGGTGCTTGCTTAAGTCCATAAAGAGCTTTATCAAGTTGGCAAACATAAGTCTGAAAATTTGCATCCTTGAAGCCTGGTGGTTGCTCCATGCAGACAGATTAAATTAAAAAACCATGAAGAAAGGCATTTTTCACATCTAACTGACGAATGTCCCATCCTTTGACAATGGAAATTGTGAGAACCAATCGAATGCTCCCAGGCTTAATAACTGGCAAAAAAGTTTTTGAGAAATCTACACCTTTAACTTGATTAAACCCCTTAGCAACCAAACGAGCCTTGAGACGATCAAGTTGGCCATTTGATTGAAGCTTGGTTTTGAAAACCCACTTGTAGCCAACCACATTCATATCTTGTGTATGTGGCACAAGTACCCATGTACTATTATCTCGAGGAGCAGCTATTTCTTCTTTCATTGCTGTGTGCCAACCACTATGTGCAAGAGCTGACTTGACGGATTTAGGCTCCTTCGGAATGGACATTTCATGGAGACCAATGTGAGCGCCGCGTCCTGAACCACGCCGGCTCGGGAGTACGCCGCTAACCACGGGTGTGATTAGGGCGGAGAGGGAGTCGCCACCCGGTTGGGCCCCGGGAACCGATTGACCCCTAGCAAGAGGCCCACTCGTCATTACCAAGAGAATCAAGGTTCGGAGTTAAGGTACGTTGTCGGGAAGGTGTTAGGCACCCGACAACGCCCGGCTGAATCCGGCCTCCACACGCATTTTATTGGCCTTAATTAACGAGAAAGATCAATTGGGTTCAACCCCTATTCATGCGACAGATATCTCAAACAACAAATGGCACACAGGATGACATTATGTGAATAAAAACATATAAATAAATAACTAAACAGAAAATAAAATTAGTGCGCAGAATAAACAGTGGCTGTGAAAGAAGAAGAGAAGAAGGATTTATCGCTGTCTGCAGAAAAAATGGGTTAGTACAGCATCATATATATGCGTACGCACAAACACAAGGTGCGTACGCACATCTAATTTATACGTACGCACATTTCATGGCAGATTCGAAAATAACAGAAACATGCTGAAATTGCACATGCTATTTTAATCCAGATTACAGAATCCTAATTACATGCAAATATCATTACACCCTGAATCTAACCGCGAATTTATGCACTTTAAACATTACATTGATTAACATGCAAAGACATATTTAAATGATACTAAACATGCTAGAACATAATATAAAGTGTAGATCCGGTCATGCAACATTTGATTGAAAGCACTTGAATAAATCTGAAATCACGGCATTCAATGAAAATACGCATGATAAAAAAACATGCTAGGAGGAATAATTAATGATTATTCTAACATTCAAAGAACTGAATCATAAAAGACGTTACCCTCAGGTTTTGGGTGAATCCCAATGAATGCACTAGCAAGAATCTCTCCTCCGAGCCTCCGTAATCGCAGCCGCCGCCCTTTTTGTTTCAAGTTAAGAGTCCTTAGGGTTTTATCGAGCTTTCCAAGTGGTGGTCCCGGATCCCCCCATCATATGAGAAAGTAGTCTTTATATAGGCAAGGTATTAGGGTTTTGGTGGTAGGTAGATTAGGGTTTCTGGCTTCTCCAGCCGTCACAGGTTGGATCAAGGCAAGTTCGATCCATATAAAGTAATAGAGGGAAATGGAGGGAAGATTCGAATTCTGGAAAATATCCTACGTACGCACAAATGTAATGTGCGTACGCACATTAGGATACTGCGTACGCATAAAGGGTTGGACTGGGCTTCTCAACTCTTTGGGCCAGGCTCCGGCTGCGATCACATTAGCTTTTCGAGGATTGCTTGTTAGTTATTCGATTTGGGTCACCCTTCATCATTGGGCTTAACGAGGTGGATTTGAAATATTTAGGCGGTACAAAATGGGGTGTTAACAGTTGCCCCTTCTTTCAGCTCTATTCGCTGGGTGAATGGAACTGAAAGACCAGAAACAGACCACTTTTACCGGCTAAATTTTCAAGTCTTCGGAACAAATGTTGATGTATGCATAAGATGAGATGAGGTCGAATCAGACAATGAGCCTGCTTTCCTACGTACTCTTTTCAGAGATCAGACCTAACGTAGTTCTTATGCGTGGTATTGACTTTTCGGGGCACGAGAAAGTCCGTAAAAACAGTAATGAGTTGAATTGAGGCTGCGGATTAACTGATTCGCGGGCGGAATCGAGAAATTCGCGGGCTGAATTTCTGATAACGGACGATTCACAGGTAGACTCGAGAAATTCGCGGGATGAATTTCGGATAACGGACGATTCACGGGTGGAATTGAGAAATTCGCGGACGATTCACAGGGAGAATCGAGAAATTCGTGGGCTGAATTTCTGATAACGAACAATTCACGGGTGGAATTGAGAAATTCGCGGGCTGAATTTCTGATAACGAATAATTTGCGGGTGGAATTGAGAAATTCGCGGGCTGAATTTCTGATAACGGATGATTCACAGGTAGAATCGAGAAATTCGCGGGCTGAATTTCTGATTACGGACAATTCACGGGTGGAATTGAGAAATTCGCGGACGATTCACAGGGAGAATCGAGAAATTCGTGGGCTGAATTTCTGATAACGAACAATTCGCGGGTGGAATTGAGAAATTCGCGGGCTGAATTTCTGATAACGAATAATTTGCGGGTGGAATTGAGAAATTCGCGGGCTGAATTTCTGATAACGGATGATTCACAGGTAGAATCGAGAAATTCGCGGGCTGAATTTCTGATTACGGACAATTCACGGGTGGAATTGGGAAATTCGCGGGTGGAATTTCAGATAACGGACAATTCGCGGGTCGAATTGATAACGGAAAATTCGCGAGTGGGATTTCTGATCATGACCTGATGAGCCGAATTTTGAAACGCGGCACTGAACACTCAAGGTATGGTCGAGTGATTTGTACGTGGCATGATTCACATGCCTTGAGTAGCAACAGGGGGTCTGTCATAAAAAGCGCGTACGTATAAAACTAAAGCGCGTACGTGGGAAATAAATACACGTACGCATAAAGTGAATGTGCGTACGCATATTTACTTGATGTCAGAAAAATAAAAACAGAACGACGCCGTTTCGCCTGGACTGTTCTTCTTCTCTATGAAACCGACACCCCTCCTCCATTTTCTCCGGAAACTTCTCACCCACGATTCTCTCTCTCTCTCTCTCTCTCTCTCTCTCTCTTCCCTCGCATAAAACCCTACATTCCTCTCTTCTCTCTTATCAAACCTTACTCCTTCTCATCCTTCGATACCCACAACAAAAGAATGGCTCCCAAACGAGCACGGCGTGAGGGCGCGCAAGGCGGCGAGGAGGGCAAGCCGGCGGTGAAGCGATGGGCTCCGAAGCGCATCGTGAATGAGGTGATGAGGGTCGTGCATCGTCCTAAAGAGCACCTCTCCCACTACGCACGCCAAGGACTGGTATGCTCCCTCAAAACCCGAAACTACGCTTTTGCTATTCATTCGAACATAACTAGGGTAGGAAATGCGAAATCTGCTATGAACAACAAAAGAATGTTAATGCCGAATGATTTGAGTGACCTGGTGTGAGGAAAAAACGTGACCTTGATCGACTGTGGTGGGGGCGGGAAACTATGGGAACGATGGTGAAATTGAACAGTAAATGTGCGTACGCAGTATTTGTTCCATGCGTACGTACATTTACAAAATGCAAAACTGCAGCTGAACATAAAACGCGTACGCACTTTCCTTTATGCGTACGCGCCTTGGTGTAATGAACAGGTATGGTCTCCAAAATGTGCGTACGCATATTTAATTGAAGCGTACGCCTATTTACAAATCATGACCATGTAAATGTGCGTACGCGCTTCAAGTGCTGTTTCGGCCTCATCTAAGTGCGTACGCACATAAAAAGATGCGTACGCATATTTTTAAATGTACGTACCTTTATTGTGCAAACAGAACACATGTAATGCGTACCTGTGCTGTATACTTACCTGTGACTTTTCTTGTGGCAGCTTCCACCTGAGCTTGTGACGAGGGGCAGTTTCACCAAGACAGGCGCTTGGTGGAATCGGCTCACCGGCGAGACCAGAGCTCTGGTCAACGCCGTCGGTTTTTCTGCGATCACGGCTGACGTGAACGTGCGCACTCCTAAGGCGATAGTCCACTGCCTAGCTGAGAGGTGGTGGGATACCACGCATACATTGCATATCGGAGGGCGAGAGCTGACGATGACCCCTTACGATTTCTATCGGTTGTCCGGGCTGCGTATGACTGGGGAGCCTTTCTCCTTTGATCATGATGCAGACGAGCGAGCAGAGATTTCAGTGCGGCTGCTGGGCATAGCCTTTACTGGTTCTTCCATTTACTGCCCCGGTCTATATGATGCGTACCTCTCCTACCCGCAGGATACCCCCGAGCACCGAGCCCACATGGCGCGAGCTTACATCATGTTCCTCTTGGGGGCCTATCTGGTCCCCAACTCTTCACAGACTGTCTCCTTTGGGTGGTTGCTGGCCTTGGAGGATCTGGGGACAGCCGATCGTTTCTGCTGGGGCGCCGCCATTTACGCCCATCTGATTTTCGCCATGGATTCACTGAGCAGGGGTGCTATCAACTCCATGCTTAGTTATTGGAGAGTGTGGGTGGTAAGATTCTTTATCTTCCCTCGTTTGTGTATCTTTTTGCTTATGATGTTTTATTCTATCAGCTCACTTGCGTTCTTATTGTGCCACAGCTATGGGTTCATAGGTACCTCCGGAAGGAGGTTGAGGAGGAGGGAGTCCCCGCAGTGAGTATGCGGCAGCATCTGAGCTCCCGCAGGTTCCTCGACGAGATGGTGGTCGAGAGGGTAAGAATCACTACACAATCCTGCGCTTCTTTGTTTTCTTTCATTCCTCTTCCTGATTCCTCATGTGTTCGTAGATCGTTCCCCGCCCCTGGGAGGATGAGGCACCTTTGCCCCCAGTTGAGCACGACACTGCGGCGTGGGAGCTCACCTCAGTGTCACAGGTGTTCGAGTACGCCGGCGCCCGTTCTTTCTATCTGGCTGAGAGGGTAGCTTGGCAGTTCGACGCCGACATGGGCGTGATCCCTCGCGTGCCGTTGGATCCTCCCCCGTATATTGCATTCCCTTACCAGTGCGGTGACGAGGATTTGGCCGTCTGGCGGGGTGGGATCGCGTATACAGACAGACTGATGGGGGAGGATTTTGATTACGAGCTTTTTGCCAGAGAGCAGCTCATGCCGAGCCTTTCCATGCCCTCGACGGTGGGTCAATATCCTGCTCTTTCTTCTCTTTCACTTTAATCCTGTTATCTGATCTGATGACGTGCTTTGCTGTAGGACCCACATGCGTCATCCTCCGGAGCCGTGGATCCTGTGTACCCGGGATGGTACGTGCCCTTTCATGAGACGAGGGGTGTTCCAGGGGAGCGGATGGTTCCCAGGGCGTCCTCCTGTCTCGGCTATCCCATGCCTGAGGGTGTCCGTGCGGTATGCAACATCTTACCCTGTATTTGAAAACATGTTAAAATGCTATGCATGTCCTAACGTGATCCCATCCTTGTTTATTTTGGATAGCCGACTATCCCGGAGGTGTCAGACCTGGTCCATTTGGTGGGCAGCCTGAAGCTGATGGTGACGGATCTGTCCCTTCAGCTAGTCATAGCTCGGGAGGAGGCGGAGGGTCATGGTGAGGATGCTGAGAGCGGCGATGATGATGATGGTGGCGAGGGTAGCGATGCTGCCTCGGACTTTTGACTGTGTTGTTTCTTTTTTATTTCTTGGATCAGACTTGTTTTAAAGTTTACACTTGGGGTTGTATACTCATGTTTACTCATTTCTCCTTCCCTTTCTTGCGTGGATAACTTAGAAACTTATATCCTTGTCTTGTTGTGTTTCAATTGTGCTATGAGTTCGACCATCCCATCAATATTACGAAGCAAGCTGACGCGTTAAATACCCGAAGAGCTAGAAACCGCACCAAAACACCTTCAAACAATCGCACAAAATGTGTGTACGCATAAAACACATGCGCGTAAGCACATACCGTATGCTGGTATCAAATATGCGTACGCACAAAAGTAATGTGCGTACGTACCTTTGAAATATGCGTACGCACATTTACCTTACTTCCTTATTTTCAAACTTTCCAAAAACGAAACCAGGAAACCCTGGTACTGCCTATAAACCCAAGCCCGACCTTGCGCCTCCTTCTTCACGAGTTAGAATCCATGGAGGCCTCCCAACTTAACAAAGCGATTACCCGATGGCTAACGTCCTTTAGTGATTCGGCCAAGGCCGAATTCAACGAACTCTTTGGCCTGCCGTGCATCTTTCATTACTGTCAGGTGGATGTTAACTATCCTTTCCTTCACGTGGCTGCTGAATTTTGGCACCCGTCTCGCCATGTGTTCCGGTTCAACTGTAACGAGCTGTGTCCGACCATCGAGGATTTTGGCGGGATACTCGGTCGTACTGCCTTCAATGGTTTGCTCGTGCCGGTTACGGAAAAGGTCGCTGCAGATGAGGTTGCTCGGTTTCTCGGACTTTCTACGAGGCTGGTGAAGCAATGGGTGAAGGATTTTCGCATCGACGTCCTTTCCTTGTCGCAGTATTTTATCAACCGCCCAATGCCCACCGGGGAGGCTCGCGTCTTTTACCTGCGTACCGCGTGCATTTGTGCCTTGGCCACCCTTTTCTTTTTGGAGGAGCAGAACAAGATAGAGACCTTCATTGTTCGTTCTCTCACTGAGATAAAAAGTTTCAATCCGAGTATGATGATTCTTGCCGGTACCCTCAATGGTCTGGATCGAGTAGTGCGCACCGAGAGCTTCTCCTTCGATGGCAGTCCCCTCTTACTGCAGGTTCCCGAGAGATCTCCCGTCTTTCCCGCCTGTTATCGTTTTTTTTTCTTTTACTGGAATTTGCCTAAATGTGCGTACGCATATTTAAATGTGCGTACGCATATTTATAACTCCTGCTTCTCTTCTTTTCGCAGATCTGGCTGTATGAACGCCTGCGGTTAATTGCTGAGCCAAAGATGAGCGTCTGGACTTATCATCCTCAGCACTATCGTTACCGAAAGCTGCAAGCCCCTTTCCCGTCTGTCGAGGAGTCCCGAGAGATGCTGGATACCATTCCTTGCCACGCGATCTTATGGTACTGCCCCTGGTGGCGAGTCACTTACGCTGTGAAGAAGCTCGTGCTCTCTTACTGTGTCATGATGGTTGGTCTAAAGGAAGTCTCTTTTTACTCCCCCCTCCGTATTCATCGCCAGTATGGGGAAAAGCAAGAATCTATCAAGTATTGGCATCTTGGGTATACTTGTCCATGGTCCCCTAGGGTAGTGGAGCGTATTGAGGATGAGTGGCACAACCAAGCCGTATATTGGCGTATCTCAGCCCCCAAAGTGATCAGCCCGTCAGGAAGTTACTACACATGGCTAGCTGCTGACATGGAGAGAGAAGTGGAGGCTGAAGAGACATACAAGCGGAAGAGGGATGCTGAAGATGAAGAGGGGGCAAGCAAGAGGGCGAAGGATGATTCTACTTAGTGAATGAGCCCGGATGACTTGGTTTCATTTATGCATTTCCCCCCTTTTTTTTTTCTTTTATGAGTTTAACGAATAAGCATCAAAAGATGTACTGGTCTTTACCATTATCAATGAAGAATTATTATATTAACATGAGCACCGCATTATACAAAGTTGGCACTCCTCCCTACACATAATACTTGCGAAGCCTATCCATGTTGATTGGATGGGTGAACTCATTACTATCACTGTCCATGAGCTTAACGGCACCTCCGGGAAGGATTGTCTTAATGATGTAAGGCCCCATCCAGTTTGGCTTGAATTTTCCGCGGGGGTCAAACACTGGTGCCCGAAATTCCTTAAGTACCAGATCTCCTTCTTTCAGGTTCCGTGGTCTAACTCTTTTGTTAAAAGTTCGGGCCACACGGCGTTGGTAACCTTGCACATGATAGGACGCTTTTAACCTCTTCTCTTCTAAAAATGCCAACTGCTCATACCTTTCCCGTATCCAGTCCACTTCTGGAATTTCACTTTCTATCGCTACACGTAGCGACTGCACTTCCATTTCTACAGGCAAAACGGCCTCCATCCCGTACACCAGTGAGTATGGGGTTGCTCCCGTGGAGGTTCTTATGGATGTCCTATATCCCCACAATGCATATGGCAACTTTTCAGCCCAATCTTCGTAAGTCACGGCCGTCTTTTCCAAGATGGTCTTAACGTTCTTGTTGGCGGCTTCGACAGCTCCATTGGTTTGTGGCCTATAAGGGGAAGACTGATGGTGCTGGATTTTGTATTTCTCAAACATGCGCTTGACCTCATCCTCGAATTGTGTGCCGTGATCTGAGATGATCTCATGTGGTACCCCATAACGACAGATAATGTTGGCTTCTATGAACTTAGCCACTTGCCTGGACTTCAATTCTGTGTAGGCAGCCGCTTCTACCCACTTGGTGAAATAATCAATAGCCACTAAGATGTACTTGTATCCTCCCGTGGCAGCTGGTTTGATTTCTCCGATAATATCTATGCCCCAGGCAGAGAATGGCCAAGGAGCACTCAACTGATGCAACGCAACTGGTGGCATGTAGTTGGAACTGGAATATACCTGGCACTGATGACATCTCCGAACATATTTTACGCAATCGTTCTCCATGGTGCTCCAATAGTATCCCAACCTCATAAGCTTTTTGGCTAACATTCTTCCGTTCATGTGTGTCCCGCATTCCCCCTCGTGAATCTCTTTCATTAAAGTTTCCCCGACATTCTGATCAACACACAACAGATGAATTCCGTCGTAAGATCTTTTGAATAATTTTCCCCCACAAACGATGAACTGTGTAGCGAACAATCGTAATGCCCTACGTCCTTTCTTATCGGCCCCTACTGGGTATTCCCCTTTCCCTAAGAGGTTCCAAACATCATGGTACCAAGGATATCCGTCATCTGGTTCCCCGTCAATCAATGCAATCGTTTCCTCGTGCGCTGGCCTAGACTTTTGCTGGACGACCAATGGTTCTATCTGGGTTCCGCAGGGTACCCGAATAAGCGAAGCTAGGGTTGCTAATGCATCCGCGAACTGGTTGTGGATTCGAGGAAGCGGGGTAAACGTTATCCTTCGGAATTTCTGTGCCAACTTCTCTAAGTAACTCTGATAGGGTTTTAAATGCTCTTCTCGGGTCTTCCAAATTCTCTGAACTTGGGAAATTACTAAAGCTGAATCCCCGTATACTTCTACCTCCTCTGCCCCTAGTACCAATAGTGCCTCTAGACCTGCAATGCATGCTTCGTACTCTGCTGTGTTATTCGAGTTCGGGAAGTTCAATTTAAACGACAGTGGCATATGAGACCCATCCGGGGTAATTAAAAGAACTCCCACTCCATCTCCATATTGATTAGAGGCTCCATCGAAGTACATCTTCCAAGGTCCAACGCAATCTATAACAAAGAGATCTTCATCAGGAAATTCATCGTTCAATGCCTGCCCCGGGATTGGATTCTCAGCGCAATATTCCGAGATGGCCCTCCCTTTGATGGATTTTTGCGTGACGTATGTTAGTTCAAACTGGGCCAGTAGAGCTAACCATCGCGACAACCGCCCGTTCAGCACGGGCTTTTCAAACAGATACTTGAGCGGGTCCATCCTGGCTATAACCCAAACCTCGAAACTCGACAAGATGTGTCTCAATCTTTGCACGGCCCAAACCAAGGCGAAACAAGATTTTTCTATGGCATTATATCTTGCCTCATACCCCTGCAGCTTCTTGCTTAAGTAGTATATGGCTCGTTCGCAGCTTCGGTCGTCCTCCTGCGCTAACATACTCCCCAGGGCTTCCTCAAAAAGAGACAAGTATAATAGTAAAGGCCTCCCAGGGCGAGGAGGGACCAATACTGGTGGGTTTAGTAAATATCTCTTGATGGTGTCAAAGGCTTCCTGGCATTGTTCATTCCACTCCTTCGGCTCTCCCTTCCTGAGTAACTTAAAGATTGGTTCGCATGTTGGGGTGAGCTTCGCGATAAACCGGCTTATGTACTGCAATTTTCCTAAGAACCCTCTGACTTCCTTTTCGGTACTAGGGGGTGGCATCTCTAAAATCGCCTTTACCTTGAGCGGATCCACTTCGATACCTCTGCTGCTCACGATATACCCCAGTAACTTCCCCGATGTGACCCCAAAAGTACATTTCTGGGGATTCAACCTTAAACTGTATGTTCGTATCCGCTTGAAGAACTTTCTCAGGTTTTCCAGATGTCCGTCTCGAGTTTCTGCTTTTACAATCATATCATCCACGTACACCTCAACCTCTTGGTGCATCATGTCATGCAATAAAGTAGTGGCCATCCTTTGGTAGGTGGCTCCAGCGTTCTTCAACCCAAACGGCATGACCGTGTAGCAATAAGTGCCCCATCCGGTGGTAAAGGTCGTTTTGCCCATATCTGCTGGTGCCATCCGTATCTGATTATACCCCGAGAAACCGTCCATAAATGACATTAATGCACTCCCTGCGGTATTGTCTACCAGAACATCTATGTGTGGTAATGGAAAATCGTCTTTTGGACAAGCTTTATTTAAATCCCGATAGTCTATGCAGACTCGCACCCGTCCGTCCTTCTTTGGCACAGGTACTATGTTTGCTATCCAGTCGGCTTGGTCCACGGCTTTTATAAACCCCACCTTTAATAACTTCGTAACCTCTTCCTTGACCTTCAATGACCATTCTGGTGACATTCTCCTCAATCTCTGCTTTACTGGTTTCGCTCCATCTTGAATGGGAATGTGATGCTGAGCGATTTCTGGGTCTATGCCAGGCATGTCCTCATATGACCACGCGAACACGTCTTGAAATTCTCGTAAAAGGGCCGATAGGCTTGCCTGTTCATGCATAGTTAGGGTAGAGCCAATTTGTATATTTTTTGGGTTTTCTGTGGTGCCTATATTAATGATAATAGTTTCTTCTTTGATAGGTTCGATTTTCCCATCTTGATTCTTATTGGCTAATTCATTTGGATTTAGAAGGTCATGCATTGGATTAGCCTCGTCATTGGGGGACTCATTCGAATAAGCAAAATCAGATTTTATTGCATCATCAGAAATTTGGGTTACATCAGTGGATTTTTTTGCGACAGACTCATTCCCAGACCCTAGTTTGACAGACTTCTTATTTGTTTTGACATTATAAGTGATTTCAGCCTCGTGTTCCCAGACCCAAGCACTAGTGTTCCCATCAGCCGCAGAGATGAACTCGGAGGGGTTAACAGTCCCAGCATTCTTACTTAAAACCTGCACGTCTTCATTGCTTCCAGCTGACAATAGGAGATCCCAGCTTGCCTGATCCACATTTTCAACCCAATCTCGTTCTTCAGAGGTCTTAGCAGTCTCTGAGCTTGTGTCTCTGAGGGTTAATTTCTCTTGGAAAAACACTTCCAGCCCCACCTCCCTTTTCCCACTTTTCCGATTCACCCACGGTTCAGAGAATCCACAATAAGGGAAATCCTCTCCCTCCTTTATGAAATTTCCGTTAAGCGTATCAGCATTTTTGGGAAAATGTTTCTTGTTCTCGCCTGTGTACCCGAGTCCCCTACGATTGTTCTGCATATGAAATTCTGGGAATTCCGTGATGCCATCTCCTCTTTTTCCCAACCCCATGCCAGGCATGTATCCAAATTTCTTCATGATGTGGGCCACGATGTGGTTGATGTTTTCCCCAAAATCTGGGGATACTTTCTCCTTTCCTGCATCTGCTCTGTCAATCACTTGTATGAATTCGAAGCCCCTCCATTCCATCTCGTTGCTTTCCTCTTTTATTCCCAAGACTTGCTCGGTGATTTCCCTGTCCCCGTGAATTACCAGAACGCCTCCACCCCAAGGCAACTTGATTTTTTGATGTACAGTGGAAGGGACCGCCTGTAGAGGGTGTAGCCAAGTCCTTCCTAACAGCAAGTTATAGTTGGCAGGGATGTCCATGACACAAAACTCCACTGTCGATTCCACTGGCCCCACTTTGCACATTATCTTGAAAGTCCCTATCACATTCCTACAACCATTATCATATCCTCTGACTGTTACTGCGGATGGTGAGAGATTTTCCTCTGTTATTCCCAATTTTGTTGCAGTACGCATTGGGCAGACATTCAATGCCGACCCATTATCAACCAGAACTACCGGTATCTTTAGGTCTTTACATTCTACGGTGATGTATAGCGGCTTCGCATGCTCGAACCCTTCAACTGGCAAATCCTCTTGGGAGAAGGTCATCACGGCTTTGTTCATCGAGCTTACCCCCATGAGGGACAACACTTGTTTAGGGGTAGTTTCCATTGGCACCTCCTTTTGCGCTAAAGCGTCCAGCAGAGCTTGACGATGCTTCTTTGAGGCAGTAATCAAACCCCAAATGCTTATGCTCGCCTGCGTCTTTTTCAGCTGTTTCAAGACCCGATCTTCCTCTTCTTCTTCTCCCAGACGCCCCATTCTCTCTCTTACCTTCTCGATGTCTGCTTCTTGGCTCATTTCTCTGCCCGGGTGATCTGCTTCCAGAAATCCGGGCTTGAAATGTCTCCCGGAGCGAGTCAGGTGCATGGAATCCTTTTTCATTTCTGCCCAAATATCCTCTTCTTCACTATCATAATCTTCCCAGGGAGCTTTCTTTGTACCTATCATTAGAATAAACTCGGACGGATCCTCGACCTTATCCGCACAACTGATCAAATTCATAAATGCCGGGGGCGGTGTATTTCTGAAATCCGGGAGCGGGTTATTCTGTATGTTTGGCTTGTCGTTACTTGGTGGTGGTAGTTTTCCTGAATCAATTAAATCCTGGATTTCATTTTTCAGACGCATGCAATTATCGGTTCTGTGGCCGATGCGCTGGTGGAAATCGCAAAACTCATTCTGTCTCCAGTGCGGGGGAATAGGGTTGGGTAGCGCCCTAGGTTCCAATGGCTTTAAATGCCCTCTTTTGTTCAAATTGGTCAAAGCCTTTGACAATGGGACTCCCAGGTCATGGTACACTCTCGGAGGTTTCTGTGCTGCTTGGGCTTGTTGGACGGCCCCTACTGTGGCCTGTATTTGGGTCCCACCACCCATCCTGTTGCCCCCGTTTCCACTGCTGGTACCGGAACCATATGTCTTCTTTTGCTTGTCCACCTGACCACGATGAATGGCATCTTCGATGCGAGTCCCACACTGATATAACTGTTCAAAATTCATAACCGAAGAGGTCAGCATGCGGTCGAAGTAAACGGGCGTCAAATTCCTCAGGATAATGTTTATCTGGTCAATTTCCGTGGGTCTATTTACCATTTTGACGGCTTTAGCTCTCCAGCGGGTCAAAAACTCAGAAAACGTCTCGTCTGATTTCTGCCTTGTCATCTCCAGGTCCCTCAAGGTGACATCCAGCATAGTGTTGTAAGCGTACTTGTTGGCGAATTCCGAAGCGAGTTGTTCCCAAGAGTCTGAGACCTTTGGGTCAAGGGCGTAGTACCATTTCGAAGCATCTGACGAGAGAGACAAAGGGAAGGCATACAAAACTTGGTCGGGGGTTAACCCCCTCATCTTAGCGATGCTCAGGTACTGGCGCAAGTGCTGTTTGGGGTCGCCAGTGCCATCAAACTTCTCATAATCAGCTATCTTGAATTTCGGGGGAAGCTGCACCTTCGACTCGGTTGTGATTCCTGCCATGGAGTACATGTAGTCATCCATGCCTTGCGATTTTTGCTATGCCGTCTGCATTCGGTCCATCCGGGCCTTCATGTCAGCATTCTCTGCTGCCAGTTTCTCCACCCGGGCGTCCTTTTCTTTGGCCTCTTTCCTCTTTAGATAATCCTCGTAGTCGTCATCTTCCCATCTCGGGTGTTCCTCTTCATTTCCCTTAGGTTCCCCTTTTTCCTCAGTCTCAGGTTGTTCTTCTTCTCCTGACTTTCCTTTCCCCTTTTCCAGCTTGGTAACACGATCTCTCATCTCATTCATGAAGCCCCTCATCTCGGCCTTGTCGCTTCTCATCTGTTCAAGGATATCAGCTAAAGTTACTTGCTCTGCCATTCTGCTTATCGCAACCCTCCTAAGTCTGTTGGTGGTCGGAGATCGAGCCCAAACACAACCAAATGCCGTTCTTAGTGTCGAATCAATCTTGCTGAAAGGAGAATGAGCGCGAATGAGTACTTCCCCCAATTTTAAAGTTTTCTTTTTCAAGTCTCTTACCCATGTCGTGCCTTATCACCAAACCCTATCATGTTTACTAAATCTTCAAAGGTTCGATGACAGGTAGACCTCTCTTGTGAAGTCAAAAGCACCATCTCATCCTTGGCCCATTACAATGCTCTCATTTGGGATCCAAACCTCTTCCTCTTTTTTTTTTTTTTTTTTTTTTTTTTTTTTGAGGGTTTGGTCCCATTACAAATTTATCTCACTTTCCTCTCGCTGGGCTTTGGACACAATGGTGCTTGGACTTCGGCCCAGCTTAGAAGGTTATGGACATTCCGTATAGGTCCTAGTCCTTTACTACCAGTAGGTCCACCTTGCATGTAAATTTCCTTTGTTCGAGCCCAAGACACACTTCTTACCACTCTCTTGGACTATAGGCCTAACAGACCCTTTTTTTTTTTTTTTTTTTTTTCGTCCGACGGGCCTAGGTCCAATTACATTGTCGCACAATCTTCCCTCAAATGAGCTCGAACTTAGAAAATCCACATTAAAGTGGGCCTCGTCCCATACCCGTGCTAAGAAATGAATGCAACATGACATGCGATGCAACACACATTCACACAAAGTTAGGCAAGAGCCTCGGGGGTTACTAGTGTGGTGGGTCAGAGTGGGGTGTCTCCTTCAAGGGTTACCCAGGCTAGGGTGCTCAAAGAGCATCCCGTTAACGTACTCACTAACTTATCACAGGTTAGTGGCACAGGCCGTGGGCTGATGGTGCTGAGCCGAGTTGCCCATAAGATCGAGTGGATCCCGGGTCTCTAATCAGACTTCCATCGAGGGGTAATGAGGTGCCAAGGTCGTGCGTGTGTGCAATTGTGGTTTCACCCAATTAAAATTTCTTATTAATTAAAGCCAATAAAATACTTCGGAGTCTAACTCTCTATCCCCAGCAGAGTCGCCAATGTGAGCGCCGCGTCCTGAACCACGCCGGCTCGGGAGTACGCCGCTAACCACGGGTGTGATTAGGGCGGAGAGGGAGTCGCCACCCGGTTGGGCCCCGGGAACCGATTGACCCCTAGCAAGAGGCCCACTCGTCATTACCAAGAGAATCAAGGTTCGGAGTTAAGGTACGTTGTCGGGAAGGTGTTAGGCACCCGACAACGCCCGGCTGAATCCGGCCTCCACACGCATTTTATTGGCCTTAATTAACGAGAAAGATCAATTGGGTTCAACCCCTATTCATGCGACAGATATCTCAAACAACAAATGGCACACAGGATGACATTATGTGAATAAAAACATATAAATAAATAACTAAACAGAAAATAAAATTAGTGCGCAGAATAAACAGTGGCTGTGAAAGAAGAAGAGAAGAAGGATTTATCGCTGTCTGCAGAAAAAATGGGTTAGTACAGCATCATATATATGCGTACGCACAAACACAAGGTGCGTACGCACATCTAATTTATACGTACGCACATTTCATGGCAGATTCGAAAATAACAGAAACATGCTGAAATTGCACATGCTATTTTAATCCAGATTACAGAATCCTAATTACATGCAAATATCATTACACCCTGAATCTAACCGCGAATTTATGCACTTTAAACATTACATTGATTAACATGCAAAGACATATTTAAATGATACTAAACATGCTAGAACATAATATAAAGTGTAGATCCGGTCATGCAACATTTGATTGAAAGCACTTGAATAAATCTGAAATCACGGCATTCAATGAAAATACGCATGATAAAAAAACATGCTAGGAGGAATAATTAATGATTATTCTAACATTCAAAGAACTGAATCATAAAAGACGTTACCCTCAGGTTTTGGGTGAATCCCAATGAATGCACTAGCAAGAATCTCTCCTCCGAGCCTCCGTAATCGCAGCCGCCGCCCTTTTTGTTTCAAGTTAAGAGTCCTTAGGGTTTTATCGAGCTTTCCAAGTGGTGGTCCCGGATCCCCCCATCATATGAGAAAGTAGTCTTTATATAGGCAAGGTATTAGGGTTTTGGTGGTAGGTAGATTAGGGTTTCTGGCTTCTCCAGCCGTCACAGGTTGGATCAAGGCAAGTTCGATCCATATAAAGTAATAGAGGGAAATGGAGGGAAGATTCGAATTCTGGAAAATATCCTACGTACGCACAAATGTAATGTGCGTACGCACATTAGGATACTGCGTACGCATAAAGGGTTGGACTGGGCTTCTCAACTCTTTGGGCCAGGCTCCGGCTGCGATCACATTAGCTTTTCGAGGATTGCTTGTTAGTTATTCGATTTGGGTCACCCTTCATCATTGGGCTTAACGAGGTGGATTTGAAATATTTAGGCGGTACAAAATGGGGTGTTAACAACCAACATAACGTGGATTAGGTTTATGAATGCCGCGCATTGATCGAGTGACTATTGAGTGCCTAGTATCAGATGGTAAGACTTCATCACTTTGTATAGCAGGTGCATGAGAATCTAATGTTGAACTAAATGGTAAGACTTCATCACTTTGTGTAGCAAGTGCATGAGAATCTAGGGCTAAATCAGTATGGGATGGACCTACCATTTGTTGAGGCTGGATAACATTAACAGAAACCCCTTCTTCAAGTGAAGTAGATAATTCCTGAGGTATTAAAGCATCTTCAATGGAACTAGGTGGTGATATGTGAGGGCAATCAACACCCGCTGGAGGTGGATCAACACCTCTAGTCACAGCATCCACTCTTGTAGATCTTAAATCAATAGGACTTGCGAGTGGTGCACAAGAAACTTCATATGGAGGTAATGTTGTGGACAAGTGACTTGCATTAGAGGGAAAAATATGTTCATCAATCTGATTATGTGATAGTATAGATGTGGGTAAAGACTCAAGATCAAATTGTTCATCTCCATTCCATTCTCTAAATGTATTAAACTCCCCCAATGTTTGAGCAGGGTCATAAAGAGAGGCTGGATTAACATAGGGAAGATTTCCTTCATCAAATACCATGTGACAAGAGATATAAATTCTCCCAGTTGGTGGATACAAACATTTATACCACTTATGTTTGGTACAGTACCCCAAGAAGACACATGGTAAAGACTTCGGATTAAGCATTATTTTCACATATTCACCTAGGAAAACATTGACAACCAAATACTCGAAGCATCGAATAGTCTGGTTGTTTGCCAAAGAGACGTAAGAATGGAGAATCCATATTCAAAGTTAGTGTAGGTAGATGATTGATTAGATAAACTGCAGTGGCAAAGCAATCAATCCAATATCTCTTTGGAATGATGGCATGAAACGTCATGGTGAGCCCCAATTCTTGAATATTCCGATGTTTACGTTCTGAGACCCCATTTTGTTCTTAGGTTAAGGTATTTAACCAATTTTCCATTTGAATACTCTCCTCCACTATCTGACTGAAACACTGGAATTTTCCTCTTAAACTGACATTCCACATATTTGTGAAAATGAATAAAGCAATCGAGAAAATCTGACTTCCTTTTTAGAGGATAAATCCAAGTAAACCTTGTGAAATCATCAACAAAAATCACATAATACTTAAAATTTTGGGTGGAAGAAACAAGAGATGCTCCCCACAAATTTGAGTGAATTTTCATAAATGGTTTGTCACATCTACCAACTGAAGGAAGAAAAGGCAACCTACAAAACTTGCCCATTTAATAACTAAAGCAAACAGGAAGTGCTTTATTATCAGAATTAAAGCTAATACAATTATTTTGACGAAGATAGCTAACAATTCTTTGATGAGGATGCCCAAGACGTTGATGCCACTTGTCTTCACTTGTTTTTCGAAAACGATGCGAAAACAGAGCAACCTGTCCACCATCTAAAGCATAGAGATCTCCTCGCCTACTCGCTGTTGCCACTATTCTTCCCATGCTCCTATCCTTAATAACACAACCATTGGAGGAAAACTCAAAATTGTAAGGAAAATTTGTAGTCAACTTACATACAGAATCATATCTTTCTTAATATTAGGAACAACAAGCACATCTTTTAAATGTAAAGAATCTGGAGAAGAATGAATATAAGCATGACTAACATGTGTAATACCAAGTGTTTCTCCATTTCCTACCATTACTACATCATTACCCCTATATAGCTTCAAGTCATGCAATTTACTTGGATTTCCAGTAATATGGGCAGTTGTTCCAGTGTCTGGGAACTAATTTGAGTCCTGACTATCAGTAATAGTAAGCGCGGCTAAGGCCTGTGGAATGTCATTAGCTTGAAAAGAATGATTAAATCCATTAAAACACTCTAAGGCAGTGTAATTTTTCTTGTGACAAATTTGGCATTCTACTTTAGCTTCATTAGTGATAGATTTACCATGATTAACATCATTAGAGTTATGGCTTTGGAGTGGAGAACCATGTGGCTATCCTCGAGGATGACCACCATTAGTTTGGATGTTATTTGATCCACCTCCAGATCTGCGATTTGAACTCTCACCTTGAACAAAGTTTCGGCCTCTAAAGTTGTACTGATTTTAACCACCTCTTTTTTTATTAGAACCACGTTGACTTAGATAAGCCAATTGAGGTTGAGAGTTTTCAGTCCCATGAGTTCGAAGTCTAGCCCCATGGCTTTGAAGAAGAGGGAGAAGATCTCAGTAAGTAGGTACTAGGGGTTTCAACATAGTAGTGACAAAAGTTTCATAGCTAGGACCAAGGCCACGCAGTAGGGAGAAAGCCTTGTTCCTATTTAAAACAGGTTTTCCTATTGTAGCAAGGTCATCACAAATGCGTTTAAATCTTCTCAAATAGACACATAAAGTGTCCGTACCTTTTTGGACAATTGATAGCTCTTGTGTGAGATGAAACTCACATTCTTGTGAGTCTTACGCAAAAGCATCTTCCAGTGAATGCCACACCTCAGCTGCAATTTCTAGTCCAACAACTAGACCATGAATATCTTCCGAAAGTGTCCCGGTAACCTATCCTTTGAGTAACCGATCAAAACGTCTCCAATCCATGTAATCAGGATTTGGAGTTTGCCTCAATCCATCCACATAAGTGCTATTCGGATCAACGATGAAGCGCGTTGGGATCAAAATCTCACCATTGAGAAACCCTTGAAGATCTTGACTCTCAATCAAAGTGGTCATTTGGGTTTGCCACAGAAGGTAATTTGTTTTATAAAGTCGTAGAGAAACGAAATTAACAACATTCAGTGTTGCAGGGTATGGGTATTTTGATACTCTGATGGAAGAAGATGCCATTGTTGCAACCTACGACAGTGTTCTCTATACTCACTAACGAGGCTTTGATACCATATAAACAAAACAAGAGCAAATTGGAAACTCTCACTCTTTGATGGTGAGAGATGAGAGGACTCTTTCATATATACAACTGTGTGTATACAGGATAAGTATCAAAGATACAGGATACAATTCAAAATAGAAAAATAGAATCCCAAAAGATAGAATCCCATATTCTATGATTTGTTACACAAAACAATAATTGAATAAATAATTTAAATATTTGAAAAGAATCCTATCTATCCACGATTACAGATGGTTGTTCTGCTTTATCACTTTGGACCTCCGTTTCCTCACGCATGGTTCCTTTCCAACTTAGTTACCCCTTGTGATTGATTTTTTTTTTTCCTTTTTCGATTGGCCAAAGAAAAAAAAAAACATAACTTTATTAATCTAAAAACAGACAATACAAATTGAACCGTTGACAAGTACAGTACATTATAATATGAGTTTAATTTTTTTAATTTTCTGGTTCGCTTTCCCACCTATAAGCTTCTTTGTTCACAATATATCTCCCAAAAAAGAAAAAATAAATAAAAAATAATTAATTAAAAAAAATAACGAGAACATTTTAGAGAAATTTGTTCCTTGAACCGTTGATTGTAAAGATTGATTGCATCGCTTGATCTGCTCCCTTTTTTTTTTTTTTTTTTTGGTTGGTGATAGGGATTGTTTGATCTTACAAAATGTAGCTTGTAGCACGATGGCATATATGCTTTATGGGTAGGACATTTTTATTTTTCCGTATAACGCATTAGTGCTCTTTTTTTTTTTTTTTTTTCTTTTTTTTCTTTTTTTTTTGCCATCTTTTGTTTTCTTTCGTTTTGGAAAATACTTGTCTAGCCTCCACCCTTGCCGGAAGGGTTCCTCCTTTCATCCCACTCGTATTTTGCCACTTATTTAAATAAATAGGAATAATTGATTATGTGTATGTATTCTTTTGTTTACATAATTGTGAGCATATTTTCATAAATTCAGAAGTATGGTGCGTGTTACATATTTATGTTAACATTAATTAGTATCCACATGTTTATATCCACGTATTTATTTGTTTGTATTTTTAGATTCATATTTTTCTATAATATTTATGATACGTAACAAAAATTAAATAAATGGAAGTAGGGAGGAGCTCTT
Organism: Liquidambar formosana; assembly: GCA_039720395.1. NCBI lineage: Eukaryota > Viridiplantae > Streptophyta > Magnoliopsida > Saxifragales > Altingiaceae > Liquidambar > Liquidambar formosana. The sequence continues at coordinate 3,266,133 of CM077827.1, read as the reverse complement.
CCACCCTAGGGTGGAGACAAGTAGTATTCGTTTGTATTTTTGTTTTTTCGACGGTAATGAGGGAATCCTCACAACTCCAAACCTATGCAAGACCTATAACCTCCATAGACCAGTAAGTCCACAACTTATGTGAACAATATATGAAACCTCATGCAGGTGGGTCTAAAAGATTGGCAAGAATGAACTCAAGACCTCTACTTTGTTATATGTGATCTCTTACTAACTGAGCTACTTCCTGCGGTTAGCTATTTGACGAGTTGAGTATACGAAGGTTGACATTTCTATAAGTTAAATATCTTCAATTTTCTAGTTCGCATTCCTATAAGCTTCTTTGTTCACATATATATTTCAAAAAGGAAAAGTAAAATCAATCATATATTATATGTATATATATATATAAAGAAAATAGAGAGAAGGAGAGATCATTTAGAGAAACTTAATCATTGAACGTGAAGATTTATAGTGTCGCTTAATTAATCCTACTTTCTAGATTTTTCTTTTTTTGAACAATGCATCGGTGTTTTTCTTTTAGTTGTTTGACAAGGTTTTTGTGTGTACTGGCGAACAAACCCGACCCACGCAGTACCCAACAACCCTTAGATTTATTGTGCAATCTGGACCCGCTGACTGGTTTTTATTTGCAACGTGTCACCGCTTCACTTCGTGGAAAATCAAAATGCAATCTTTTGATATACACCGATCCACATACGGATGATATGATAACTATTGAAAAATATGGCATGCATTTTTCTTACTTATTGAGTGAGTGATCTCGGATTCAAACTCCTGAAAAAGCATTGATATCCATTTGTTAATCTCGAGAGATTTAGGATAGAAATAAATTCTATCAATTATCCAAAAAAAAATCCCTATTGTCAAAAATGAGATCATGAAATTTTAAATTAAGGAGAGAGAGAGAGAGAGAGAGAGAGAGAGAGAGGGGGAGAGAGGACATTAAAGGAGAAACGACTTGGAATAATTTGGTGATCAACTAGGGATTTGTATAGCATTTGAGCGCGTTACATAATTGGATACTTCAACTATGCCCTTCCAAAAGCATTAGCTGAATTTTATGTCCTAACCCCAAACAGCATCAAGGGAGTCTGATGCCACAAGAGCAACCTATGGGTTTTTTTTATGTGCTAATCCCAAACAGCTTAAGCACTGAAAGGCAAAATAAGGAACACAGTGAGGAAAAAGAATGCAATTCCACTCCATTACTTACCAAAAAAATTAAAAAAACCTTTCCCTGATATGAGGTACATTGACCACATATAGGTAAAAGATAACCCGACCAGCAGCGGCACTAGCCACGCAGACAAAAAGATACGTGGGAGGAGGAAAACAATAGTTCCAACTGAAAAATAAAATGACAGACTGTTACCAAGTGCAAACATGTTAAACTTCGTTGGCGCCAATGTAGTCTCCCCCGCATGCTGTGTTGGCGGACTTGATGCAACGCTTTGGTTCATGGCGGCGGCAGTGGTGGTGTTGTAATTAAGCGGCTGGGAGTCCTCCTGCCAAACACCACCAGGGGGACTGAGAGCTGCTTGGTAAGTGGCGGTTGCAATCAGTACAACCACCACCAAGAATGTATTGCGAGTGTCGCTCGACATGTACAACCACTCATGAATCACGGCTAATCCAAAATGACGCCAAAATGATATCTTTGATCTTAAATGATCTGCAGGCGTTCGAACAATTGGAAGACGTGATGCTCTTTTAGCTCCAGCACGGAGCAATATCTTCTTGATCTCTCCGTTGTCCAATTGCATTTGACGGTTTAAGATGTCCAGAGCCGTCAAACCCTCCAAATTCTTGGCATTTACATTGACTCCATTGATGCTAAGCAAAGACTCGACCACCTACATAATGGCGAAATGCAACAATCAGATGACTGTTTCATAACCCTTATTTTGGAGGTAATATATGAATGAATCATTGCAGACAAGTCCAATTATTGGAGAAAGAACCCTTTTAAAGGTCCCATTCACAAGACTAGATTCACCATAAAATTTAATTACAAGTCCTATTGAAAGTTTGATGTTATTCTTTATGGAATTTCTTAATGTGCGCTCTAAGGATTTATGTTAAAATGCATTTAATAAACCAAAAATTGCATGAGAAAATGTATTTATACAATTTTTTTTTTATGCATTTTCATGTTTTTCTATGAATTTACACAATTTTTCGTACATTTTCATATTTTTTTTATGTGTGCTATTTGCATAATTTTTTTAAAATGTATTTCACATTTTTTTTTTAAATTTATAAAGTAACGAATTATTATTAACAAAAGGGTGCAAAAAGCACTAGAAATCTCCTATTTCATTTAATAGTGCTCCAATAAAATTCTCCATCAATTTTGATGTGTGCAAACAAGTCCAGGGCTATTTTTAAAACACACACACACATATTATTACACCTCTCAATATCTTTTTGTAAGGTTGATATTTTTCAAAACCAATCGTTGGATTAAATACTCATCTTATGAAGATCATGCACACCAAAATTTACACTGATCAGATACTTGTAAGCATCTCATCTATAAATTCACTTTTCTTTTTATAAATAAAATTATAATTTAGGCCGCTTTATCAATGGAATAGTTTTTAATCTTTAATCAATATAAAATTTGCCGTGCATGATCTCTATGAGAGCAATATCCAATCCAATGGTTGGTTTTAAAGAATATCAATTTTACAAAAAGAAATTAAGGGGTGTAAGAGTAAAAAGTTACACCGGGTGTAAACGGATCCCTCCTTATCTATATATATATATATATACGGTGATGTTCCCATCAACATATGCTGATATAAGTTATATCAGCACCATACATTAGGGATTGTACCACTTGCATTGATTCAATATATCTCATATCCCATTAATGTACAAGATACAACTCCCAACGCGGGTGTTGATATAATCACGCCAAAAAGCATAGACACGGACATGGGACATGGGTACGATATGACACGACACGAACACTCCGACATGACAAACCCTAAAAAACTAGTACACGACACGACGGGAACACAACAATAAATAAATATATGTTTATAATTTATAATTCCTAAATTCTAGTTTACATACTAAAAAGTATTGAAATGCGTGGAAATAAAAAGATATAATCCATTATATGTAGTTATATATAAATTATTGCAAGAAGATACGCCTAAGTGCAGTTACAAGTTACATATAAAAAAATTTAAAGACCCTAGCTTTATCCACAAAATAAAGAAAAATAAAATTAAATAAATAAAAGAAAGAAAAAAGAAAATCCCAGCTTTCAAACCTCACACAGGCACACGGTTCACCCAAGGAGAAGAAGAAGGAGAAGAAGAAAATGAGAAAGAACAGACGCATAGAAGGAGATAGTGGTATTTGTTTTAAAGCCAAGCTCTCAAACGGACGATGATCATCAATCGTTGGATGAGGGTCGTTGGCTGTCGAAGGGAAAGCTATTGGTCAAGGTCGAACGAAACCTTAGCTTCTGATTGCTCTCTTGCTCACTCGTTCTCTGAGCCAATCGTGCCCTTTCATTCCATTTTAAAATTTTGTTTACAAAAAGACTTTTTCTGTTTTTAAAATAACATTTTGTACCCGGTTTTTTAAATGTCCAAAATGAGCGATTGTCATTGATTAAAAATAATTTGTTGATCAAATAGCAATTAGTCTCAGATTATTTGGTTTTTGGTATGCATGACCTACATGATAAGATTATCTAATTCAACGGTTGGTTTCGTAAAATATGAATTACATGTATAGTTTTAGAGGATAACCTAATGCAAAGTTAAGTTAGGTTAACATCATAAGATGGGGGACTCATGTATGAGATATCCCAGATATCCTGTTCGATCACGACTATCCGTGAGCTATACGCGCGGGCGCGTAATTGTGCACGTGTAGCTCACAGATGATTGTGATCAAACAGGGCACTCTAAGATATCTCGCACATGATCAACCTATATGTATATAATTTAGTCTACAAATTTATGTTTGATAGACATGATGATGTGGTAATTGATAAGTATCTTAAATTGCACATGCATGTAATATATTGCTCGGAAAAACAACATAAAAAAGGATAAGAGCCCGCAATGATCATATACGGATTCAATAGGATGTACGGTATGTTAAGCAAATAATCCTTCCTCAGAAAGCTTTTACGGAGTAGCATATTTCCAATATTAAATCATAAACCTCCTTAATTGGCCGCACAACAAGATAAAACTCCATCGTCACGCTAACATTCAATTATTATTTCAAGCAAATTAAAATCGAGAGGATGAGAGCTTACCGGGGAACTGCTCCTGGCTGTTGCAATGTGCAACACTGTGTTGCCTTCCTCGTCCTTCCAATTCATCACCTTTTTCCGATCCAACTCTACTCCCTCTTTATAAAAGCCCTTCCGAAGCCATCCCACCAGGACTTCAAGAGCTTCAAACATGTTCTTCTTCACAGCAATATGCAGAGCAGTCTCGTTTCGAACCGTCAAATCTTCGATCGATTTTGGGCAAACTTGTAAAAATTCCGCCAAGAGATCTAAGTTTCCTGTTTCAGCCGCATAATGCAAAAGAGTCATACCCCCTTTTCCTTTAACACGGACGAGATCGGCATCGATCTCTACAAACCGAAGAACCATGCGGGTATGCCCATTTTGCAAAGCCAGGTGCAAGGGACTAAACCCCTCTGGGTTTGGCTTCCTAACAAAGGACGGCTTTAATCTCATCATCTCCAAGGCAAAGCGGGTCTGCCCTGTGGCGGCAGCTTCGTGTAAAGGAGTTTGAACAAAGGGTATCTCATCGATGCGCTCTAGATAATAAGGATTCACCCGAATTAACGCATAAAAGGCCTCTACATCTAATTTTTGAGCAACCTTGTTTAAGGTCTCGTCCATTCTGAGCAGAGAGATATAGTGAAGCACTTGTATCGAGATTGCTAATAGGAGCAATCTAGTGTAGCGAAAAGGAGTGGGGTTGGGAAAAAATGGAAAACTTGTAGTTTCAAGAGCAGGTACAATGAAAAGAGTGAGTGTAACCTTGACACGGCCTCCATATATACGGTGTCACTGGCCAATAGGAAAAGAGGGAGTGCACAGATTCAGAGTCAATGCAATCCAATTGCTTGTCATCCGTTCTCAAAAATCAAAGGGGGAACTCTAAGAGCAACCCACGTGAAGATTTGCAGTTAGGTAGCAAACAGTGCCATTACAGCACACAAAAAATTAACAAATATGTGTCTTTTAGCCAAAAGTTAGGCGTGGACATGTCACCATATGTTTAGATAATCTAATTTAACATTGACAGGAAATGACGAGATTCATTGTGGATTCTCTAAAGGCCCCATTTACAGTATTCAAAACAAAACAAGGCCTACTTGCCCAAAACAAAACAAGGCCTACTTGCATTTGTGATTAATCGTTACTCCACAATATTCTAAAAAGTGAAGTTTTAGTTGAATCATCCAACCCTCCAAGATAGACTTGTCAAATGGTCCGATTTGGAATGGATTAAGGAATATCCAAATCAGATTGGAATAATTTGATCCGATCCAATTTAATAGTTTAACAAATTGATAAAACATGAATCCATATTTAAATTTGTTATCTTCGAATGTCTGATCCGATCTGATAATCTTACAAAATGTATAGCTAATAAAAAGAATTGACATGAATTTCAAAAAGAAAATATAATTTTTTTAAAAAAATTATAATCATAAGAAATATATTTTTAATTTGATAGTAAATTGCAACATTTTTACTATTAATGTCCTAAGAACCATAGATGTGGTAAGCTAACAATTAATAAAATATATAATCTGTTATAAATATTAAACATTGAGTGGAAATTGAGTGGATGTCCACACCCCCTCCACTTTGTGATAATGGGAACACCACTTCATAAGTGGGTTAGGTAATCCCATCATGTGGACCTAATGCAAACAAAAATAAAAGGGGAAGGGGAGAAAGAAGAGAAGATGTGTATTCGGAGAAGAATTCGGAGAGAATGAAGTGAGGAGATTGAGACAGTGTGTCTCAAAGAGTTTTGCTGATCCTTGTATAATGTTTATACATTCAGATGGAAATCAAAGAAGATGAATGAGAAATTTATTCTCCTCACAACTTGTTCTAAATTCTTGGTTTTACAACACATTATCAGCACGAATTGCTCAAGGAATTTGTGAGCAATATCATACTACCACCATCTTCTTTCTTAACCAATTTGGTTGTGGTAAGTTGGTAAGTTGGTAAGTTCTAAACCAATTTGATTGTGGTAAGTTGGTATGCTCTTAACCAATTTGGTTGTGGATTGGTTTTTACTCTAAATTATATACTTGAATGGATGAATCCATCTTCTCTTCCTGAAGCAAGAGAAGATTTAAAAATAAAACTTGAAGTTTTATAAATAAATAAAAGGAGTGATAATTCATTTTCTCTTCTTGAAGTAAGAGAAAGATTTGAAAACTTGAAGTTTTCTATATGAAAAGTTATTATTTACATGTTATTTTCATGAAGGAAGAAACAAATTTCAATCTCCAAAATTTTCTATAAGAAAAGTTGTTGTTCATATATTCTCTTCTTGAAGCAAGAGATAAATATAAAAACCTGAAGTTTTCTATTATAAGAAAGGGGTTATTATTCATATTTCTCTTCTTGAAGTAAGAGACAAATTTCAAAACCTGAAGTTTTAGAAATAATGAATAAAGTCTCAATTTAATTGAATAAAGTGATGGTCAATGATGACCAAATTAAATTGAGTAATATATTTCTCTTTTCTGTGTTATGCAACTTCTTTAGATGCTTGTAAAATTTTGGTGAAAATTCGTGGGTGCGTCTTAACTTTTGCTTTAGTTAGCATAGAAGAACACACAAAAATCTGCTCTTGTTTTACTACGAATTGACTGTCAACGTCACCTCTGTTGTTAGTCAACTTCTCTCAGATTTACTGGTAACTTCACTGTGTCAGCTTAAAGTATGTCATTTTATGATAAAAACCACAAGAAGTGGAATAATGGAATACCAAACCACCAGAAGTGGATTAATGACATATCAAACCATTAGAAGTGGAGCAATGAAATACTAAACCACTAGAAGTGGAATACTAAACCACTAGAAGTGGAGTAATAAAATACCAAACCACTAGAAGTGGATTAATGAAATACCAAACCACTAGAAGCGGAGCAATGAAATATCAAACCACCAGAAGTGGAATGAATATATTTGGTGTGGAAAAATAAAATACCAAACCACTAGAAGTGGAATGACACTGAAGAAATAAGCATCGGTTTATAGAATAAACCTACGAGATAAGTGTTTTAAGTAAATGCTTGGTTGAGGTTTTGTGTGTTATACTGTGTTGACAGCACGAACCCATTTTACCATTTAATTCATAACTTTAGTTCTGGTTATGATTTTGAGATGAAACGAATTGGATTTTGTCACTGACTTGTTGGGCTAACATCCTACCAATTTTCGTGTCATTGGGTGACCATTTGATATTTTTTGCGTAATTATTTCGTGGTACACCTGAATCTGGGATTTCTGCTAGACAACACTAACTCAATATTGAAAAATATTTTTGAATGGGTTTTGCTAGGTATTTCTCTACTAAATTTTGAGGTTACAAAGTACATTTTATATACTTTTAAGTGATATAAACCCCAAAGCCCATTTCTTTTTGGATTGAACATATAAAAATTCATTTATACGCATCACAAATTGTTTTTACTAAAATTTCAGATTTGGTCATTGTACTTGGAGCAGATTACAGATTTTTTTTGCTACTTATTAGTAGCATTTTGAGAACTAGAGAGACCAACTGGAGATTGTCTCTGCAGCCCATTAAGAATTCTAGCCCTATTTTGGCATACGTTAGTTTAATTAAAGGCACTCCCAATAGTGCCAATTGCCTAAGCAAACCTTGAAGAATTGATGAAAGGCTATCTATTAATTCTATTATGCCATTGGAGAAGTACTAGTGCTTTGGGTAAGTTACTCTAACCGTGGTAAAGATACCTTAGCATATGTATCAATATGGAATTATTTTCTCTATCATATTAAAAAAAAAATGGTCATAAAGCTTTATAAAACAAGTAAATTGGTTTTACTTACTACGTGATAACAATCAATTTTGATTTATGAGTTTGAAATTATTTGTTGGCCAATTTTTTGATTATTATCAAAACCATTTCATCATTAAATTTGATGACCATTGAAATTAAATATTTGTGACCATAATTCTTTTGATATTTGATTCTTTTGAAAATGATCGATTTATTGCAAAATCTTATATAGATAAATATTTTCAAGATACCAAAATGTGACAATACACTGAACAGAGTGGCAAGATTGTGAAAATATTTTAATATTTCTTGCCTTGTAAGTACTATTGTAGGTGTACTAATTACTTCACGTCTATATCTAGTGAATATATGTTCCCCTATATACTCACCTGAAAACAAGCATAATTTATAAACTAGTATACGGGAAATCAAATATGAATTGCAATATGATATTGCAGATCTAATTTCAAGATGTTTGTTAAAAATATATGTCTGGAAGACAGTGCTATAACTCACATAATCATTAAATTTCCAATATTTATCATTATTCAAAACTATTGTCAATACCATATGAGGTTCATCTAACCTAATTGAAAGATCCAGAAGAGCAAATATAATATTGCCAAAAAGAACAAAAATTTATGTTGACAATTCTTTATATTCTACCAGAAGTAGAAGAAATTTATTGAATTTTTAAAATTTACATCGTAAATAGTTATCATATTGAAACCATTAACAATGGAAATGAGGAATATCTTTATATTACCTCTATGATTTTGGGGTAGAAGCTTATATTAAATATTTTCTCTTCTATACGATTATAAGCACAATTGAAACACATGTGGTAGCGCACCAGAAGTGCTCTAACATAAAAATCTTTATACTTTAACATAATCACAATGATGGTAAGGGATGGTAATCACAGTATGGTAAGAATTCACACACCCAAACTCACAAAGTGATGTTTTTACAGCAAGATTTGCAGATTGTCATTTTGATGAAACACAGTTCCCGTCGTTAGGAGGAGGAAATCCACTGATAGAAGAACGACGTGAACTTTCTTGGAATGTACCATCTTTGTCCCATCTTGATCCACGTACTGCTCAATATGAAACTGAAGTACAGAGGATCACTCATTTTCAGAAGATTGCTAATCAAATGCCAGATGCATTTACAAACGCAGCAAAAATAACTAAGTCTTATATACCGGCTGCAAACACACCAGCAAAGATCAATGTACCAATTGGTAAGTCTACTATTATTGCAGCAAATAAATCATCTACTACACGCCTGAAGCGTGGTAGACCCTTGGGTTCAAAAGATTTAGTTCCCCGGAAGAGGAAAATAAAAGGGCAACAAAATATAGAAAATAGTACTCCGGAAGAGGCTATTGAACAAGAAATAAATATTCCCACAAATTCTGATTTAATAACTCCTGAAGAGGAAAATGTCCCTGAAGAGACAGAAAACAATAAAGAGGCATATGTACATGGAAATGAAGAAATTTCCATAAACTATATATGTACAAAAGAATTGTGGGATCGCTCAGAAGTGGTTATTAATGAATCATCTATTGGTACACCAGCAAAGATCAATATACCAATTGGTAAGTCTACTATTATTGCAGTAAATAAATCATCTACTACACGTCTGAAGCGTGGTGGACCCTTGGGTTCAAAAGATTTAGTTCCCTGGAAGAAGAAAATAAAAGGGTAACAAAATATAGAAAATAGTACTCCGGAAGAGGCTATTGAACAAGAAATAAATATTCTCACAAATTCTGATTTAATAACTCCTGAAGAGGAAAATGTCCCTGAAGAGACAGAAAACAATAAAGAGGCATATGTACATGGAAATGAAGAAATTTTCATAAACTATACATGTACAAAAGAATTGTGGGATCGCTCAGAAGTGGTTATGTATTTTCTTTCACAGTAGCTACTGAAATTTCGAAAGATGATGATGATCTCGAACCACGCACTGTAGACGAATGTCACAGTAGACCTGATTGGTTAAAGTGGAAAGAAACAATCCAAGCAGAATTGGATTCGCTAGAAAAACGTAAAGTATTTGGACCTGTAGTCCTAACACCCAATGATGTGAAACCCGTGGGTTACAAATGGGTGTTTGTAAGAAAGCGTAATGATAAAAATGAGATCGTCAGATATAAAGCTCGTTTAGTAGCACAAGGTTTCCTGCAAAGACCTGGGATTGATTATGAAGAAACATATTCACCTGTAATGAATGCCATTACATTTCGATATTTAATTAGTCTGTCAGTCTCAGAAGGACTTGACATGCGTCTTATGGACGTAGTTACTGCATATTTATATGGAAAGTTAGATGCAGATATATATATGAAGATCCCTGAAGGATTCAAATTGCCTGAAGCAAATACATCACAACCACAAAATATGTACTCAATTAAACTGAGACGATCCTTGTATGGATTAAAACAATCTGGAAGAATGTGGTATGATCGTCTCAGTGAGTACTTAGTTAAAGAAGGATATATTAATAATCCTATATGCCCTTATGTATTTATAAAGAAATCAGAATCTGGATTCGCTATCATTGCAGTCTATGTTGATGATATAAATTTAATTGGGACTCCTGAAGAGCTCATGAAAGCTGCTGAATATTTGAAAAAAGAATTTGAGATGAAAGATTTAGGGAGAACAAAATATTGTCTCGGCCTGCAGATCGAGCATAAATCAAATGGAATTCTTATCCATCAATCAGCTTATACCGAAAAGGTATTGAAACGTTTTAATATGGATAAAGCGCATCCACTAAGTTCTCCCATGGTGGTTCGATCTCTTGATATTAAGAAAGATCTATTTCGCCCAAAAGAAGATAATGAAATGCTACTTGGTCCTGAAGTACCATATCTTAGTGCAATAGGTGCTTTGTTATATTTAGCACAATGCACTAGGCCTGATATAGCATTTTCAGTCAACTTATTAGCAAGATTCAGTTCTGCTCCAACTCGACGACACTGGAATGGTATTAAACATATTTTACACTACTTTCGTGGAACTACAGATATGGGTTTGTTTTACTCAAAGGAATTAGTCTGTGGTCCTTGTTTAGAAGGATATGCAGATTCTGGATACCTTTCTGATCCTCACAAAGCTAGCTCACAAACAGGGTATGTATTTACATGTGGCAATACAGCGATCTCTTGGTGATCTACAAAGCAGACTTTAATTGCTACATCTTCTAATCACTCTGAGATACTTGCACTTCATGAAGCAAGTCGTGAATGTGTATGATTAAGATCTGTAGTCCATCACATTCGAGACACATGTGGGTTACCTCTGATTAAAAGTATGCCAACAACAATTTATGAAGATAATGCTGCATGTATTGCACAAATTCAAGGAGGGTACATCAAAGGTGATAGAACCAAACACATTTCACTAAAGTTCTTCTACACTCATGAACTCCAGCAGAGGCATGAAATTGATGTGAATCAAATACGTTCCACTGATAATCTTGCGGATTTATTCACCAAGGCCTTACCATCGTCAACATTCAAGAAATTGGTATATGGCATTGGAATGCGTCGGGTTTGCGATCAGTTAAGTTGATACTTATCTTCTTATCAGGGGGAGTATTCATTTTTGGACATATGCACGCTGTACTCTTTTTCCTTCGTCTAGGTTTTGTCCCATTGGGTTTTCCTGGCAAGGTTTTAATGAGGCAGTTTCTTTAGTGCGTCCAACACCACTCTAAGATTTACAAAAATGTTGTACTCTTTTTCCTTCACTAGTTTTTTCCCACTAGGTTTTTCTAGTAAGGTTTTTAACGAGGCACATTATCTTAGTGTGGTGGACATCCAAGGGGGAGTGTTATAAATATTAAACATTGAGTGGAAATTGAGTGGATGTCCACACCCCCTCCACTTTGTGATAATGGGAACACCACTTCATAAGTGGGTTAGGTAATCCCATCATGTGGACCTAATGCAAACAAAAATAAGAGGGGAAGGGGAGAAAGAAGAGAAGATGTGTATTCGGAGAAGAATTCGGAGAGAATGAAGTAAGGAGATTGAGACAATGTGTCTCAAAGAGTTTTGCTGATCCTTGTATAATGTTTATACATTCAGATGGAAATCAAAGAAGATGAATGAGAAATTTATTCTCCTCACAACTTGTTCTAAATTCTTGGTTTTACAACATAATCTAATATATTATTTAATCCATCATATCAGATTTTTATTGGACCGGATTAAGCAATATCTATATTTGATTTATTAACTAACTGATTATCATATTCGGATTATTAATAGATTAATGGATCACAATTCTCTTACCATATCCTAATTTTCTGATCCATTAACAGGTTTACTCCTAGGTAGTAGGTACCTTATTGTTCACGCATGCATAGAGAACAACTAAGGGCCCAAGGCCCACATATTGGCATGGTCGGGCCCATCAAGCGAATTTATACTAATATAGAAATCGTTTGGACTTTTGGTTAAATATACAGGATGAATTACTAAAAAGTCACTAACAGTTTTAAATATGATAGAGGTTAATAGGGTTACAAACGTCTTTTAAGGTAAATTCCTAAATTAACTCAAACTTAACCATCCACTATCCTTTCTCTCATTTCCTTTATCTGAACGTGACTTCTCCAACTTCTATCATAACTATCTTCTCATTCTTTCTCGTAAACCACTTAACGTCAGTTTTTGTTTTGAATTTGAATTCAAATTTTTATCTCTTATACCTTTTGACAATGTCATTTTTTGGAAGATCTTTGTCACATTTATTTATTTATTTATTTTTTTCATTGCTCCAAAATCTAGCGTTTAGTAGGGGTGTTAGTGGTTCAGTTTGGTTCGATTTTAGGATAGATTTCAAACCAAACCAAACAAAAAAATTTCGGTTTGGTTCGATTCAATTTCGGTTTTAACTTATCAAGTAGCAACAAATAATTGAAAATGAAAAAATGACATGCCAAATTCCAAGTAAAAACATTTTTAATAAAAGCATTACATTAGCAACTACAAAAAAACATTAAACATTGTATCAAAATGGAAACATATTGACATATATCAATCCAAGTTCAAATTTCCAATCTAATACATACCAATATCACTAGTCACTTAGTCAATACTCATTATTTAGTAGGTTTTGTACTTCAATAAGTTCAGCAGTACTATTTTGAATCTATTACCTATTCTACCCTTATTAGAATAGGAAAGTTACAAACTAAAGTTTGACATATTTGATCCCGACTTCCACCAATCCTTATACTATTAAAATAAATAATAACTGGACAAAAGGACCCCTATGATGCTATTTCTACTAAACACTGGAAGAAGAAATTGAGGTTGGAAAAGAAGATTAATGGGGCAAATGATGTGAAGAGGGGATATGGACCACTAGACACGACTTCCACTTTTCTAAAATGATATTTTCTAAGGGATTATGCGAATACTTTTTTATAAAAACCTTTTATATATTTCTAAAACTTTAAAAAATTAAAATTAATCGGTGTACAAACAAAATTTTGGGGTTGCAATAACTAGACCCTATATAAGCAAATATTAGTAATTATATAGGCAAACAAAATTTATATAAGCAAATATTAGTAATTATAGAGACAAGCAAAATTTGAGGGTCTCGTTTTACGAGTTCGCCTCCCAAAACTCAGGGCCCAGCCTGGCCGCCGCACATGTATTGTGAATCACGAAAGGATTGGGTTCAACCAAACATGTGGATGAGAGAGATTTATGTTTTTTGTTAGAGTAAGCCGGTCATTTTCTTTTGATATCAACCCTCCATCCTGCCGCATAATGTCCCTCAACCCCTTCATTTTCTACACCAATTGTGGGCCATGAAAATTTTTTATGGATATTTGAGTGGGACCCAGCTGAAGAGCTTTCAGGCTCACATTACAGAAGTCAAAGTTGGGCCAAACTGATAGGAGCGTAAGATATTAACAAAGCCCACACATGCAACAAGTTGTTAACTTTTGGCACTATATTATGTATCAGAGAGAAGAGAATCAATTGGTCAACAGACCTAAAATAGGTGTTGTTGAATTATTAAGGGAAATGATCAAATTGCAATTCTCACATTGACCCAAAAGCAATCCTAAAGTAGTTCTTAACGACGTTGTCACAAAGGATCTGCAGCACTGACTTGTTAGCAGGCGCAACACATCGTGGTGTTTTGAACTGGCTAACAGCACCTCCTGCGGGTACAGAATGATCTAGAAGCATCTGGAAAGTTCCCCTGCTGACGACTCGGAGCTCAAGTGCTCCTATGGCACCGACCTTGCGAGAACCAAGGTAGCCAGCATCAACAAACGACCGATCCAAACAATTGCAGCATTCTTTCAAAACCTCCTCACTTGCCTCGCCGTTCATTTCCCAGAAGATGACATAGTGGCCAGGTTCTGTGAATAAATCCACATGGCTAGTGTAGTCAACAACTTCTAGTTTTTCATCAGATAACAGCTTGGCTGCCGCTTCAACAGATAGCTGTAAATCTTTCTCAGTATTCTTGTCAATGTTGATGGTGCGCAGAAGGTTCCTCCGGCAGATAAATTGGAGTTCTGGGGTCGAGTTATGGAAGCCCACAACCTTCACAGCATCTCCTAGCCTGTACCGGTATAAGCCTGCAAGACAATTCAAAAATAAAGATCCATGCACAATTTTGAGCATATATATTTTTACAAATTCATTAAGATATCCTCTAATGCTACAATTTTGATTGATGAAAACAGGTGCATTAAAATTACATTCCTCTAAAAGCTACATTTCCCCTTTATGCATGCATGTATGTAGATAGTGTGTATTTATGTAAGTACTACATATAGATGTAGGCATCTCACTGTTTACATGTGGGTGTACTGTTGTCCTTGTGAATCATTTGGCGCAGAGGTTTGAACAGCTAGTTGATTGCCAAAATTACCATCGAGTATATGAGGCAGATGTATGTCTGTCTGGATGATTAAAAACAAGTTACCACTTTACTTCTTTTGATTTTGACTGGTGATAAATTTAGGGGTGAGAAATTATTTATCAATAACACAATACATCATTTGGGCGAAAAAGGGAAACATCGTGGGAAAAACAGGGAGCCAGAAGTCACACTCTTCTTTACACACAGGAAGAAAGTGAACTTGGAGTTGAAAAGACGCATGTTAGAAAAGAGAAGGAATCACTCAAAAATATTCAACAATTACATGCAGTATTCAGGATAGTATTTGACCTAATGCAATAAAAATTACAGTTCTTTACACTCTATAAAGAAGTAATGCATGATTCAATACTATAAGCAAGGATGAATTTCGTCACAAATTACAATATAAATATAAAAACACACATTGGTGAAGGCCTAATAGCATTTGATTATTTCAATGCAAGCTTCTTGTACATGTTCTTGAGGTTTCACAACCGAGAAAGTTTGTCCATCTTTAATAGAGAACGAAAAATACACATGCCTTTAATTTACATATCTAAGGCATGCTTGTATATGTATATACTATATGTATCTATATATGTTGAATGTGAGCTGTAAGGAAACAAAAATAAATAATAAAAAAGGAAGGTCAAGGTCGAGAGTAAGGCCATGATTACTTGCAGATCTAGATTCAGTTGCCAATAATTAATTATCCACAAGACAATCCCACTGAGCATCTTCACAGAAAAAAACTATTAGTTTAATACGGTATTTACTCTCAAATTAATCCTTAACCACAGGCAGTTTTGTTTTATATGGGTCTTATTCAAACTTTTCCAGCACGCTATATCAATAAAATAAACCAGAAACTCCTGCGAAGCAACTACCTAATCCATGGTTGTCTTTCATAAGCAATTCAGATATATAAACAAACACACATACATCATATAAACATGTATACATCTATGTATGATAAAAAAATAGAGACAAAACTGATCAAGAAAATGTTAGAGATATTGGCCATTTATTAAAGTGGGTCCCATGTATAATTTGAGGTGGGTCCATGTTGGAATTAGTTAATTTCTATGTGGAGATTTAATTCGAATATTTAATTGGCCAAAATCATTAATGGGTGAATGAGAAATTGTTCTCTAAAGTCACCATTGAATAGTTGGTTGAAGAATGGTAATAAGGCTTGTCCCACATTGAATAATTATGAAATTCTGAGTGAATTCATATACACATACTTTGGACCTATGGTTTGGGCCCAAAGGGCACCCAAGTTTTGTGAGGAGGGAGGACCTAGCCAACATTGGGTTTGGACCCAAAAACACACGCGCGCGCCCGCCCGCACCGCACCGAACCGGGTCAGGTGGGGTGGGGTCAATAAGACTGACCCATGTGTGTTATTTTTTAAGCAAAATTAATTTTAATTACCGTTAAGTCATGTCTGTCTGTTAACCCAGAACAGTCATGAACAAAAGACACACCTGATTTTGGACTGTTCTGGAGAGTCACTTCTGGGTTGTTTATTTAAACTGCATTTCGCAGTCAATTAGAGGTTAATCAAGAAATTAATTTTCGTACTGTCTAGGAGAAAGAGTAAGGACACAGTGGGTTCGCCAGACGCAGAGATTGCAGTGCTTCTTCTGTGCGTACAGATCATTGTATCCTGGGAGGCAGACGTCTGTGAGACTCAAAGCACCAAGTGAGGGGCGAAATCTGTCTTAAGGACATAGCGTCAAATGCTAGCCTTGATCAATCCGGTTCTGTTTATTATCTTCTGTATTCTGTAAGTTTGTGAATTTTCAGAATTTATTTCGGTTTCTTTTATATATTCTGTATTCTGTATGTTTGAGTAATCCAGAATAATTCGTGTATTATATACATACTGTTTTCACAGAATTATACATAAGTAATACAATATTTTCCAACAATCTTAAGACAGATTTTCGTTTCTGTTTACTTTGTAAATTCTGTTAATTATAGTTTGTATATATCAGTTTAAATACTGTTTGATAATCTGCGTAATATAGTATATATTCTGTATTATATATTCTGTATTACGAATTTTGTATTATATTATATAATTCTGTGTATTTATTATATTCATTCTGGGTTGCATTTCTGTACAACAGAAATGGCAAGTGAGGGTACCAATGTTGTGCCGCCCGTTGTGGCTGTGGCCCCTGCTCCTGCACATGGAGAGAAACCAGAGAAATTCAATGGTTCTGATTTTAAGAGATGGCAACAGAAAATGCTGTTTTATCTGACTACATTGAATTTGGCTAAGTTTCTGTATGAAATTGCTCCAACTCTCAAAGTGGGTGAGACCGATAGGATTACTATCGCGGCGGTGGAGGCATGGAAACACTCTGATTTCTTGTGCAAGAATTATATCCTCAATGCGTTGGACAACATATTATACAATGTGTATAGTCCAATAAAGACTGCAAAGGAATTATGGGACTCCTTGGACAAAAAGTACAAAACGGAAGATGCCGGAATGAAGAAATTCGTTGTGGGCAGATTCCTAGACTATAAAATGATAGACTCCAAGACTGTTATAAGTCAAGTGCAAGAGCTTCAATTAATTTTACATGAAATACATGCCGAAGGTATGTCGGTTAGTGAATCCTTTCAAGTGGCTGCAGTTATTGAGAAATTACCAATTTCGTGGAAGGATTTTAAAAATTATTTGAAGCATAAGCGCAAAGAGATGAGCCTTGATGACTTAATCGTAAGATTAAGGATTGAAGAAGACAACCGAAATTCTGAAAAGAATAACGGTAAAAATCCCATGGAGTCTAAAGCTAATATAGTGGAAGTGCAGAAAAATAATAATAAAAAGAGGAAGCACTCAGGCCAAGGATCATCCCAAAATTCCAAGGGTGGTGACTCAAAGAGGTTCAAGGGAAATTGCTATGTGTGTGACAAACCAGGACATCGTGCAAAGGATTGTCGCAAGCGAAAGAACCAAGGAACCAACAAGAAGGCTCAAGCAAATATGACCGAAATGGACAATATTTCGGATTCGATCAATGATATACAACTTTCTGCGGTCGTTTCTGAAGTGAATTTGGTGGGCAGCAATCCCAAAGAATGGTGGGTGGATACCGGTGCAACTCGCCATGTTTGTTCAGACAAGAAGATGTTCTCTACTTATCAACCGGTAGATAATGAAGAACAACTTTTCATGGGCAACTCCTCGATTTCTAAAATTGAAGGACATGGAAAGGTGATCTTGAAGATGACTTCGGGGAAAGAGCTTACTCTTAATGATGTGCTGCATGTGCCCGATATTCGCAAGAATCATGTTTCGGGGTCATTGTTGAGTAAAAATGGTTTCAGATTAGTCTTTGAGTCGGATAAGTTTGTACTTAGTAAGAGTGGGATGTATGTGGGGAAAGGGTACATGAGCAATGGGCTCTTTAAGATGAATGTAATGACTATTGTTTCTAAGATCAATAAAAACACAGATTCTGTTTATATTGTTGAGTTATCTAATGTATGGCATGGTAGGCTAGGACATGTAAATTATGGTTCTTTGCGTAGATTAATGAACTTGGAATATTTGCCTAAGTTTAATATTGATCCTAATCATAAATGTGAAGTATGTGTGGAATCAAAATTAACTAGGACATCTTTTCATTCTATTGAAAGAAGTACTGAACCTCTAGAATTGATCCATACGGATCTTTGTGATTTGAAATTTGTTCAAACTAGAGGAGGCAAAAAGTATTTTATTACTTTTATTGATGATTGCACGAGATATTGTTATGTATACTTGCTAAGAAGCAAGGATGAAGCCTTGGAAATGTTTATACATTACAAAAATGAGGTTGAGAATCAACTTAGTAAAACTATTAAGGTTCTAAGAAATGATAGAGGTGGTGAATATGAATCCGATCCATTTGGTGAATTTTGTTCAAACCATGGCATTATACACCAAACCACTGCACCTTATTCACCACAACAAAACGGAATTGCCGAACGCAAAAACAGAACCTTAAAAGAAATGATGAATGCTATGTTGATAAGTTCGGGTTTACCTCAGAACTTGTGGGGGGAAGCAGTGCTTTCTGCGAATTATATACTTAATAAAATACCTCACAAAATTATAAACAAAACACCCTATGAATTATGGAAAGGTCGAGAACCTTCATATAAATTCATGAAAGTGTGGGGGTGTTTGGCCAAGGTAGCGGTTCCTATTCCTAAACGAGTTAAGATAGGACCAAAAACAATTGATTGTGTATTTATTGGTTATGCTAATAATAGTAGTGCATATCGATTCCTTGTTAATAAATCTGAAATTTCTGATATACATGTGAATACCATAATTGAATCTAGGAATGCATCATTTTTTGAAAATATATTTCCATGCAATCCTACACATGAGACAAGTTCTCTCAAAAGAACTTATGAGACTACGACTAGTCACGATCAAGACCAAAAGTCTATAGACAAAGATCGTGAAGATGAGCCTAGACGTAGTAAAAGGGCTAGGACTTCAAAATCCTATGGCTTGGATTTTCTAACTTATTTGTTAGAAAATGAACCTCAAAACTTCAAGGAAGCTATGTCCACTCCAGAAGCACCCTTTTGGAAAGAAGCTATAAATAGCGAAATTGAATCCATTATGCAAAATCATACATGGGAATTGGTGGACCTTCCACCAGGGAATAAACCTCTTGGATATAAATGGATATTCAAGAGAAAGATGAAAGCAGATGGATCAATTGATAAATACAAGGCGAGACTTGTAGCCAAAGGATTTAGACAAAGAGAAGGAGTAGACTATTTTGATACATATTCACCAGTTTCAAGAATAACATCTATTAGGATGTTATTAGCTATTGCAGCTGTGCATAAGCTTGAAATACATCAAATGGATGTGAAAACGGCATTCTTAAATGGTGAATTAAATGAGGAAATCTATATGGAACAACCAGAAGGGTTCATTGTTCCAGGACAAGAAAAGAAAGTTTGCAGGCTTGTTAAATCATTATATGGTTTAAAGCAAGCACCTAAGCAATGGCACGAAAAATTTGACAAAGTGATAATGTCAAATGGATTTAGAATCAATGAATGTGATAAGTGTGTGTATGTCAAAGAGACTACAAATGGCTATGTCATAATTTGTCTATACGTGGATGATATGCTAATTATGGGTAGCAATAATAATATCATTAAAGCTACTAAGAAGATGTTGACTAGCAAGTTCGACATGAAAGATATGGGTATTGCGGATGTCATATTAGGAATTAAGATTTCTAGAACGTCCGATGGATTAGTGTTATCTCAATCACATTATATTGAGAAAATTCTGAGGAAATTTAATCAATATGATTGTAATCCAGCGAGAACACCCGTGGACATAAATCTTCATTTAACTAAAAATGGAGGTCAAGGCATATCTCAATTAGAGTATTCTCAAATTATTGGGAGTCTAATGTACGTAATGAACTGTACACGACCTGACATAGCATACTCAGTTAGTAAATTGAGTAGATACACTTGTAACCCAGGGCCAGACCACTGGAAGGCAATAGTTAGAGTACTCAGATATTTGAAATATACTCTAAATTATGGATTACATTACACAGGATATCCAGCTGTACTAGAAGGGTATAGTGATGCAAACTGGATATCTGATACAAAAGATTCTAAATCAACAAGTGGATATGTCTTCACACTTGGAGGTGGAGCGGTGTCTTGGAAATCTTCCAAACAAACGTGCATTGCAAGATCCACAATGGAATCGGAATTTATAGCTTTAGATAAAGCTGGTGAAGAAGCTGAGTGGCTTCGTCATTTCCTAGAAGATATTCCAATGTGGTCAAAACCTGTGCCAGCAATTTGCATACATTGCGATAGCCAATCAACCATTGGAAGGGCACAGAATAATATGTATAATGGTAAGTCTCGACACATTCGTCGAAGACACAATACCGTTAGACAATTGCTCTCAAGTGGAGTTATATCAATTGACTATATAAAGTCAAATGATAATATTGCGGATCCGTTAACAAAAGGTTTGACTAGAGAGCAAGTATATAGTTCATCGAGGGGAATGGGCTTAAAGCCTACTATATTTTAAAAGTTACCATAATGGCAACCCAACCTAGCTGACTGGAGATCCCAAGAACTAGGTTCAAAGGGACAACCGAATTG
This sequence comes from Liquidambar formosana, assembly GCA_039720395.1. Classification (NCBI taxonomy): domain Eukaryota; kingdom Viridiplantae; phylum Streptophyta; class Magnoliopsida; order Saxifragales; family Altingiaceae; genus Liquidambar; species Liquidambar formosana. Next base: position 3,244,969 of record CM077827.1, on the reverse strand, counting down.
TGTGTAACTTAGTGGAATCACTTAGGAGATAACTCTTCTACCTATTCCTATGATGAAAAAGTGATGCCTGTAGCGTGTACAAGGATAAGCTAAGCTTTTAATGGTTCTTATATCTTGGAAATCCAAGTGGGGTATAGCAGGATACTCTTAATAAGAATCACCTATATGAGTGTAGAAGGGGCCACTTCTATGAGAATTATAAGGCCATATTCTCTAAAGCACTCATAGAAACCAGGAATTGTTCAGGACCAAAATGAACACAATCATGAGAACCAAACTGTGTTCGGAAAGGAACTGTGTGAATTCTATTGTCTTGGTTTGCACAAACAGCTGAATAGTTCAAGACATCACGTTCACTAATCAGCCAGCAAATCCGATAGTCTTTCACAAGGGAAGGTTCAAAGCCACAAGCCACCTATCCTATGCAGGGACTTTCCATACTTACTCTCTTTCGTGTCAGCATTTTCATTTGCATAGATATCCAACCAATTTCCATTCATGTGGGGGATTGTTAGAGATATTGGCCATTTATTAAAGTGGGTCCCATGTATAATTTGAGGTGGGTCCATGTTGGAATTAGTTAATCTCTATGTGGAGATTTAATTCGAATATTTAATTGGCCAAAATCATTAATGGGTGAATGAGAAATTGTTCTCTAAAGTCACCATTGAATAGTTGGTTGAAGAATGGTAATAAGGCTTGTCCCACATTGAATAATTATGAAATTCTGAGTGAATTCATATACACATACTTTGGACCTATGGTTTGGGCCCAAAGGGCACCCAAGTTTTGTGAGGAGGGAGGACCTAGCCAACATTGGGTTTGGACCCAAAAACACACGCGCGAGCCCGCCCGCACCGCACCGAACCGAGCCGGGCCGGGTCGGGTGGGGTGGGGTCAATAAGACTGACCCATATGTGTTATTTTTTAAGCAAAATTTATTTTGCTAATTAATTTTAATTACCGTTAAGTCATGTCTGTCTGTTAACCCAGAACAGTCATGAACAAAAGACACACCTGATCAATGTGCCTTTTGGACTGTTCTGGAGAGTCACTTCTGGGTTGTTTATTTAAACTGCATTTCGCAGTCAATTAGAGGTTAATCAAGAAATTAATTTTCGTACTGTCTAAGAGAAAGAGTAAGGACACAGTGGGTTCGCCAGACACAGAGATTGCAGTGCTTCTTCTGTGCGTACAGATCATTGTATCCTGGGAGGCAGACGTCTGTGAGACTCAAAGCACCAAGTGAGGGGCGAAATCTGTCTTAAGGACATAGCGTCAAACGCTAGCCTTGATCAATCCGGTTCTGTTTATTATCTTCTGTATTCTGTAAGTTTGTGAATTTTCAGAATTTATTTCGGTTTCTTTTATATATTCTGTATTCTGTATGTTTGAGTAATCCAGAATAATTCGTGTATTATATACATACTGTTTTCACAGAATTATACATAAGTAATACAATATTTTCCAACAGAAAAAACAAAGGCAAAACAAAATCCATTCACACACATCATGGACTCTTTTACATTACCCCCCAAAAAACTGACTTGTTTTTTATTCTTTCATTTTTCAATTTTCTTATATATACTTAAAGACATTGACATCCCAACACCCAACCTTCTTTTCTCTTTCTTCTCTCTTTTCCGTTCTTCGTCTTGTACCATATCATTAAAGGACTCTTTTATGTTACTAAAAAATTGACTTATTGTTTCTTTTTTCATTTTCTTTTTTCTAATTTCTTTCAGATACCTAAAGAGTTTGACATTCACCAAACAGAAAATGCATTTATAAAAATATAGTCAACAAGTACATAATATGGAAGTTTTATGTTTGAAATAATGATGTGTAAGAGTAGAAATATGTATTCGTGAGAGAAGTGATCAAGCTTCCTCATGTTGGGCCATACATCGGGGACATAAAAGTTGCCTATTTACCTCTAATAAAATGCTATAGTTGTGGGAATCTCATACTAGGATGTCAACCAATTATATGTCTTCTAACTATGTCCAACTTATAATTTTTATAATTTAAACAATTATTGATGCTTGTGTCTTAGCCAGCTGGGTTCATCATGTCAATTAGTGAATTAAGAATCCCATTCGTAACACCGCAGATAAATAGAATAATGATTGAAAGTAACGAGGCAGCATGGAGAGGAGGAATTCAACATGAGGATAGAGGCTGTTCTCCCTGACTCCCACACCCCACATGGTGAGCATTGAAATTCCGGTTTTACCAAGCCTACAATAGCTAGAAGGGGGGTTGAATAGGTATTTAAATTTATTTTACCTAATTTTTATTATGAACACTCAAAATCCCAATTATCACAATTAATTCAATCGCATAGCAAGTATAAAAGTATGTAAGAGATTGCACAAGAGATTTTTTATGTGGAAAACCCTAGATGGGAAAAACCACGGGACCTCGTCCAGTTGAAGCAAATTCACTATGAAATAAATTAGTACAAGACACACTTACAGACCACACATGGATTCATGCAGTTGTCTTCACTCCCACGATCACACACAATCGATCTCTGTCGTCACGGCTTTGGTCGCAACCAACCTCTTTCACAGCGATGCCTTCAATCACGAACTCGCAAGCTCGATCACCGTCTCAACGGCCTCACAAACACTCAAGGTTGTGAATGGTGTGTGGTTTGATAATCTCTAGAGCATATCAATGAAAACCTAGGTTAAAGTGCTCTAGAGAGGTTTTAAAAAAATGAACAATGAAAAAACCCTAATAAGGAGAGGCTTGCTTAGTCTCCTCTATTGTAATAGCCTCTATATATAGAGACTAAGAAACCCCAAAAGACTGGGATTCGTTTTAGGATCAAATAGGAAGGTGTTAAATACTTTAAAAACTGATTTTTACGAGCTAGGATCGATCCTCCAGGACCATAGGATCGATCCTAAAAAACAGTGGCAAAATGTCATTTCTGGGTACCCTAGGATTGATCCTCCAGACCCTAGGATCGATCCTAGAAAACAGTAGCAAAATTTTTTTAACAAAACTTCTCCAATTGATTAGTTATCAACCCAATCGATTGGGAATGTCACCAAAACCTTAAAAACCACTCTTCCTTTGATGAAAACATTAAAAATGATGTTTAATGAATTAAACACCTATGAAATGGGCAACTATGGTCACTTACCTTCCTAGAGAATGAGTGAGAGCCGCATAGCTTTGAGCCTTTGTTCTTTAACGCATCTTTGAAGCTTCACATATCTTCAATCAACCCAAGACTCAACCATACTTTGGCACGGAATATGACAACCTTGAAAACATGGACTTTACAATCTCCCCCTTTGGCAATTCCGTGACAAAACTAACCTAAATCTCGACGTAAGATATAAGACCTATTCCCAAACCACAAAACTGAACAAGTCCTAAACTCATTATGAGAATTACAACTCAATAAAGAGATATTACATGTAAAGAACCAAAAACAATACTAACTCTCACACTCAACCTATCAACCTGTGATCTGCAAACAAGAACAAACAATACCCAAGCATAATATCACAGAAATATATTAAAAACTCAATGAAATTCTATTCTCCTCCAAGCATACAAACTCAAAGATATTCTCCCCCAAGCATACAAATATTCTCCCCTGAGCATATAAACTCAAACTCAAAACTATTCTTCCCCTTTTTGTCATGAATTGACAAAGGAAAGCACACATATAAAAAGATTGACACCACATCAGGGGAAAAGCAAAGAATAGCAAGAAAAACCAATAGAATTCATAAACCAAGCTTTAAGAACAGCATATCAGAGAGATGAAAACATCAAAGAAACACCAAGAGTCCTAAACTAGGATCCAATCTCAATACCACCAGCATCACCATCCTCACATCAAGAGATAAAAAGATATAAAAAAAATGTACTCAAGATGAGGACACAAGGAATAACAACTCATATCCACTCTAACAAGCACTCTTAACTCCCCCTCAAATAAGGCACAAAAATAAAAAAAAATAAACAAAACATGTGCACTTGACAATACGAGAATATGTTAGGGTGTTCCACAAATATAGAAAAAGAACTAAAATTGAGACACCATTTCACACTATAGAAGCACATGAGTCATCAAAGACATAATTGCAAATTTTCAATAAAGTCCAACACACTTATGCACGATTAGAGAAATTATTCAAGAAAGTTCACATGCTAAGTGTATAATGCACTGACAGCGCCAACGGGGTCAGTTAGCAAAACTACTCATGCTAACTAAAGTCTAATAATTCCAAAGAAATAAAGAAAAAGAATTCAAACCATGTTAGAATCGAAAAGATTGCTTTTCACCCTTTTTAATTGTTTCTTTTTCTTTTTCTATGAGCTTTGGGAATAATTTTGTAGATATCAAATTTTCATACCTTTCCCATATTTTTCAACTTTTTTTTAAACATACATTCATTTTTTTTTTTCTTTATTAAAGCTCACCATCAATATTTTTTTATTATCAATATGATGGCTTTCACACTTTCACGCAACCAGACCTCTCCATGAATTACCTCAAGTTAGCTTCGGACAACGCGAAGGTAGCCCTTTTCATGAGACATAGGGATGTACATAACATATAGGTCATTCAAATTCTAGCATTCCAAGAATTTTCAGAAATAGATTTAACAATTCATAGAATTAGCCTAAAAACCCCAAAGTCACATGTCAGTGGTGTAGTGTAAAGTGTATAGCATATAAATTCAGAACTATTCCACTAAATGTGCTTAAGAGAGTGAGACTAAATATCAAATTTATCAATTTATAAATTTCAACTCAATATGACAATCACAAAGGATATAGTCTCAACATCTTAGTGCAAATCATATATTAGTAAAGCACACAACTAGCCAAGAATAGCAAAGCACACAAGAAAATCTTTTTGGTTTTTCTGAATTTTTCATGTTTTTTTTTTTATACCAATGAAAAAATAAAAACAAATAATCTCCAAAGAAAAACAAAAACACACACAAAAGCAATAAGTCCTAAATATTCCATTACTCTAGGAACAACAAGAATGATATAGATAAAAGATCACACTTAGAGCACTATGGATAGTTTAAGGTCTTTGCGGACCATAGGTAGTTTAATGTCATTTCGGACAAAAAGCCAACTCAACTAGAATCTAGTACAATGCCTTTACCCTTATCCTTTTGCACAACACTAACAAGTGGAGTATAACATTCAAAATCCTTTTTCTTCACCCATTCTTTCCTAGCAATGAATCTCTCTCTAGGAAAACTCACAGCTTGTATAGAATCACTCATAGAATCATGGGAAGAAGTGCCTGATCCTCTATGGGCAATTTGTCTCAAATCAACAACCTCTTGGCAAAGCTTCCTAAGACAATCACCTACATTGTCCCAACTCAAGATAGGATTTCTAGAAGTCCTAGAAGAACCATTCCTAAGATGAAAACAGTTAGGACGAATGTGACCCATCTTACCACAATGATGACACACAAGAATACTCCTAGAAGAAGATCTATTCCAAACATAAGGAATATCATATCCATTAGACCTCTTCACTTGCCTATGGAAGTCACTATCTACCTTCCTAGGTGGATTCTTCCTAGGTAACTCTTGATTCTTCCTAAGGATTGGGCATCTAGGTCCAATATGTCCTTTCAAGCCACAATGGACACAAGTAGGGACTCGCTTTGAAAGCACAATAGGTGGGGGAATGACAGACTGAATAACTTGAGACTCTTGAGCCTTGACAAACATGGTTTCAGATGAATTAGGAGTAACCCTATAACTAACAAAGCCTAAACCACGCCTATCATTAGGACTCTGTCCTACACCTAACAACTTGTCTAAGGTCTCTTTACCTTTTGACATTTTCTTAAGATCTCCTATCTTTGTCTTCAAGTCTTTCTCAATATTTACTACTCTCAGCTCAAGACATTTCTTAGACGCAGACAATTCAAACTTCTCCTTTTCAAGTCGAACCACCTTATCAGCAAGAAGTGCTTTCTGAGTGCTCAACTGACTCTCATGACCCTTAGATTCAGACAATTCCATCTTTAAAGTCTCTATCTCTTTTTCAAAAGTTTTAACCTTAATGTATAGAGATTTATTAGACTTTTTGGTTTTTAGACACTCTTCAAACAACTTGTCATAAGCTAATTGAAAGTCTTCTTCTTCTTCATCAGATTCAATCATATTTTCAGAATTTTCAGAATTAATCTCATCTTTTTCAGACTCCCCCTGACTCTCAGAATCAATAACACTTGATGAGATTTTATCATTAACCTAATGAATAGAAGTAAAGGCCATGAAATTGGAGTTCTCCTCTTCTCCTTGAGAGGAATCCTCAGAATCCGACTCAGTCTCACTGTCATTCAAAGTAGCATTATATCCCTTTCCATTATTCTGACCACTACTTTGTTTCTTCTTAGTATTAGCACATTCAGGAGCAATATGACCGAAACCATGACATTCATAACATTGAATTTTATCTCTCTCATCATTCATATCATTAGGTCTCTCCCCCTGAGTTCTAGACTGAGATCTAGACCTATTTCTCTCCCTCCTATCCTTATTGGAACTAGAACCATTGCCTTTGCTAGAGTTAGATCCATTGTTCCTACTAGAGCTAGCACCATTACTATTTCTAGAATTGGAAACACTACCTCTAGGATTTCTAAAGAATTTCTTAAATTTTTTAACAAAGTAGGCAATTTTTTCCTCAGAAATATCAAATTCAGAATTAGTCCTAGAATCATGTCTGCTAGACTTCTCACTCACAGTACTCAAGACAATTCCAGTGTTCTTAGGTTCTTTCGTAGGTTTGCAAAATTTCATCTCATAATTCTGAATTTCACCAACCAAGTCTTCCTTTTTCATGGAATCTAAATCTTTATTATCTTCAATGGAAGTGATCTTAGGAAGGAACCTAATAGGCAAAGATCTAAGGATTTTCCTATTGATTGTAGCATCAGACATAACATTACCTAAGGAAAACCTAGAATTGACAATATCACTCAATCTTGCATTAAACTCATCAAACACTCATTCTCTTTCATAGTCTCTTGTTCATACAAGGTAGTAAGCATTTGAATTTTAGTGTTTTTAACAGATATGGTACCTTCATGAGTTTTCTCAAGGATATTCCAAGCCTCTTTTGCATATTCACAATAGGCTACCCTTCGAAATTCATCTCGGGATATTCCACTGAAAATAGCATTGATTCCTTTGGAATTCCATTTAAGTCCTTCATAATCTTCTTTAGTCCATTGAACTTTAGGCTTGTCAATAGATACACCTTCCACAACCACCTTGGGTGGAGTATATCCATCAATCATAGCAAGCCACACTCTCTCATCAATTGATTTGAGATATGCTCGCATAAGAGCCTTCCAGTACCCATAATCCTTACCATTAAAATATGGTATTGAAAGTTTGACAGGCTCCATACTACCATAATTGAATGAAAAGATCAACACTCAGGCTGTTAAACCTTAAGAGTGAACCTACGCTCTGATACCAATTAAAATTCTGGTTTTACCAAGCCTACAATACCTAGAAGGGGGGTTGAATAGGTATTTAAATTTATTTTACCTAATTTTTATTATGAACACTCAAAATCCCAATTATTACAATCAATTCAATCGCATAGCAAGTATAAAAGTATGTAAGAGATTGCACAAGAGATTTTTTACGTGGAAAACCCTAGATGGGAAAAACCACGGGACCTCATCCAGTTGAAGCAAATCCACTATGAAATAAATGAGTACAAGACACACTTACAAACCACACATGGACTCATGCAGTTGTCTTCACTCCCACGATCACACACGATCGATCTCCGTCGTCACGGCTTTGGTCGCAACCAACCTCTTTCACAGCGATGCCTTCAATCACGAACTCGCAAGCTCGATCACCGTCGCAACGGCCTCACAAACACTCAAGGTTGTGAATGGTGTGTGGTTTGATAATCTCTAGAGCATATCAATGAAAACCTAGGTTAAAGTGCTCTAGAGAGGTTTAAAAAGATGAACAATGAAAAACCCTAATAAGGAGAGGCTTGCTTAGTCTCCTCTATTGTAATAGCCTCTATATATAGAGACTAAGAAACCCCAAAAGACTGGGATTCGTTTTAGGATCAAATAGGAAGGTTTTAAATACTTTAAAAACTGATTTTTACGAGCTAGGATCGATCCTCCAGGACCCTAGGATCGATCCTAAAAAATAGTGGCAAAATGTCATTTCTGGGTACCCTAAGATTGATCCTCCAGACCCTAGGATCGATCCTAGAAAACAGTAGCAAAAATTTTTTAACAAAACTTCTCCAATCAATTGGTTATCAACCCCAATCGATTGGGAATGTCACCAAAACCTTAAAAACCACTCTTCCTTTGATGAAAACATTAAAAATGATGTTTAATGAATTAAATACCTATGAAATGGGCAACTATGGTCACTTACTTTCCTAGAGAATGAGTGAGAGCCGCATAGCTTTGAGCCTTTGTTCTTTAACGCATCTTTGAAGCTTCACATATCTTCAATCAACCCAAGATTCAACTATACTTTGGCACGGAATATGACAACCTTGAAAACATGGACTTTACAAGCATTTAAGGGAAGTTGGGGTTTTCAAACACACATTAAATGACTGCAGGCATGAAAGGGCACTAGGCCTATTAACCCAACGGATCAATGCATGGACCATTTTAGCAAATGCAAATAACAGAATTTTATGAACCTTTCCTGATAATTCAAACAAGGGCTGTGATAAATGGATGGATCATCCATCAGTGTCATAATCTTTTAATATAAGCTAGGTGTAAGCAATTATGCATGTTGTGCAGATGCTAGAAACAGTGCATATTCATACTATCCATTTTGAAGCAAGCAACCTGTTATAAAACCTTTAGTACCTGCAAAATTGGTGACGATGATCTCATACTCTTCACCAACCTTGACTTCAGTCAGACCCACAGGCTTAGGCTCCATACAGGGGAAGGTGGAATCAATCTTATCTTTCTCCACATCCTCAGTTTTCTCTCGTAGAGGGATAAACTCGAAATACCCAATATTAGGAAGCACAGCATAATTGGCAAACTCAGGGGGCAATTTTGGATTTACATTTGCTCCAATCCACCCTTCAGAAGACCCATAATCAGCACTCAATAGCGGTAGTTCCGCTGCATAGTGCCTCAATTTTTTCAAATAAGCCTCCATTGACCCAGTCATGATCCCATATACATACTTAGCATTAGGAAAAAGTGCTGGTATTAAGCCATACCAATTACTTAGTCCTGTGCATTTTTTATGGATCATATCAGCCAATTCAGGGTCTGGCTTCAGCAGTTTTGCCATAGCTGTTCGGATGGACGGGACATTGACTCTGCTGGTGAGGAACCCATCTCGAATATCAGCACAGAGTTCTTCCCAGACTTGTTCAAAGGTTCGGAATGCATGGACAATGCTGTGGGCAAATGTGGAGGACACAGATTGAACTTGATCCCAGTGGATTAGCCCACACAAGAGATGCCAGTATACTAATTAAAGCTCATTACAGACCTGGGTGGTGTAACCCCTCTAACTTCACACTTGTAGTGATCTCTGTATTTCCCGTAATACCTCTGATCCATTAGCCTAAAAAACAAATTAATTTCCGTTGGTCCATAAACTAGGTATGCATGTGAAATCTGGCCCATAGTTTGGCCCGTTCATGGGCTGGGCACAAGGAGTTGTCGTAGAATTAGCCCTTCTTATAGGCGGAGATGATATAGAATTGCCCTTCTTATAGGCGGATATGATATAGAATTGAGTGTACCTTTTGCAACCCCTCGACTTTCTTTACACATCCCACTTCTTTGTAATCTTCAAGATTCAATGAAAAATATAAAAGATTTTTAATAAAAAGTAGCCGCAATATCCACTAGAAAACATTATTTTAAACAACTTTGTAGAAGAAAGTTTTTTCAAAATCTATTAATAGATAGAATTTTTTGACCATTTATAGTCTCTATTTAATTTTTACAAAAACAAAAATTGTAAACAACCAAAAAATCCACTTAAATAATAGATTTTGGAAAAAAAAAATTATACAAAGTTGTTCAAAATGATGTTTTCTAATGGATGACGGGTCCATTTTTATAAAAACCTTTTATATTTTTCATATAACCTTGAAAAATCTTAAAATAAGTGGGATGTGCAAATAAAGTCGAGGAACTGCAATAGCCGCCCTCTATAGAGTTCCCTCCTAGCTACACATAGAGCCCAGGGTAGGAAAACGGGCCTTCATTTCCGTAACCAATCCAGTAGCCAAAAAGAAAGTGGGCCTAGCTGCACCCTCCAGGCCCAAAAAAGATACCCAATGCAGACTTGTTGGAATGGGCTACGATTGCAACCCTTACCTGCAGGTTATGTGATGCCACACCTCCTCCTGTTTTGACACAGGGGCCATAGGTTCATTATAACGGCTACTTTAACGCCTTGTCACGGTCTCTTTGGCCTTTCTCTTTGAAAAACAACCATACTTTAAGTTACAAGTATGCAAAAACACTGACAATTAGGCGCCGTAAAGGGGAAATGCTATAAACAACACTATATCTAACGTGTCTATTTCATGTGTTGTTCCAATGTTGTCTCTAAAGAGACATTTTCTATGTGAATTTTTTTGATGGCTTTTAAGTCTATTTTTACGGCCACGGATTAACACTATGATTATGTAGAATAATTAAGGTTGTTTCTTGTTCGGTAACCAAAAAATTGTTCGGTAAAAAAAAAAAAAAAAAAAAGGTCTCGGGTATGTTCTTCAATATGTTCTCGCGTCCATGAAAATAAAATTTAAAAAAAATTAAAAAAGAAAAAAGGAAAAAAAAGAAAGTGGTCCCTAGTGCAAGTGGAACATGCCCTGAGTCTTTGGGAAACTAGAGAGTGAAAAATCTTATAACGTCTTGAAAATTAGAATAATGTTTTAAAGAACATTTTAAGATTCTATTCAGAACATGGTCGGTAAGCAGTCCAAATAGAAAGCTAAAAAGCGAAACTTTTAAGGACCAATCAAGAAGAAGAAGAAGTAGCAAGAACTTGAAGCAACCGACGTGGAATCACGGCCAAAATCCCTTAAAGAAGATGGAATATTGACTCAATGAGAGATTAGGTTAATTTAGATGGTTAACAACACATGATATCCCGTCATTGAACAGAATTTCGACTCCGCCGACAACAATATCTGCGAATGATTCCCACTGATAATGGAGGCTTCTGTTAAAAATGATGTGTAGTCACTGAATAATTAATCGTCTCTGATTAATTATCACTAGACCCAGCTAGCATCTTGGTTAGCTAGCCCTGGGGTCCGAATGTAGTGACTAGATTCATACCTATAATGAATTGGGCATAGGCCTAAATGGTTAGACCCATTTCATCATCCTTACAATTTCATGTGTTTTACATATGAACAGTTAAATATTTAGAAAACCAAAAAGGGAAAAAAAGCTACGTGTTTAGACAGACTTACCATTTGTGTTGATTTTTTTTTTTTTTTTTTTTAAATCTGATTTTTTATTCTTTATTTTTTATATATTGGTGGGTTTTTTGTTAAAAGTTTAATTGTTCTAAACAACATATTCTAAGTGCACATATTGATAAAGACGGGTGCCTTAATGTAGATTTGAGCCCAAGTGTGGGGAGTATAACGCTTGCACAATTTTTCATTCAACCTAAATGGCATTTTTGAGGATATAAATTTTTTAAAAAAATTAAAAAAATTAATAACAGATGGAATTTACTCCTATCCCTAAACGATCAAAATATCAACATATGAGTATTAATGTTTTTTTATAAACTTGAATTCAAGATCACTTACTTAGCTAATGAGATAAATGTTACTAAGCTATCATGTCATCGGCTTAAGAATATATATGTCAGGCATTGAGCTTCCTTCAACCCAAATTACATATTTTAGTTTAATTTCACCCAACCCAACCTGTTTAACCCATAATTCTTGGTGAAGTCTCAAAGTTTAATTTCAGTACCACAGGGCTCAAATTTCTTGCGTTGGTGAAAGAATTATTAATCTCTAAGACAGCATTCAGACAACTTTCGAGCTAAGTCCACAAAAGGGTCACTTACCGTACATGAAAATCATTTTAGGTAGAAAGTAGAACCAAAAAGAGGAAAAAAACAAAGCTATTAGTTTGGCAATACTGTTGTACCAAAAATTACAGCACGTCCGCAGCCCTCTCTACAGAGAAAAGCCACGAAAAGGGCATGCCTTTAGATGATGATGTGATGAATGACATTTTTGGCATCATTAACCCAATTATGGTTGTATTGATAAATCTTGTTTGGGTTACACTAAGATGGTAATTAAATTTTGTGGCTTCTTTAGAAATAATATCTCTAGTAAGGATTTTTCTTAAACATTCTAATTTATAGCTCTACAAGAAAAAAAATATTGACTATTCTTTTATCGAGTGTGTTCTTGCTTTTAATTACTATCTGGGATCATATTAAAAATTATTGCCTTACGCTGTTAGATTTTGGCAGTTCTTTGATTAATTGGCTAGATAATCTTTTTTCTTGAATTGGAATACCATTAAGCTATGTACGGATGGTTACATTCTTTGGAAAAGATTTTTATTATCTAATGGTATATTCAGCATCATAGGAATAATATTATCCTAGAAAAGTTCAAATTGGCAGCTATTTATTTTAGTGATACTAACATTAGGTCGTTCAATTGGAATAATATTTAACAATTTCAAGACAGATTTTGTGGCTAGTATTATTAATTATTGCATGTTCATTACATTGGAGACTTCTCCATCAAATTAAGTTAAATCAAATTTTGATTAGTTGCGGAAATATTTTAAAAAGCTGCAGGCAGATTTGTCATCAAATATGAGAGGAAAATTTCTAAGGGCTTCAATATTTAACTTGGGCAATGCTTCTATTTCAATATCAGAATGTGCGGTTTTACTCTTGCAACTTGAAACAAAGGCATGAAGATTATTCAAGCCAAGGGTGATTCATAACTAATTAAAGTACTTCAAGAACAACAAAATCAACATTGGAGAATTATTAATCTGGTTCACGAAATCACATGGCTAATGAGAAATTTGAGTGAATTTTGATCCGACATATTTAAAGGCAAGTAAATAGGGTGGCTGATTATGTTAGGGTTAATTATAATGCAAATGGTGCTATAATTTGATAAACTAGATTTCATATATAAGAAGTTATGGGAGATTATTTTAGACAATAGTAGGGCCGGGTATTGAGTTGCCAAGGTGTTAGAGATGATCATTTATTTTCCTTAAATTCCTTTATCAAAAAAAGAAAAAGAAAGTTGTATTAATGAAGATAGAGGATCACATAAGGATTCTAAGAACAAAATTTTATTAGAAAATGTGACATAATTTAATCATACGTGTCAATCAAAGTTGTTTTCTTTCACTAGACATTGTTTGATAATTGAAATATCGTATGAACCTTGATTTATACGTGTAGGTTTATTTTAATATAATTTTGATTTACACACGCGTGTGTACATTTTAACATATTTTTAAGTGAATTTATTTTAGTGGAGTGGATTCAATGAGACAAAAATGATTAATGTGAATACCTAGAAATGTTTGTCCAAATGAATTTTTTTATTTTTTGTGTATATATATATATATATATATAAAGTTTTGATTATGTGTGAAATATCCCGTTTGATCACGGATAAATGTATAAATACATGTGTATTAATTATGAACGATTGTAATTTAATAAAATATTTTAAGATATCCCACGTACAATCAGCTTTTAAATATATACGAGAGAATTGAAACCGATCATAAGAAGTGGGAGTGGTGGTATGAACTAATGAAAACACGAGGCCGACAATACAGTTGTGCACTGATATCCACCCTTAATGTAACAATGGATTGAACCCGAATTTGATTGATAAGTGAAAAAGAATGATTGAACTGCAAATGTACTCACTGCGTAGTCTTTTACTCAAAGGGGACAAAAATGGAACCATAGCATTGTATATATATCATGATGTCTCAAAGATTCCTTGGATTGATACCTGAATAACTCTACAATTTACCCAAAGCTTATGAGAAGGGTAAAAGTGAAATATTCATTGCATGGTCAGAGGTCCTTTCTTCTCTCTCTGTCTCCAATTTGGACGTACAGTGAGCGTGACCTCTTTTACAATGCGGAAGTCTTGGAATTTGAGTCATCAATCCTTGAGTGCGTAGGGGGAGTCTCTTGGATAGGCCAAAAGTAAATAATTTTTTTTTTTTTTTTCTGTTGATATTTGCACTTATTTTTCTTGCTACTCCCCTTGAGAGAAAAATGTGTACTAGAGAATAAAATGGACTTAATTAAGACAATAACATATCTTAGGGAAAATTACCCTCTGGTGAGTGATTCAATCGCAAACTGTCACTCAGAAAAGGCTATTAACTGTCAGCTCATGACAAATTAACTGTCAACTTCCTCTGCGGTATCAATTTGGGAAGCACTTGATCACTAAGCTTTTAGGTTTAGTGATGTTCTAACATTAACAACATTGTTGTTGTCATTTCTTCCTCTAATTTCTAAGTAAAATACTAATCATTAGTGCCTTACTAGTTTTGTAAGTGCTCCTGCCGCCATAGTTGGTGTGGGTTAGCTAGGGTTTTGGTACCAAGTTTTTAAGAGAATGACATTTTCAACTGGCCCGAGACATACAAAAGGGAAAAAGGGAAAACAATCTTGTTTTAATTTCTTGGTCCTCAACGAAATGAAAAAAACTAGCTGGATCAAGAAATTCTTTATTTATTTATTTATTCTTTTTTATGGCATATATTTGTTCTTCACATGCATTATTTTCCTGCATTGTCTTCATTGAAGCCATTCAAAATTGAAATCAAGTGAGAAGTTGCCACAATTAACTTGCCTAGATTCAACAACCATGTGCAAATTTGGTTGGAAAAAATTTCAAGGATAGCTTCTAAGACGTTTTAATATTCCAACACTGTGCTAATATGAAAATTCTTAGAAACATAATGTTTTGACAGAAAAATCAATTCAAAATTATGCCTCAGTCAAGTTTAATCACAACGCTATCAAAACAATCATTCAATCTTTGATTGTAAGATTACATACAAAAGATAAACATGATCTATAAACGGCCAACTTCACATTAACAATATCTGTTAGATATGATTTATCAATTTTATTATCTTTATTAATTTACTTCATTTTTTTGTCTTGATTTAAAAAAAAAAAAATTATGTTGCTTTATATTTTGACAGGCTTGGTGGTAACTTTTGTGGGCTTAATAACCATTTTAAAATAGAGAGGAGTTACACCCCTCTCTATATAAGCTCATGTTGATCTATACTTGTGGTTGGAATATACACAAAAAGAGAAGACAGGAAATTGAAAATTTCCAGCTTTCTTTCCGTATATGTTTTATACATTTTTTAGTTCATTATCTTACATATTTTGTGAGTGATATACTTAGTGTATTTTGGAGCTTATGGGCTATTCAAGGTTCATATGAAGAGTTTTAACTGCACAGGATTTCGTAGAGGATCATTATATCTTTGGAGTATAACTTCAATCAACTTAGTAAAAAAAGAGATGGTTTTTCTAGTTTAAAGAGAGCACTATTAAGCACGACTCAATACAAAATACCTGTTTTTTTTGTTTATTATCGTATTGTATCAATTAAATTAAGAAAAATTTCAAACATAATTTTCAACAATAATATAAAATTTTTACTATAATCTTGAAACCAAAAATTGCTCTTGCAACATGCATTGTTGAAGTTGTGGTAAGAAATTTCTACGTCTAGCCTAAATATATATTGATAGCTCGACACAATTAACTACTACCACCTATATAAATTGGTAAAAGTTTAGATTAAATCGTTTCTTTACTTTTTTTTAAACCTTTTTTTATTGTCAAAGGCCAATAACAAGTCATATTAGAAATTGACTAATCTATGTTCTAGATTTCTAGCTACATAGGTGAGGCAGGCGACTAGCTAGGGTTATTAAGGAAGTTCTTTCATCTACGGTGTTGTTCAAAGAAACGTGACTTGCATTTGGGTGCATCTATTGGGTCACAAAGCTAGCCCATCCATTTATCCTCCTAAAATCTCTATTGACGTAAAAATTAGATATTAAAGTCTCACCGATGTGGTATTGATAATATGACTCATAATCTTTATCCTATAACACACATACTTGTAAATCATGGATTTGTACAATAACAGAGATTCATATTTACACCTAGATTTAGAAATTGGTTACCCATCAATGAAAATATATCCCATCAACCTTTACTGTGTTTATTACATGCGAAAAACTAACAAGTTTTAAACATAGGACTTCATAATTAGTACTCCAACCACTTAGCCATCTACACCAATTAAACCTTACCATCACCTAACAATACTCGTGTCTATATATATATATATATATATATAAAACTCCTTTAGCAGCTGAAGACTTGAAGTCCTTTGAATCTTCTTAATGTTCTTCAATACCGCGTCAAGCTAAGCCTACTTCTTACCCCATTAGTTTGGTTCCTTCCACCCACCCACCCACCCCCACTCTCTCTCTCTTATATTCTATCAGTCTATGCTTTCATTGACTTATTAGTTTTAATTTAAAATGTTTAAATTAATGGCAACCGCAAGTTGTCCCATGCAAAAGAACAATAGAGATAGAAATCATTGAGTTTGGTGGGACCATTTTTTTTTTTTTTTTTTTTTGGTAGAAATCGTTGAATCATTCAACAAATAGCGACACTTACTGTTTATGTACTTTGCTTCAAACTTATCAGTTGAAAAACATATTTTATTCTTTTGGCAGAGAAGAGGTACATTCAGAATATATGTCCATGACTCCATGGCTTTGTTCCGGGCTACAGTGGGACACATTTCCATCTGAGGGTCTGGTTGTGATGTAGGAGCTACTGCACAGTATCAAGTCCCCTGCTTCCACGGTGGACAAGTTATTGAATAATGAACTTCCTTTCCTCTCGTAAATAAGAAGATGATTTAGTGCAGATCCTTTAAAATAAATCGCAAAATTAAAAACTGTATATGACTTTTATGCAAATATACATGTTCGTCGTACATAATTTTTAATTCAATAATTCCATCTAGATTGTTTAAGACAATTCATACTTGATCATTTTTCACATTTAATTGTTAATTCTTTTAAGTAATATTATAATAGCACACGATAATACACAACTGTAAAAAGAAAAATAATACACAACTTTGCTTGTGTAATTTTGGAATATATTTTTCACGTTGACCTAGCTTAGATGCGCTTGGTCAAGAGTGCTCCTCCATTCAAGCGAAGCTTATGATCGAGAATGCCTAACTTTTGATAGATTTTTTTATTGACTATTGCTGATGGTACCAACCTGAAAATACGTTGATTGAGCCTTGGAACCTACACTTTGAAAAATGGAAATTAATAAAAGGTCGGTCTGCCATGCGGGCATCCTCAATCCTTTTGCGATGAACTCTCATATTTTGAAAACATGCAATCGAAACATAGGCCACGTTATCATCTTTTATCATATTGACTCTATCCTACACGTAGAAATTCATTTGAAATAAGTTAAATTGAGTTCTCAAAGATCGAGTTTTCATGAACTGTTGTTTGGCCAATGAGAACTAAACTTTGATTGGGGTATGTAATTTAGGAAAATTCTGTGCATAGTACTTAGAAAAATGATTTAGGTACCGTAACTTAGGTGATGATTAAGATTTTGTGATAATTTGATTACATTTTATGGTACTTTGGTCACATTTATAGTTATCTGGTTAGCACGAAATGTAATCAAATTATCACAAAATGTATCAATTAATATTTTTAGATATGGTAATCCTTTTCTTTTTTTCTTTTTTTGGGTGAAGATGTAATGTTTTAGTGAAAATCCACGAAATGTCCCCCATGCAAGAGTGGAAGGGCTTGTCTCTTGGAATTAGTGCAACACTTCTCAATGAGAGAAGTGCTAAACCATAGAAGTCCTCAGACTAGACTTTCTCACCAATATAAAATGGGTGACCCTTTTTTCAAACACGTTTTTCAACTATATTATTAGAATACCACTCAGGGGTTCAAGAAAATCACCGACAACCACTGGGATTCTAATGTTACCTAATCCCATCATTTGGCTCGTTCTTTTAAAAATTGGTCTCTTTCTGTAGATTACCCCCCCCCCCCCCCAAAAAAAATTAAAAATTAAAAAAATTAAAAAATCCTTATAGACCTCCTAATTTTAAGTTATACAGTATTAATTTAAAGGCAAAATTTTTCTCCTATGAATAAAAAGGATTGTGTAACTAGGGGGAAATTTTGGTTACATTTTACGGTACTTTGGTCACATTTATGGTTATCAATTAGTACGAAATGCAATAAAATTATCACAATTATTTAATCGTGATAATTTGATTACATTTTACGGTACTTTGGTCACATTTATGGTTATCAATTAGTACGAAATGTAATCAAATTATAATAAAATGTATCAATTAACATTTTTAGATACGTTAATCCTTTTTCTTTTCTTTTTTTTTTTTTTTTTTTTTTTTTTTTTGGTGAAGATGTAATGTTTTAGTAGAAATCCACGAAATGTCCTCCATGCAAGAGTAGAAGGGCCTTGTGTTTTGGAATTAGCGCAACATTTCTCAATGAGAGAAGTGCTAAACCATAGAAGCCCTCAGACTAGACTAAAAAAGGTGACCCTTTTTTCAAACACGTTTTTCAACTGTATTTTGAGAATACCGCTCAGGGGTTCAAGAAAATCACCGACAACCACTGGGATTCTAATGTTACCTAATCCCATCAGTTGCCTCGTTCTTTTAAACATTGGTCTCTTTCTGTAGATTAACGCTCCCCCCCCCCCCCCCCCCCCCCCCCAAAAAAAAAAAAAAAAAAAAATCCTTATAGATCTCCCAATTTTAAGTTATACAGTATTAATTTAAAGGCAAAATTTTTCTCCTATTGAATAGAAGGGACTGTGTAACTAGGGGGAAATTTTGGTGAGGGGTGGGGATATTTAAATGATGCTGGTACTCTGAAAACCATGGGTTATGTTTTCCTATTTATCCTAAGGGGTTTGAAACCATGTCATATTAAAGATGAGCCAGTCCAAGGCTTTGATCAAAACTTGCATGACCTCAACAGCTAATGGATTAATTGGATATTTACTTAATTTTGAGGGGTGGGCCAAATGGTCCAAGGGCCTCTTGCCAAGTAAAAGATATTGATTTTCACTCTCACCATTCCTTTCGAGGTCATTTTTATGGATTTTGTCCTATATTTGTTCTGTGTATGTAGACTAGGACGGGAGATTGCATGTACTCAGGTGTAAAATATCTGAAACCTCTTGATATGAAAAGAAAATAATAAATAAAATAAAAATAAAAATGGATATCTACTTAATTGTGTAAAAATGATTTTTTTAATTGGATAATTTTGACCATAGACTAGATGTGGCCCGCATCATGGGTACTCATTTTAGGAAAGAATGAATAGCAATAAGAAGGAAGTGGGCGAGAGGGAAAGTGGGATACACAGTTTGGAAAGGAAGGGTAGAAACGAGAAAGAGAGAGAGAGAGAGAGAGAGAGAGAGAGAGATGGGATCCACTGTCTTAAGAAAAATTGATGAAGGAAGGTAAGAGTATCAAGAGAACTTGAGTGTTTGGGTATGGTTGGATAATCTGACGGCTTGAAAAAATAAGCACATTAATGAGATGAAGGTTGAGCTTTTTAAGCCATTTGATGGACCTAAGCACCTAAGTACTCAAGCAAAAGATCCTGACTCAAAATTATTTGGCTTGGTTATTATAGCATTGGTGTTATATTATAAGAGCAATGTTATATATTCTTAATTATTTTTTTTCTAATATTGTGGCAATAGCCACATCAAAAGCTTTTTAAATGCACGATACATTAATAGCCACATCATTTTTTTATAATGTGTAAGTAGTGCTATCTAATTTTCTTACCTAATGATGTGACAACAGTCAAATGAATATATGATTATTATTATTTTTTTTGATATGTGCATGCTTACCACATCGTTAAAAAAAATTAGAAAAAAAATTGAGATTAATAACATTTTTCATAGTATATGTACTTTTAACTCACAACTGTAATTTTTTCATTTTTTGTTGTTCAATTTTTTCCTAGTAAGAATCGTTTCTTTTGTAATATCATTCGGTCATGAACGCAAATTGACACCCACTGCCACCTTTGGTCTATTAGATTTGTCCCTAAGAATTTCAACAATGTTGCTCATGAGCTTGCTAATGGGCAACAAACTGTAACCATTTTGCAGTGATCTACCATCTTCCGTTCCATCTGCATGTGAGATGGAGTCCGCTGATACGGCAATCATGTTTGATTCTTCTTAATACAATATGCACTTATTTATCGAAAAAAAAAAAGAAAAAAAAAAGAAAAGAAAAAGAGGATGACACCCACTGCAGGTTAGTGGGAATGAATCCATACTGATAAAGTTGAAAACAATGAGTAAAGAAAAATTTTAATGGAACAAAAAAGGTTTTTGTCATTTGTTTTCAGGTGCATTGTTATTAACATGTGGGGAAACATGTGTAATGCAAATGCAACAACAAACAGTATTAATTGGGCCATAAATTTGGGTTCTTAACCTCAGATAACCTAACCATTAGGAATGAGATTTAATTAGTTTAGGTGTCAAAATCAATGTACGAAACTATATGGAAAGACCAACTTCACAATTAATATTTAAATTGTCTTGCATGCACCATGGTGGGGTGGAAACACTTTTTTTCGTTTCTTTTCTTTTCTTTTTTGTTCTTTAAATATTTTTTGAACAAAAAAATAAATAAATAAATTGAGAGGGAATCCTGAATGAAAACAAAAAGAAGATACTAATCATGCCCGATTTGGAATTTTAACTCTTTTGTGTATTAAAAACTATGAGTGACCTTTCATGGTGCTTTACACATTTTTTAATGGAAAAAAGAGGAGATTGTGAGAATGGGGAATTAAAATTAATGATGCCCCATTTTGCATTTAAACGAAACACCTCTTAGAACTGAAAAATGAATTTTAATTTTGGTTCCCATGGAGACTAACAATTTTGGTGGGTAGTGAAATAATTAAGTACTAGACAAAAGCATGACACGAAGAGCAACTAGAAGGAAACCATGCATATGTTAAAAAATACCAACTTCACAATGAATATAAATATATAATAAAGCATACATGACAAGCAACATTCTTCAATTTTTTTTTTTTTTTTTTTTTTTTTTTGCGGGGTATCCAATACATCGCCAATAAAGTTTTATAACTTAATTTTGGGGCATTTTCACACAGATGCGATCCTGGTTGATTCAAAAGCACACTATTAAAAAAATAATAAAAAAAAATTGCAGGAACAAAAATGAGAGGGATGCTGAATATATTAAAACAAAAGAAAGAAAATATTAATCATGCTCCATGAGGAATATATATAAGCCAAACACCATGTACATTTTGGCAACCAATGTGACCTTTAGGTACAGTAAAAACTCTGAGCGACCTTGCTCAGTGGTAAGCACACTCCCAATGGGAAAAGAGGTCTTGAGTAGGAAGAAGAGAGAGAAAAAAAATAAATGACATGCCCCATTTTGGGTTTAAACCAAACACCACCTGGGATCCACCAAATGAAGTTTAATAAAATTTAATGTGGCATACGTACATTTTGGTCGGCAGTAAGGCCAGTGCTCAGAGTCAAAGCCCTTACCTCTCCCAAAAGAGGGTGATGATTGAGAAGCAGCTAGGCGACATATTGCACATTGGCCTTAAAAAAAAAAAAAAAAAAAAAAAAAAAAGTGAACATACTGCACACATTTCTCACATGAGACATATTATTGTTTGGCGTTTCCCCTAAAGTAACTGCAGATGGCTAAAAGTGACTGACCACACAGTTTTGTCCCCGGGAAGAAGTTCACTGTGGCTTTTTTAGATTACGGCAGAATCACTATCACTGTTCACATTCAATAAAGTGGGGTCCGTTTCTAGCCTCTATGGTTGTGTGGCTTGTGTCGAGTTTGTCAACAAGATGATTTTCTTCACCTCCCCCACCACAATCCCCCCCCCCCCCCGGCCCACATGCTCTCTCTCTCTTGTGAATAGGATAAAGTGATTGGATGGGGTCATTGGTATTCATGAGCATTAAATTGTGTCAGGAAGTTCATACCTCACGTACATCTATAAAATATTAAGTTAAATATGTTTTCATATATATTATTGTTTGAGCTCTTCGTCTATAACTTCAATTTATAAGTTTAAGGTTTTATATTGAAAACTTAATATCGTATCAAAGGTGATAAATCTATTCCTATCTGATTAGACTTACATGTGAGGAAAAGTGTTGAAAAAATAATCATGTCTTACCGCAGTTAATTATAAAATTTTACTTGTTTGAACTTTCTACCTACCAACTTTGACTCTTATACTGGCACCTTAACATTGGGATGTAAAGTATATATTTTCATCCTCACCATTCACATTACTGGCCCCATGCCCCCCCGGGCCGCCCGCGGGGCCATAATGTATATTTCCTCACCATTCCTATGGAAGTATATATTTTCATCCTCACCATTCACATTACTGGCCCCATGGCCCCCCCCTGCGGCCGCCCGCGGGGCCATAATGTATATTTCTTCACCATTCCTATGGTTTGAGACAAAGACATATCTTTCAATTTTGGTCAAATTCCAAAAAGTCATAACATCTACTTGCGTTTCTCACACAAACGTATCGGAAGGGTATGTTTTTACATGTAAAGAGGGTGTTGGAAAAATATTACATCTCACATCAATCAATTATAAAATTTGGCACGACTCCATATATTTGTCTAGATCTTCCACCTAGCTATTAACGTAAGCTTTTAAGTTGAAAGTTTAATTAACATCGAAATGTAAAGCATATTATCCATGCTCACCTTGCATTCACATTACTGGCCCCCACCCCCTTCCCATAACGTAAATTTCTTCACCATTCCTGTAGTTCGAGACAAAGGCATCCCTTTCGTTTTTGGTCGATCGAATTCCAGAAAGTCATAACATCCACTTGTTTTTTAGCCATTGTGGACCAAACCATTTTTCATATGATCACCAACCCTTTGAATTGTCTAACGGTGGTATCTGGTGAGTTGAGGTTTGAATATATAGTCTTAAATTGAAGAGACTTTTTGTTTTACATTTTCTCGGCCTTGATTTGTTGTCATTTAATTATTTTTCTTGTTGAAATGTACTGTGTAAGATGCAATCTGTGGGTATGTATGAAGCTAATTCACATGAAAATAGTTTGTGTGAAGCTAATTCATATGAAAGTAGGTTTTTTTTTTTTTTAATCCAGTTACGTTGTTAAAGGCTAAACAACTACTAGCCTTAATGTTTTTCACATAACCCTCCATCTCTCTAACCTTTATGTTTTTTTTCACACAAACGCACATTGAGTGCATTTTGAGAAGGAAATAATTGTGTGACACATAGAGAGCATTTTGATAAGGAATATAAATGCATGACAAAGAAACCTACGATGTAAAACAATACGTCCCTCTCTCCATTACATTTTGAAACAAAATTGCCTGATTTGGTTTGTTAAATTAAAACCATCACATTTTGAAATGATGAGTACAACCTTTTTTGACACATCCGCACTGAAACCGCGTGTGAATCTCCAAGAAGAAGATAAGCATCAAACAATAATATGCAACAATTCTATAATCGTTGGATTTGTAGGATGAAGACAAATTTCTTTACGTAAATTTGAACTCAGATATGAGATATAATGCCTACACGCTTTATCATTTGATGTGGCATTTTTGTCATTTGCGTTATTTATAATAATTAAGGATAGACTAACTAGGTGTTTACTCTAGTACGTAGTGCATGTATAGAATAATAGTGTAGTATAATCAATTGGTTACCTTCTCTTGATGGGGATGATATTGGTTAAGGGTCTAATATAATGGTGGAAGGTGGTGCAAAGGTAGTAGTGGTTCATATATTGCCTCAACCATGATAGAGTTATGTGCAGTGATATATATTGAACTAGTATGTGCGAATTGTATTGCATTTGTCTGGCGTTGATTGCATGGCTAAGCATGGTTTTGTTATCGATCAAGGACCAGAAAATTTGATTAGAAAACCCCCCGAGTTGGCTAATACAAACATTGGAGGCAGATTGTTCTTCCCGTTGTAAGTAATTATTTTCAATAATATGTTATTTTATCATACGACCACAAAAAAAAAAAAAAAATATATATATATATAAAATAAAATAAAATTCCCTTGAGGAGGGCTATTGCCACCACATAAAATATTCTAGGCCCCTCATTAGTTTACATTTTTTAAGATTTTATAAAAAATATAAAAGGTTTTAATGAAAACTAGTCATATTGTTTAATAGAAAATATCATTCTGAACAACTTTATAGGAGGAAGTTTTTCCAAAATCTATCATTTAAGCAGATTTTTTTGACTATTTACAATTTTTATTTCATTTTCCATGAAAAATGTCCAAAAAGTGTACTTAAATGACAAATTTTGGAAACAAATTCTTCTACAAAGTTATCCGAAATGATGTTTTCTAGTAAACTACGTGATTAGTTTTCGTAAATTTTTTTTATATTTTTCATAAAACTTAAAAAATACAAATTAAATGGGGGGCTTAGAATATTTTATGTGGTGGCAATAACCTGGCCCAATTCCCTTTTGTGCATCATGAGTTTACGGAAAAGGAGAAATTTAATTATAGTCCGAATTCATTACAAAATCAAGTGTGAAACACGTTGTGCAATGGTTTTAACTGTTAAGTAAGCAACATTTTACTTGGAAAAAAAGGGTGATTAGTTTAGGAAGAATAACGACTTGTGGAAATCCTAGGTTAATTTTTAATTTTTTTACTCTTTAATTTATTGTTTGTGCTAGGTGGAAATCCTAGGCTCGTTTACTCTTTGACTACAAATATATATAGAACCACACACCTTGTCTTATGGTCAGCTAATTATGAGAAAATGAAGTGTTAGCCCCACTAATATTCCCTTCTACATGAGGCATCCAAATATGGGTTGACGGCCACGTACACCAAATTGCCATTATTTGCTTCCTTCTCAACTGATAAAGGCCTTTTTTTTGGGTGCAAAATGAGAGTATTATCAATCTCCAAGCTTAGTTCCGTTGAGATTCTGAGCTTAGAATAATCTCCTGCTATGCACGATCTATCTACAAACTCATACATTCAATTATAATGAAGAAAAAGAGATGAGAACTTGGAACCTATTATTCATAAACCGTGGTCATTTGTCATTTGGTCTACACGCACAGGTTCTTAATTAACTGATAAATTTGCTAGAGCTATTATGGAGCAAGTTCACTAAATGCCCACCCCCGAAAAAAAAGGGTGAAATTTTCTAAGTGGAGACCAATTATAAGTCCTCTTTATCAAGATCTTTTTTGGGGTTCAACTTCAAGATATAAATCAATGTTTCCTGAAATTTACACCTCAAGAAATAGAAGTTCTATCATCTCTCCTTGGAACCAAATATCAGTAATATTTATTCTTAAAAAAAAAAAATTAATCAAGAACTTAGGCTTTGTGATTCAAATACTTTACAAACCCTTCAACCCCAAAACTCATATGGCCCTGCAAATTCAAAATTGGAACGCTACGCATGAATATATGGGGTGTTTACTCTACAATTAAGCAAGAGGCATTTCGTGAAAACCCTCAAGGGTGGCCTAGTGGTCTTGAGGCCGCTTACGAAGTAAGATGTCTTTGGTTCAACTTTCAACGCTCTCTCAAGGCATCCCATAAACTTTGTTATGTAGTTGTCTTGTACATGTGGGACGGAAAATTACATGTGTCCAAAAGAATTAATCAAGTGCATAAACATTTTTGGAACCTCTTGATATAATTTTTTTTTTTTTATTATTAAGAAAAGGTGCATTTCATGGAAGGGATAGTTAACTCAAGATTGAGACATTTCTAATTCTACCATTAGAAATAAGATAAAAATAAAAATAAGAAAGAAAAGTTATTGGGTTTTCTTAACGTGTGCCCTTAAGACTCATGTTAAGCTGTAATTAAAAACCCAATTATTGCATTGGAAATGCTAAAATGCATTAAAAATGACGAAAGTTGTTTAAAAAAATATGAAGATACTTAAAAAACTGTGAAAACATATTTTTTTTTCATGCAATAATTGAATTATTAATTGTAACTCATCATGTGCCCTGAGGGCACACGTTAAGAAAACCCAAAATTATTAGGGGATAACTCGAGTGGCTGAAGAACATCCTCCAAGTCCAAACCATCTTTCATGAGTCATGGTCTCATCTTCACTAAGAGGACCAATTATCTCACCAAGCAAAATAAAAAATATAATAATAAAAGAGGACCAATTGTCTTAAATGAACGCATCCTCTGGCACGATCAAAGGTCCCACGAGGCAAGAGAAGAATTGACACAAACTTTTAATCTTTCCACTTCACATCTTTTCCTCGTAAATTCAGATGTGATTCAGTTTCACTTTCCACCAGCTAGCTTAGATGTAACCCACATATATAGCTTTCAGCCACCAACGAGGCCGCCCTTTTGCTTCAGGAAGAAGTAATGGTCACAGGGCATCTCCCTTAATTTTTCCCCCTATTGGTTTCTTTGTTTAGGAGATAATAATTAATTGGACTACAAGAGGCAAATCCATTGCAGATATAACAAAAGACAAACTAGGAACAGGAGCTGTGGAAAAAAAGGTGAGAGAGAGGGATGGGTATCAAGAATCAACTCTAAGATTCAGCTGGGAACTTTCTCCACATTTTTGTTCTGTGTGGCCATGTGGGCTTTAGAGATGAGAGTATGATACCATGTGCTCATGTAGCATGAGAGAACTCTGAACTAAATTCTATAATTCACACTTTTTTTTTTCATACCATGGTAATCTTGAATCTTCTAGAAGAGTATAATCATATTAAATTTAGATAAAACTCTATTTTACACTTGAAAAATTATGATAAAGAACTGGCCTTCTTGGAAGTGGAAGGTTGAGATACCCAACCTCAATCAGTGGGTTAGGGAGAAGGGAGAACCTATGGGAAAAGGGGAACAGGCCCAGTGACGGTACCAAAAATAAGATAACTTATAGAATTCGACCAAATATAATGGATTTCACCCAAAAATAAAAAAGAAAAAAAAAAATTTTTTTTAATTTTTATTTTAAAGAGAAATATGAGATTTATAAGGTTCCGACAATCAAATAAAACAGAGCAGAACTTTTGGGGCTATATACTTGCATACTTTCTGTAATTTTAATTATATTATCATCGTGCCCTAGTGTGAGATAGAGATTGGCATGCATATATCAACTTAACGATGAGTGAATCAATGAATGAAAGTGGAAGAAATGGAGTTTATTCGTTATTGTGACCCCTCCAATAGATGAGATGGGTCAGATCTTGGAATTTTAGCTACATGAACTCCACATATTGGAGCAATTGCCGGCCACAATAGGTTGTGGATGTGGACCACCAAGGGAAAACTAGTCCATTACTCCATTATGAGTTTATGACCATGAGCCACTTCTACTTATTGGGGTATGCGTATGAGCATATGGTGAGAGAACATATCCCCTCTATATGAGGCAAATCATCTTTACTTCCTAATATAAATATATTTGCTTAAAGTTACGCTATCATGAAAAAGTATGATCATGTACAAATCACGTGATTTCGTGAAGAACAAAGTATATATTACATCATTCAGTGTGATGGCTTTTATCTTTTGCAATTATTTCTTTTGCATAGAATAAATTAATAAACTGCTGCAGTGGTAGCCCTTAAAAATATTTTTAAAAGATGGTTTGCCAAAAAAAGAAAACCCTATGAGAATGACGTGATTAAGCAGTTGACCCAGTAAGGGCAGAGGGGTCATGTGCAAGGTCACATGACTATTATTTATATTTATACAATGGATTCCTAATTAGTTTGCTTTATATTGGAGTTGATTGATAACCACTTCCATTATTTTATAAAAGGAATGACATTGTGATGATGAATCACTTTGGAAGAGATTCTTCCTAATTTGGGGAAGATTGAATGTTCCATCTTTGAGGTGAACTATTTTTACCATTCATTTAAGGCAGTTGAGATCCCATGCATAATTGGAATTTGGGTTGTCCAACTGCGTTCTGTATTCTTATTTTAGGGTGACCAAAACTAATGTTGATCTCCAAGGATCAACCCCTAATTTTCACATTTAAACTGTTTTCATTAGTGTGTGTGTATATATATATATATATATATATCTTTCCTATAAATAAATAAATAGTAATTTTAAATTAAACTTTAAGTTCTTTAACTAACCCCAACATTTTTATTATTATTTTTTTTTTTAGGGCCGCTGTTGCAACCCCTCACTTTTTTTTTGTAAACCTTTTTTTTTTTTGGTTACTTTTCAATATTTTATAAAAACTATGAAAGGTTTTTAGGAAAATTGATCGTATAATCTATTACAAAACATTATTTTGAACAATTTTGTAGAAATTTTTTTTTTTTCCAAAAGCTGTTGTTTAAGAAAACTTTTTGGTCATTTACAATATCTATTTCATTTTTACAGAAACAAAAATTATAAATGGCCAAAAAGTTCACTTAAATAACAGATTTTATAAAATTTTTATTTTACAATTAAAGTTGTTCAAAATAATATTTTATAGTAGATCGCATGATCAGTTTTTATGAAAATCTTTTATATTTCTTATAAAATCTTGAAAATGAAAATAAGTAGGGTTTACAAATAAAGTTGAAAGGTTGAATTTTTAGGCTCTACCACTACATACTTTAGTTTAAGACCCATTTATGGGTTCGGGTCAATACACATCTGAACTCTGAAGTACCCTTTCAACTCCATCTTTCTATCTTTTTTCTTTTTATCTTTTTAAATAAATATATTAGGAGGTTCTAGGCACATGAAATCCTCCCATCCCACATGCATCAGGTAATTACAGGATAAAGTCTATGAGGGTAAGCCTAAGGGAGAAGAGTGAGAGTACATTGAAAGTAAGACCTCTTGCTTGGCAAGACTGAAGAGACCCTAAGACCATTTGGTCCACCCCTCTGGGTTATGTATTTATTTGGCATTTGATAATAAACATATTTACAAACATTTTAGAATTAGTGAATTAGTAAAATGAAGATAGATGTGTTGACTAGATTCAAACCCAAATACAAGATATGATATCCACATACTTTACCATCTAGCTTTAAAAGGCCTACATAAAACTAAGGGCAGCTAGAATAGCATTGTTTAATTATGCATTGTGAATTATGAAAGTACATAATAGAAGCCGAGGAAGAAGGGGGCAAAAATTACAGCTGATAATAAACAAAAGTTCGTGTTTTGTGTTTCCTATTACACATTGATGAGTCATCCATTTCTACATTATGGTATTGTCATGTGGTATGCTACAACAAATTTTAGTTAAAAAATTCGTAGCTAGTAAATGTACCTCAAGAGTGGCGGCCACTTGTACGATCGTCGATGTGAAGGAGGAGCGCTAGGGTATCTGCAAAAGGCACTCAGATGGCCAAATTAGAGTTTGACTCAAAATGCGCAAGTAATGTTTTTAGGTAGTGACAACTACCTCTTTGACATTAGGATTGAGCGGGGTTAGGCATAAGAGTAAATTCTATAATTGTCCGGAAAAACAAAAAATGTTAGGTAGAACAAGATATTTGATATGACACTATCTTCCGTGAAATTTAAATGATTGATTGATAATGTCAATCCCTTGAATTAGGGAAGGAATTCTTTTATTTTATGAATAATATATTGCACGATTAATGTTGATCATATATTATCCCCTTATGCCCTTTTCAAGGTCGTTGGGTTGCTTCTCTCTTGAGTTCACATGTTAGCACATGATAGACGGTAATTTTTTTGCTACCAAATTGATTTTTAAGGGTTGTACTACATTGATTATTTATTTATTTATTATTAACGATTAGAGGTATCTTAGGATTTACTATCATTATGGTTTCGGCTCTAAACTAATCCCTCAACGGCATGTGTGAGATGCTCCATACCCGCACAAATAACTCTAGCTACAAAGAGTACAAATGATGAACTCTGAAAAGTACTCCTAAAGCCTAATTACTCAAAAATCACAATGAAATAAGACTTTAAAGTATAGTGCTGAATATTCCATCGCGTTTTTCTATTCTTCTCATGATTAAGGAATGGGATTCACACTCAGTATAAAGTTTTAGTAGTTGTCGCTCCTTTTGAGCGGGCAAGAAGGATTGAAGAAAGAAGCGAAGATAGTGGGAGAGGTGTTAAATTATTTGCCATTTTCCCAATACAAGAGCGACCATGAATGTGCGGGCAGGGCAGTCTGGTCTAAAGGTTGCTAAGATTCATTGGTGCATGTTACGCTACCGTCATTTTTGTGCTTTTGGATTTATCCTCCCATTAAGCCCTTGTGACTTGCACTAATCTGATTATTAAATCATTTCTTTTAATGCCTAAAATGACCCCAACCTAGACCTACCCCTTTCTATACAGAAGGATAGGTATTTTGAGAATCACATGCCTCCCATGTTCTTCCCTCATCGAATATTATTTATTTATTTATTTATTTCTTTATTTATTTATGTGTATACACATACATTGACATACACACTATATCAATATTTTAGATAATATCAAAATAAAATTTATTACGCATCAATCTATGGGACAGAACAATTGACCTTGTTACTTGCATCAAAGAGCAGAACTTGCACTATAGGGCAAATCACCAGCGAAGTGTTTTGTTCTTTAGCTGATATGGAGTGGGTAATGGTCTTACCCTTGTTCAAGGATTGGTTGGGCAAAAGATGCATATATCTTATTGGCATATACATATATATTGTATGGGAGGATTGTGGAGTTTTATTTATATATATATCATTGGATGATCGCGTGATTTAAGTAATTCTTGAAGTTGACTAGAGTAATTAATTGTACACTGTAATTGATTAAGCCTTAGTTTCAATCTCGAAAAGAGTGAAAAAAAATGAGAAAAAAAAAGGAAAAATTGTCGAAATTGCTTAAGAAAGGAAATTATTTACTCTGTACGTATAAGCAATTTCAAGTATTCTCCTTAATTTTCTTTTTCAACTTTCTAAGATCCAAACTGAGTCTAAATGTGTGATTCATAAGGACGATTCTATGATCTTTTTCATTAATCAATGATATAAATGCAATTTTCTTTCATCAATCAATAATGTAAAATGATTGTGTAATTTTTCTCCCCTCATTTAAATATTTTTAATTTTAGTTTGGATTTTTTTTTTTCCCCATTATAGCATGCATGGTTAAGCCACAGAGTCTCCAATTTGTGCCCAAGACTACGACGGTATGACCCTCCTTCTCATAATTGCTAAGAAGGTCTCGGGATTCTTTTTTGTATGCCTCTCGGAACTTTCAGATGTCAATATGCTCCCAACTATTGCAATTTTCTATATAGTATCAAATAAATTAAGTTTCCTATTTACAACCGCAATTTCACAATTAATTTGTATAGTCTTTACGTTATGTTTGGATAAGAAATTCATAGGTGGAATTTATCTTTGAGACGGCATTTGTAAAATTTTTATAAAGAGTTTCTTTATAAAAATTTTACAAATGCCATCTCAAAGACAAATTTCACCTACAAATTCCTTATATAGTTAAATGTAGCATTAGTTCTTGTCAAACACTCCCTATATGACTTACATTCTAAAGCAATTATACACTCTCTCTCTCTCTCTCTCTCTCTCTCTCTCCTAGTCAATTGCATTCATTAATGCTTTTTTTCTTTTAATTGCCGAAATAAATGTACCCAAAGTTTCGGCATAGCACATGCTTGATTGTCTTGTCAAAATTAGGGCACACTACACCACTGTATCAAAAAATATATTGTACCATGTTGGTGTGCAATGACTTGTGACCATCAATTATTTGAAAATGGGGAATAATCACTTTACTTAGAAGGTCTTGTTCTTCATTGAAATGGTGGGAAAATTTTCTCCGATTTCAAAATCCAAACATGCATTAGTATAAGAATAGATTTGAGAAAGGACAAAGGTTCCCACTTCCCACAAAGTAACATCGAATTTCCAAATGATTTAGAAAAAATAAAATGGTTTTTGGGTTAGCATTAAAATGGTGTTTTAATCGCATATTCGCATGGAACTCAATAGATAGATGGTTGGGAATATTATCTTACTTCTTGGACCACACGCAAACTTGTCATGCATTATGTGTTCCCAAGTGTCTATTGTGCAAAACGGGCAAACCTTACTCATCACTATCCATCCAAAGGCTTGACCCATTGCTTTTCCATGTTACATAAATGGAAAATTGTCCTTTGACGTATCCGAATGAAGATCCCTTGTCTTCTTAATCATGCATTCATGAACTCTTTATGTGCCTCTTTCTATATATTTGGATTCCATTGACACTAAAAGGTTATTAGAAAACACTATATAAAGGTCCTATATGAAAACCTTCCGTCTCCTTAATCATGCACCATCGTATATGTCTTCTTTTATATAATTGGATTCCACTAGTATCAAAATGCTATTGAAACCCACCACATAGAGGGGTTACTAAATTCATTAACTCTTTTGGAAATCACAAAGCACACTTATTGGGCCACTTCCCAGATATTTTTTAATAAGATTTGTAATACATTAAGGCTTTAATCATATAAAGGAGGCTTGAAATGAAGTATTAAAAAAGATTATGACCTCACTTCAATATATTTCTAATTTTCTCTTGTTGATAAATAAAAAATAAAATAAAATAAAATTTCAAAATTGTCCTGTGTCATGACATTTAATGTAGAATGCACATGATTCCAAGTGCCGAGTAAACGTCATTTTCAAGGACAAGCGCAAGTGGAAGTGTGGAACGTACGGGCTGTGTATGAAGAAAAGGCTACCCCTATGAAGTAGCTAAGGAATCCGATTGATTGAAAAAATGGACGCAAAAAACCAAGGGAGTGTGACATTTATCCGTGCAGGAAAAAAAAAAAATGATGTACGAGGAAGACGCTTGAGGGCATCTCTCACTGTTTGGTTACCAATTGTAATGCATTAGGTTGAGGTACCGATACGAAAAAGGTGTAGTTTGCACTCCATTTCTCACTAAGTGATGCAAGGAGTCATTTCAATCGATCATTTGCCATATACTCCGTATTTATGCTTTAGCAACGAATGAGGACAACTGAAAGTGATGCCAAGAGTCATTTCAATCAAAGTCATAGTATTCGGTTTTATACATAAGATGTGTTAATGTAAGTTTTGCATTGGAATGTATTATAAGTCGTATTACTATATAACTCGCACATACATGCATAGGGTAATATATGGTGCTAATATAATAAAATGTGTTAAAGATTGAAGACGGATCCTTACACGTATGTATGTATAATTTTAAGTGAGGATTGATGTCCTAAGAATCTGAGATATGAGTCAGTAAGTCCCACCAACCTCATACATATATATTAGAAATTGTACCACACTCAAGACATGTTTATAAGATTAAGTATATATATATAATTTTGATCAAGTGCGGGATATCCAAGACGGAGGTGGAGGGAGGGGGTGTTAGGGGGCAGTTGACCCCTCTCACTCATTGGAAATTTTTTTTTTAGTAAACATATTTACTTATATTTTTAAATATGCCTCCTCTAAAATATATTTTTGACCCCTCTGATTTTATAATTGACCCCCTACTTTTCTCTCTTTCCTTTTTTTCCCCTTTATATTAATAGCTCTTAATCTTTTACCCATGTTTTACTCAAGTTATATCTCCTATCCTTGGGCTATGCCCCTTTTTGGTTTAATACATACATTATTTCATCAAATATATATATTGTTAATGAATATTTAAGTTTTTGTGTTAATTATTAAGTTTAAACAATTTTCTTTGTTCTTGTTAATTTTTATTATATAAAAAAGGCTACTTCAAATGATTATTTAATTTATAGAGTTAGAAAGAAAAAAAATTAAACAGTTACATTCAAACAAAGTCGCCCCCCTAGGATAAATTTCTAGATCCGCCACTGATCTAAGATATCTCATATGATTACAGTTGTTCATAAGCGATACGTGTTCATGCGTATTATTTACGGATGGCTGTGATCTAATGAAATAGTGTAAGATATCTTACACTTGAACAACCTTCTATATATATATATCTATATATATATATATATATAATAACTAAGATATTTTTTATACATACTATTTTACATTGGTTGAATGGTCAACAATGACATTGAGAAGTTTGGTATCATGCGTCCGCATGCATCAGATTTTTTAATTTTTTTAATTATTATTTTCTCTTTAAATATGACCCATATATGTCCTAAACTTTCGTATAGTTTTTAATAAATTGCGTTCCAAAGTTAACGTATCCAGAACAACCATAGAAATCCTGAATTTTATCGGATGATTTTGAACAATTCCAAGCTATTACTATGACAAGTATTTTCATTGGAGCTATTAATCCCAAACTAATTTTCCTGTCATGTTCTAACAAAATCCAAAACTATTGTTTTGATCAATTATGTAGGATTTTTATTTTTAATTTTTGGTAATGAGTAATGTAGGATGGATGGTGTGAAGTCTTGTCGTTTTTAAAATCGCACAGTTTTTGCACCTGGAACACATTTTGGCATACTAAATAAAAATCTAATAAATATATCATTCAGGTCAGATAGTAAAACGCACGTGTGAGTATCATATTCCATGTCTGAGTTTAAATATTCTTAGGATAATCTGTCTTTATCCTACTAACCTAATTATTATAAAATGAGTAGCTAGAGATATACTTCTTGTCCATACCTAATATATGTTTTAAAAAAAACAAAAAAAAACAAAAAAACAGAGAGAGAAAGAAAGAAAGAAAGAGATGTAGTATGCAATAGATGACATTATTTCCATCCAATATTCGTGGGAGGGGAAAAATGGTGAGTACCTGCATATCTCTTTCTCTAATTGATCACATGCACACGAACTGTAAACAGCTAGGAACATTACAATCTTGGGAATCATTACATGTTTTTCCAAAATGAATATAAACGTACACCAAAACAAACCACTTCGCAGTGTCCAAAATACTTGATGTGAAAACAAGTTTTGGATTTATATATATATATATGAGTTAGGATTCATGGGCACAAATTTTGATACAAATTTTTAAATAATCCATCTGTGATTCCTATTTTATAAAACCCATCTGGATAAGGTTTTTTTCTCATGTAAATCATGCATGTCAAAAATTAAGTTGCATGATCTGAGATTGGTTGTCACCAATCTAAAAACTTGCATTTTTAATTAATAAAAATCTCACATTCATAGATCAAGCATTCTCATTCTCATTCTCCCATCTGGATTGTTTGCATGATCAATTTGATATTTAGCATACATAGCTTATATGGGAAAGCAATTTAACGATGAGTTTTGTAAAAAATGAATCACAAACTAATTATCCAAAACAAGTGTAAAAAATTATATCCACCCATCCTAATCCTACATGGGGCCTCTAGCTAGGACTAGTTGGATAACCCTCTTCATGCTCAAATACATTTTGCATGCTAGAATACATTGTCTCTTGCCTTCGCTATTTCTAGCAATTAACATTTATGGCAGACCTTGGCATGCATGTTGCATAGGTGCAGCGCATGCTATCAAAATCATGCGATTAGAAAGGTTTGGTATCCTAGGGTGCATGGAACCCGGCCGCCACAAGGATCCTAAGCACATCATTTCCAAGACAACAAACATTGAAAAAATATATATATTTTTTATATACACTTGATAAGTCTTTCATCTAAATTTTAAAAACAAAAATTATCTCCTAACTTCCCAAGAATGATTCATCCATTCTTTTAAAGGATCCATTTGATGCGATTCATCCAAAAGCTGATTTGTTGAGTCTAAACATAGGTTGGATATTATTTTAAAGGATCCGTTTTATGACAAAAAGTCTCGTTTCATTATTTTATTTTTAATTTTTAATTTTTTGTTTTATATATTTCTTTTTTTAAAAAAAAAATTGCTAAACAATGAAAAAAAAAAAAAATAATACAAGCCAAGCAGGCTAAACAACGGAAAAATTTAGGTCCCATATAATCCGGCTGATGTGAGGGTCAAATTTTGAAAACCTAACATCTCCTTGTTAAGATGACATGAGATTTTATGCCACACTAATTATGATGTCGGTGACAAAAAATCACCTCTTCATTGATTAAGGGGAAAATTATCTTTTTGTGATAATAGACAGAATGCTTCCTGTGCTTTTTATGCCACTATAAGACTCATTTAACTAGATTCTAGCAGGACAATAAGGTCTTAAGGTACATACCCCTTTGAAATATGTTTTTTTGATTAACGCATGGAGCCTAGACTTTATTTCTACAAAGGTTCCCATACATGTAGTGATAGACTGATACTTTTAAAATTTTGGGTCTAAAAGGCTCTTTTGGCCACCATGACAAACTAAACCACCACTGGAATTTGTTTCCTTTATTTTTTTACTTTTTATTTTGGGGATAATTTTCTTTTACAGAAAACCTAATGACTATGAGTCTATGACTGAATAAATGAATGCCACTAATAGGATAAATATTAGCAGTGAACCAGTGCAATGCACGGGATAATAAATAGAATATAAATATATATATATATATATAAAGACAACAAATAATAAAATAAAATAAAAATAAAATTATAAATTAGTTATAAATTTAAGAGTATTCAAAATTTTATTTTATAAAACACCTTTTTCTTTTGAATTATAAAACACTTTATATGGTTCCATTTATTCTTTTTCTTTCATATTCTCATTCCAAGTGGCCTCACACATGGATTTTTTTATAAAATTTGTAAAAACATATACATGTTAAATAAAAAGAAAAAAGAAAGAGGTGTGAGAGAGACGGTGTGAACATGACAAATAAATAAATAACTACCAAAAAGTTATTTAAAGATGCATCTGTTTAGATATACTCCGTAATTAATTACTATATATAAAGGGGTTCAATCAATCAAAAAATAAAATAAAATAAAGGGGTTCAAAATTTTGTATGCATGCTAAGTTGCTAACACATATAAGGTTATGATTTGTGATTGATACTTAGAAGTTGGAACAATAAATAACATGAATGCTATTCACAATTGACTTCCTTGGTTTCGTTTCGTCTTCATTTGAATTCAAACGCACTTTTATTCTCTGCAACCATAGAACCATGAAATTATCATCCGTGGTACAAAATGAAGGAGTGCATACATGAGACCTATTTGTTGAATCTCATTGAGATTTAAAAACTGAGAAGACCTTCTAATTTTGAACCGTGTTAGAAGTTAAAAATTTATATAAAAAGCAAAAAAAAAAAAGGTTAAAAATTGAGCGGTTAATCAAAAACATAACTTTTTAAGAGTTTGAACTAAAAAAGATTGCCATGTGGCATTATACATAATCACCACTTGGTGGCCTGAACATTGTTTATATATATATATATATATATATATATATATATTAGATTTCCTAGCACGACAACATACCTCTAGCCCCCACTCTGCTGTCCTTCGATTAGCTAACCATCATTCTTACCGTAGTCACCACCACAACCAATAAAACTCCACCGCTGCCCAATAAAAAAAAAAATGGAAAAAGAAGCCCTATAAAAAAATAGAACTCCACCCCACCACCTGATTTTTTTTCCTGAATCCTAATTAGGATAAGAGAATCAAACACAAATGCAAGTTAGACCTATCATGCAAATATTCTGAAAGAATAGATAAGATTTCCTTAAGAATATTTCATTTCCCAAAAATAATATTACGAGTACCTTTATGATGATGACCTAAATTAATTCAGAAAATTAATTACTTTATTTCTTTCTCTATATACATGATAAGTTTTAACGTACATTCATATATTTCCTTGTTATTTTATTTATTTCTTTCTCTATTTCTTTATTTGTTATTTTTCTCTTCTTTTATCTTGTTACTTATTATTTTGTTGTAATGTAGTGGGCTTAATAGAAATTATCTAAAAATATCCTTTTTAAGAAATTAAAAGCCTCACTTACCATTTTTAGATAAAGAAAGGATTTTATTTATTTTTTTTAAAAATGATTTCTTTTTTAAACACTTTTTCCTAATTCTCCCAATTTAAAGCCCGTCGTGTTGAATATTACATAATTTTCACTTTTTAGGTTTTAATTTTTTGGTAAGTTGAGGGGTGATGAATCGCGCGGACCAACCGCCTACTAACCATACAAAAGTGTTTTTTTTTAACGTAATTCGGATATAGAACCAAGGGCATAGTTGACATTTAACCAATGTAGACTACAGTGCTCGTCTCCCCATACCGACCTTTCGCAATTCCAGTATCAGACCGTGGGCATAATGGGTAATTCAAAAGTGAATTAAATTTTGTAAAATAAAAATAAAATAAAATAAAAAAAGGAAAAATAAAAACCGACGAAATGTGGACGGCATTTGACGACTGCTTGGGTTGCCTCTGTATATATAGAGATTTCAACCGAAGGAATCTCTCATCACTCCCAAATCTTCCAAAGGGAAAGAGAAAGGGGAAAAACTAAAATCAAAATCTCTCTCTCTCCTCCTTCTCTCTCCTCTCTCTGTATGTATATACTTTCTCTCTCTAGAAGTCTCTGCGTGTGAGTATATATAGAGAGAGAGAGCGAGGAACAGCTACTCTGTCTGGTTTTAGGCAGAGAGAGAGAGAGAGAGAGCATAGAAGTCGGTGACTGCTAGCGTCGTTCTCGGACAGATAGTCCATCTTCCTTTCTTTGTCTATTGTAGACATAACTCACGAGCTTCGTCATTATAACAGTCAAAATTCTCTCTCTTTCTCGCTGTTTCTCTCTCTAACTCGGAGAAAGATTACAGGTATTGTTTCTCATACTTTTCTTTCCTGAAATTTTTGAATTTAGCTCTCAAGTTTGTGCTCCTGTTCTTGTTTTCTCTGTATAATTCGAGTTTTTCACTACTCCAGCTTCAATTCTACCTCTCTCTCTCTCTCTCTCTCTCTCTCTCTATATATATATATATACATATACATATATGAGAGTTTGTATATGCAAACAGTCACTGTTTCTGATGTTCTTCAGAACGTTTATATTAGCTGTAAAGTCTGCTTCTGTACTGGGGTGTTCTCTTTCTCTATCTTTTCCTTCTTTATCTCTCTAAATCGGTTTCACTTTTCAGTGTCATTTTAATTTTTTTTTTTTTTCCTCTAAAAAGGCTTTCTGATTTTGATTTTTGGAGTTTTCTTATTGGGTTTGGTCTTTACTGATAACTGTTCAAATTTTTGCCTTTTTTCTCTCTTTCATGCCAGTTCTTATGAATTGAATTACCTCCCTTTCCTTATAATTTTTTTCAACGCAATTTTTTATTGACTTTAGTTGACCACCCGTCAAAGACCTTTAGAGGCTCGAAATTTCGTTGCTCCTTCAAGTGCGAGAATTCAGCTGTCATCGTGTGTGAACAATGGCTTCGGGTGGGGTTGCTTTTTATTGACGACTTCACTTCTTGTATAATTTGATTGCGTTTTTTGTCTATTAATCTTTGCTTGCTTGCTTGCGGTCGAAGCTGTGAATTTGGTTGTATTTTCATCTGAAACGTTGCAAATTGATGCAATATGTTTGTTTATAGAACAGATTTGGAAGAATTTCTTTAGTTATTTGAGTGTTTCATAGCTATTTTTGCGTGTTGGTGTGTCCAAAAGGGAGCAGTTTATTGGGTAGACATTTCATGGAATTGGGTTATCGAATAATATGCCAACAGTTTGATATATTAGTACTTATTCGTGTTTTTACATCACGGGATTCAAATATCTTCACAGTTCATTGATAAGCGTTTTTAGTATTTTCTGCGTTGCTTTTTAAAAATTTATTTAATTTTTTGGTTTTGCAGCGGTGTAGAACTATTGGTTCTGTGTTAGCAGTATAGAATTTAATTTACTTTGAATGTTCTGTAGTTATTTTTGTGTGGGTCTGTGCGCACAAGCATTTAGTGGGTTGACATTTGATGATCTATCAGTTTAAAAAATTATAGGTTTTCATTGTGGGTTTCAAATATACGCACAATTCATTCATAAATGTTTTCTGCATTTTCTATGTTTTTTAAATAAAAAAAATTATTTATTCATTTATTTTCTTGCTGCAGTTTGAAACTGCGGTTCTCTATTAGTAATCGTAGCAGCTGTGAGTGTTCTGTGAGGATGTTAGAGAAGATGGAAGAATTCAACCCTGAGAAAGAGATAGAGGAGTTTGAAGCATTGACAAAGAATGCTGAGAGAGTTCAGAGAGAGACCCTTCGCAAGATTCTGGAAGAAAATCGCGAGGCAGAGTACTTGCAGAAACTGGGTCTCAATGGAAGAACGGATCCTGAGAGTTTCAAGGCTAGCATTCCACTTGTAACACACAAGGAATTGGAACCATATATTCAGAAAATTGTGGATGGCGATGCTTCCCCCATTCTCACCTGGAACACCCATAACAACAATCTCATTGAGGTATGTGAAATCGATTATTTGAATTGCATCTTGAATTTTTACTTGAGAAGTTTCTGGTTTTTTAGAAATTCCATGTTACTTTGCAGTTCTGGTACTACTCAGGGAAAGCCCAAGTATATACCATTCAATGACCAACTGGTAGAATCCACCATGCAGATATATCGAACTTCTTTTGCCTTTAGAAACAGGTAACGAGCCTCTCTGTGCTAGAAGAGTTTTTCTGCTAGTAGCTGATGTTGGAGAATCACCTTGTTGAAATTGTTAATGATTTCAAAAAATTTTCCCAAAAAATTGAGTTGAAGGGTTAGATCCTTTATGTTTTAGTTCATCCTTTAAA
This sequence comes from Liquidambar formosana, assembly GCA_039720395.1. Classification (NCBI taxonomy): domain Eukaryota; kingdom Viridiplantae; phylum Streptophyta; class Magnoliopsida; order Saxifragales; family Altingiaceae; genus Liquidambar; species Liquidambar formosana. The sequence goes on along the minus strand of CM077827.1, from coordinate 3,204,039 downwards.
TTGGAGTGGCAAAACACTTTGAACAGCTGCACAGACAGCAGTTCACAGCTCTCCAATCTGGTTACATGTATCCTATTATTTCTTTTTACTTTCTTCTGTTTTTAACATTAGTGTCGTATGTGCTATAGTTATTTTTTTAGTAAACTTCCATGGTGTTAATTTAGTTCTGTGCTGATGTTTAAAGGATTATCATTTTGTAGGGAATTTCCTCTTGAGCATGGAAAGGCCTTGCAGTTTATCTACAGCAGCAAGCAGTTCAAAACACCAGGGGGTCTGACAGCAGGAACTGCGACTACAAATGTGTTCCGTAGTTCTCAGTTCAAAAATACAATGAACGCAATCCAGTCGCAAATTTGCAGCCCCGATGAAGTGATATTTGGTCCCGACTTCCACCAATCCTTATACTGCCATCTCTTGTGTGGGCTAATCCACTGGGATCAAGTTCAATCTGTGTCCTCCACATTTGCCCACAGCATTGTCCATGCATTCCGAACCTTTGAACAAGTCTGGGAAGAACTTTGTGCTGATATTCGAGATGGGGTCCTCACCAGCAGAGTCAATGTCCCATCCATCCGAACAGCTATGGCAAAACTGCTGAAGCCAGACCCTGAATTGGCTGATATGATCCATAAAAAATGCTCAGGACTAAGTAATTGGTATGGCTTAATACCAGCACTTTTTCCTAATGCTAAGTATGTATATGGGATCATGACTGGGTCAATGGAGGCTTATTTGAAAAAATTGAGGCACTATGCAGCGGAACTACCGCTATTGAGTGCTGATTATGGGTCTTCTGAAGGGTGGATTGGAGCAAATGTAAATCCAAAATTGCCCCCTGAGTTTGCCAATTATGCTGTGCTTCCTAATATTGGGTATTTCGAGTTTATCCCTCTACGAGAGAAAGCTGAGGATGTGGAGAAAGATAAGATTGATTCCACCTTCCCCTGTATGGAGCCTAAGCCTGTGGGTCTGACTGAAGTCAAGGTTGGTGAAGAGTATGAGATCATCGTCACCAATTTTGCAGGTACTAAAGGTTTTATAACAGGGTGCTTGCTTCAAAATGGATAGTATGAATATGCACTGTTTCTAGCATCTGCACAACATGCATAATTGCTTACACCTAGCTTATATTACAAGATTATGACACTGATGGATTATCCATCCATTTATCACAGCCCTTATTTGAATTATCAAGAAAGGTTCATAAAATTCTGTTATTTGCATTTGCTAAAATGGTCCATGCATTGATCCGTTGGGTTAGTAGGCCTAGTGCCCTTTCTTGCCTGCAGTCATTTAATGTGTGTTTGAAACCCCCAACTTCCCTTAAATGCTCACCATGTGGGGTGTGGGAGTCAAGGAGAACAGCCTCTATCCTCATGTTGAATTCCTCCTCTCCATGCTGCCTCGTTATTTTCAATCATTATTCTATTTATCTGTGGTGTTACAAATGGGATTCTTAATTCACTAATTGACATGATGAACCCAGCTGGCTAAGGCACAAGCATCAATAATTGTTTAAATTATAAAAATTATAAGTTGGACATAGTTAAAAGACATATAATTGGTTGACATCCTAGTATGAGATTCCTGCAACTATAGCCTTTTATTAGAGGTAAATAGGCAACTTTAATGTCCCCAATGTATGGCCCAACATGAGGAAGCTTGATCACTTCTCTCACGAATTCATATTTCTACTCTTACACATCATTATTTCAAACATAAAACTTCCATATTATGTACTTGTTGACTATATTTTTATAAATGCATTTTCTGTTTGGTGAATGTCAAACTCTTTAGGTATCTGAAAGAAATTAGAAAAAAGAAAATGAAAAAAGAAACAATAAGTCAATTTTTTAGTAACATAAAAGAGTCCTTTAATAATATGGTACAAGAGGAAGAACGGAAAAGAGAGAAGAAAGAGAAAAGAAGGTTGGGTGTTGGGATGTCAATGTCTTTAAGTACATATAAGAAAATTGAAAAATGAAAGAATAAAAAACAAGTCAGTTTTTTGGGGGGTAATGTAAAAGAGTCCATGATGTGTGTGAACGGATTTTGTTTTGCCTTTGTTTTTTCTTGATCAGTTTTGTCTCTATTTTTTGGTCATACATAGATGTATACATGTTTATATGATGTATGTGTGTTTGTTTATATATCTGAATTGCTTATGAAAGACAACCATGGATTAGGTAGTTGCTTCGCAGGAGTTTCTGGTTTATTTTATTGATATGGCGTGCTGGAAAAGTTTGAATAAGACCCATATAAAACAAAACTGCCTGTGGTTAAGGATTAATTTAAGAGTAAATACAGTATTAAACTAATAGTTTTTTCTGTGAAGATGCTCAGTGGGATTGTCTTGTGGATAATTAATTATTGGCAACTGAATCTAGATCTGCAAGTAATCATGGCCTTACTCTCGACCTTGACCTTCCTTTTTTATTATTTATTTTTGTTTCCTTACAGCTCACATTCAACATATATAGATACATATACGTATATACATATACAAGCATGCCTTAGATATGTAAATTAAAGGCATGTGTATTTTTCGTTCTCTATTAAAGATGGACAAACTTTCTCGGTTGTGAAACCTCAAGAACATGTACAAGAAGCTTGCATTGAAATAATCAAATGCTGTCTCTACCCTTTGACCATTAGGCCTTCACCAATGTGTGTTTTTATATTTATATTGTAATTTGTGACTAAATTCATCCTTGCTTATAGTATTGAATTATGCATTACTTCTTTATAGAGTGTAAAGAACTGTAATTTTTATTGCATTAGGTCAAATACTATCCTGAATACTGCATGTAATTGTTGAATATTTTTGAGTGATTCCTTTTCTCTTTTCTAACATGCGTCTTTTCAACTCCAAGTTCACTTTCTTCCTGTGTGTAAAGAAGAGTGACTTCTGGCTCCCTGTTTTTCCCATGATGTTTCCCTTTTTCGCCCAAATGATGTATTGTGTTATTGATAAATAATTTCTCACCCCTAAATTTATCACCAGTCAAAATCAGAAGAAGTAAAGTGGTAAATTGTTTTTAATCATCCAGACAGAGATACATCTGCCTCATATACTCGATGGTAATTTTGGCAATCAACTAGCTGTTCAAACCTCTGCGCCAAATGATTCACAAGGACAACAGTACACCCACATGTAAACAGTGAGATGCCTACATCTATATGTAGTACTTACATAAATACACACTATGTACATACATGCATGCATAAAGGGGAAATGTAGCTTTTCGAGGAATGTAATTTTAATGCACCTGTTTTCATCAATCAAAATTGTAGCATTAGAGGATATCTTAATGAATTTGTAAAAATATATATGCTCAAAATTGTGCATGGATCTTTATTTTTGAATTGTCTTGCAGGCTTATACCGGTACAGGCTAGGAGATGCTGTGAAGGTTGTGGGCTTCCATAACTCGACCCCAGAACTCCAATTTGTCTGCCGGAGGAACCTTCTGCTCACCATCAACATTGACAAGAATACTGAGAAAGATTTACAGCTATCTGTTGAAGCAGCAGCCAAGCTGTTATCTGATGAAAAACTAGAAGTTGTTGACTACACTAGCCATGTGGATTTATCCACAGAACCTGGCCACTATGTCATCTTCTGGGAAATGAACGGCGAGGCAAGTGAGGAGGTTTTGAAAGAATGCTGCAATTGTTTGGATCGGTCGTTTGTTGATGCTGGCTACCTTGGTTCTCGCAAGGTCGGTGCCATAGGGGCGCTTGAGCTCCGAGTCGTCAGCAGGGGAACTTTCCAGATGCTTCTAGATCATTCTGTACACGCAGGAGGTGCTGTTAGCCAGTTCAAAACACCACGGTGTGTTGCGCCTGCTAACAAGTCAGTGCTGCAGATCCTTTGTGATAATGTCGTTAAGAACTACTTTAGTACTGCTTTTGGGTGAATGTGAGAATTGCAATTTGATCATTTCCCTTAATAATTCAACAACACCTATTTTAGGTCTGTTGACCAATTGATTCTCTTTCTCTTTGATACATAATATAGTGCCAAAAGTTAAACAACTTGTTGCATGTGTGGGCTTTGTTAATATCTTACGCTTCTATCAGTTTGGCCCAACTTTGACTTCTGTAATGTGAGCCTGAAAGCTCTTCAGCTGGGTCCCACTCAAATATCCATAAAAGATTTTCATGGCCCATAATTGGTGTAGAAAATGAAGGGGTTGAGGGACATTATGTGGCAGGGTGGAGGGTTGATATCAAAAGAAAATGACCGGCTTACTCTTAACAGAAAACATAAATCTCTCTCATCCACATGTTGGTTCAACCCAATCCTTTCGTGATTCACAATACATGTGCAGCGGCACAGGCTGGCCCTGAGTTTTGGGAGGCCATTAGCGAACTCGTAAAATGAGACCCTCAAATTTTGCTTGCCTCTATAATTACTAATATTTGCTTAGGGGCGGATGCACTAAGGTGCATCTGCCCTCATGTGCAACCACTCAAATTTGGAAAAAAAAAAATGAAAATGTAATTTTATTTAAATTTATTTAAGTGCTTTAGCCCTCGTTGAGAAAAAATGGTTAATTTTTATTAAATTTTGATTAATTTTGGTTAAATTTACTAATGTACACCATTTTTATAGATTATATAAAGTTGGGTTTAATTTGTGGATTGGTTTTTATGGCATACTTGTTAGTCTTATGTATTATTTCATAACTTCTATTCAATTATGTCAATGTGTGATCTTACGACTTTTTCTCTTTTCCCATCTTGTTGATACCTTGTCCCATATAAAATAAATAGAGATGAAAATGTTAGGAATAGTATATAAGGTTCCGCGTTTCTAAAAGTCACCTACGCATTTTAAAATATAGCATGCCTATCGTTTTATGTCATTTCACCACTTCAAGTCAATCATGCAGATATGTGGTTTACCTTTCTCTCTTCCCTATTTAACTCTTAGAAGCAATATATATATATATATATATATATATATATATATATATATTAAAGAAAAAATTAAAAAGTGCAACCACTGAAAAAGTTTTCTGGATCCACCCTTGTATTTGCTTATATAAATTTTGTTTGCTTATATAATTACTAATATTTGCTTATATAGGGTCCGGTTATTGCAACCCCAAAATTTTGTTTGTACACCCATTAATTTTGATTTTTTAAAGTTTTAGAAATATATAAAAGGTTTTTATGAAAAGTGTTCGCATAATCCCTTAGAAAATATCATTTACCTAAATAGGGGAAATATCCAAAACCTCCCTAAAATATAAAATTATATCCAAAAGCCCCTTTAAATATTTTATATATCCATCTAATCCAATATGAGAAAAATCTTATCCAATAACCCCAACTAGTTAACATTCTGTCTACTGCCATTAAAATGAACAATGATGGGACAAAATTACCCTCCTTTGATATTAATATATTTAATGACAAAAAAAATACCCATGTATTTAAAATACCACTTCTACCCCCTCTCTTTTCTCATGTGGGCATACCTGCTCCCCCTTCTATATCATTTCTCCTCCCATGTTCAAGCAAGAGCGCTCTCTCTCTCTCTCTCTCTCTCTCAAGTACGATGATGCAGGAAAAGTGGAAGTCGTGTCTAGTGGTCCATATCCCCTCTTCACATCATTTGCCCCATTCATCTTCTTTTCTAACCTCAATTTCTTCTTCCAGTGTTAGTAGAAATAGCATCATAAGGGTATTTTTGTCCAGTTATTATTTATTTTAACAGTATTAGACAGAATGTTAACTAATTGGGGTAAATGGATATAATTTTTCTCTTATTAGATTAGATGGATAATTTAATGAAGTTTTTAGATATGATTTTATTTTTTAAGGAAGTTTTAGATATTTCCCCTTTTAAATAACTTTAGAGAAGAAAGTTTTTTCAAAATCTATGGTTTGAAGTTTGACTTTTTGGCAAAAATTGAAACAAATATGGTAAATGGTCAAACAATCCACTTAAACAACTTATTTTAGAAAAACTTTCTCCTGCAAAGTTGTTCAAAATGATGTTTTCTAATAATACAGCACGACCAATTTTCATTAAAAAAAACCTTTTGTACTTTTCTTAAATCTTAAAAAAATCAAAATTGGTGGGATGTACAAATAAAGTTTTGGAGTTGCAATATCGGCTTTTTCACAGATATTACCTATTTTTCTCTTGGACCTCAGGTACATGTTTATTAGGGGTCTCTTTTTTTCACCAAAAAAGTAAGGCCCTAAGCAGTCGCTTTGGTTTACTATACGCTAGGCCGGCCCTGGCAGCGACTTGGTTTAAACTAATTCTCTCGTGATTCACAATACACCCGTCAGTCTATGTATCCCATAGTGAGAGAGGAGAGTTGAGTACACCCATCAGCCTGTGTATCCCATCCTCTTGTAATTCATAATACACCCGTTAGCCTATGTATCCCATAATGAAAGAGAGAGAAGAGTTGAATACACCTGTCAGCATGGTGTATTCCATAGTGAAAGAGGAGAGTTGAGTAAAAGATACTCAATTAAGAAATATCGTTTTGTTAGTGGTAATGAGAAAGGAGGACCACACAAAAAAAATGGCTCCACCTCCATGGAGACAGAGAGCCCAAAGCAAGTTGGCGTATGACGTTGATTCCACTTATATCTTTGATGGATTAATGGATGTGCACCATTCATCTTTTCCTTATTTTCCTTGGCGTGGCCACTTGGGGATATAGTTACATCGCTACGTCTGACAAACCCAAAAGGGGAAGAGTAAGCTTTTCGGATTAGGCAAGTTTGAATTGAGATCCTTTTGCTTCATCCTTTTTGAAGATAAAGGTGTAGGATTTGTGTAACTCATGCTAACACTTTAGCCAGGAATCGACGCCCCTTTAGAGCATCACTAGCTGCATCATTGCCCAACCGCAAAGTCACTCGAAGTTGGCTTAAAAGTAGAGGATAGTGGGTTTCTTTTGGGCCAAAATAAATCTTTCTCACAATAAAGTTGTGTAGCCGTTTTTGAAGAGGTGGGATCAACAAAATGATCACCCTTTTTTGGCATTTAAAACAAGGCCAATATCAAAACGTGTAATTCATCACAATTGCAATGCCCTTTTTGCTGTCATTATCCTTGAGATCCATAACCTAATGAACAATGTGACCCAAATGCCTATTCTGACAGACAAGTATAAAGCCATTGTCACTATTTTGGGCTGAATTTACGTTAGTGGGCAGGCTTGCTTTGATAATTGCAATTGCATGACCCATCTTAAATTGCATACTTGAAAAAATGGAAGAGCTCATAGCACGAGGGATGATGGCGCCATTACCGTGGACTGACTTTTTTGTTTTCTTTTTGCAATGGATCTTTCATTATAATACGTTATGGTTATAAAAATTGCCAAGTTACTTGGGTTTAGTTTAAAATTAACTAGTAAGAGGCTTATTTGAGCTTCTTCACTCGTAGGATAAACGAGTCAAGTTTAAATCAAATTCGAACAGATTACTATTTGGTTCATAAATAATCAATTATTTGAACTCAGCTCGAGATTGATTCGATAAAAACTTGTTTGAGATCATTAGTAAGATAGAAGAGCTAAAAAGTCAAAAATAAAGAATCTATTTCTTTACTCGACTGGACTCAATCATTTGTGGCCCTTTTCGATACCTCGAGCACTTTCCTTCTTTTACTCTCCCCGTAATCCGAAATCATCATGTTGAATTGGTACACCCCTTTTCATTGTAGATTGATTGAATGTTTAAATAAGGAGCAATTCAAATCTATATGGTTAAAGAATTGAAGTTAATGAAACAAAATAATAAGCTACAGGAGGAAATGACAAAGAGAAGGCCAAAAACCGGAATAAAAGCATTTCTAGTATGTAAACCACTCTGGCTGAAAATTTGTACACCGTCCATAAGATCCCTAAAGCATCAAAAGTTGTAGCTAAACTTGATTCTCAATAGGGAAATGTCATAAACAACACTTAATTATAATACCTAACGTGACTTGTGTAGATTGACGAAAATACCCTTCAAACTATTCAATACTTTCTCAATATTGGTTTATGTGGGCATTGGTTCAAAGAAAGTAAAAGCCCAAAATAAACCATCAAGCTCATTCTTGGGGGGAACTTGTAGTTTCCACCCGGTGGAGCCGATGAGGTTGGTCCATAGATTTTCCTTTCTTTCTGTCAAATTTAACTCAAAAGAAAATATAAATAAATAATAATAATAATAATAATAAAAGAAGAGAAAAAAAAATGAGGAGGAAAGAAAATGAAAGGATAAGATAGAATCATATCAAGCCAAAATTATTCCAATTTTTCTTTTTCTTTTTCTTCTAATTTTCCATTGTAACAAAATAAAGAAAAATATAATTCCTTTTTTTTTTTTTTTCCTTAATAAAATCCACAAACCAAATAGAGCCAAAGGGTTGATTTGGATAGAAAGTGGGGATAATTTATTGGTAAAATAGCATTTTCCTTCGTGATATTTGTGCTGTTTGATGCATCAGGGATTGAGATAGTCCATGCTCATACAAGCATCTTTTGTGTAGAATCATATAGATAAGTTAAACTCATTCTAAATATGCAGATTTGCTTTAGTGATGTAATTATGAATGCATACACACACACATTTATTATTATTAGTATTATTATCATTTTACCTAGATTAATTGTATATGAATGCATAGCTAATCATTTGATAATTTTCTATCAATGAAATCAATTTTTAAATGAGCAGATCTGTCATTTTCTTCACCGAACTTGAAACAGTCATTGGTTTAAGCAACTCCTCTTTGATGAATCGGGGCACCCTTCTAAACTCAAAAGACAGTGTTGCACCCAATAAACACATAATAAGTCCTCACATCGAAGGCAATTTAGGAATTACATTGTTTCAATTATCCTCATTAAGAGGGGTGCCTTAATTAACAAAACATGGGGTGCCCACTTCATTGGCCTCCTTGAATTTGAATACTCTTAAAGAGAATCTCTGCAGTTAGACACAAAGAAAATGTCCGTCTCTCAGTCTGCATTAAAAAACTTTGTACAATCCCATCTGAGACTCCAAGAAACTTCAAACACAAATGAAAAATAGAGAAGGTGAAGAAGAAGAAGAAGCAGCTATAGCTATATGGGACTGTGGGAGTCCTTTATATGATTCATATGAGTTGGTTTCTCTTAGTCATCACATCGAACGGCATCTAATGGCATTGCCATGTCTTGGCGGATCAAATAGGCTTACCACCCAGTTCCATCTTGATTCTGATGTGATCAAATCAAAGCTATCGACGGCAAATATGGGCTTCACAAAAATGACCAAAGGCTGCTCAATGGTGGGCTCATTGAATGAATTTGTAGAGGGGAAGATGTTGAAGAGGAGGATGAATGGAGAGAGGAAGGAAAAGGCCAAGAAGTTGAAAACTGGATTTTATAGCTTTTGTAATAGAATTTGCTTATGGAGGAAATAGGAATGGCATATGAATAGACAAGGTAAATGAGTATATGCATGGGAATCTTGATTTTATGTATAAGGCTACATTTTCTCAATTCCATTCCTTTTTTTATAATTTCTTTTTTTTTTTTTGGCTTAGTATATATAATGTCTCAATTGTATATTTTGATCATATAGCACATACATAACATCCTTTTTTTTTCAAGAAAATAATTTTATTCTGGAACTTGTTTGATCCATTATGCCTTGGCTTAATTACAATTAGAATGTGAATAGTTTTTCCTTCAGAAAAATTTCTATTAAAAAAAAAAAAAACTCTATATGCATAAGATCAATATGGATAATATAATTTTTAGTCTGATATAATTAATCGGCTACCCTACCATAACCTTCTCTCAATGGCATTTTTAAACATCCTTTATGTTGTGAAATAAAAGAGGATAAGAATTTAAGACAATAAAAATTGAATAGAGGTAAGCTTCTCATCCATGTCTTATTCATTCATCAAAAGCCTCCTTTTATAGGCTTAATATGCTGAGACTCTTAAAGTGGGAAAAGCCAAACGTAAGGCTTAATTCCCTTAACAATTGAAACCGGTGAAATAAAGACAGTGGTGGTCATCCACCATTAATTCTAACATTTACAACACTTTACCTCTTTTAGACACAGTTCCTTATGTTTTTTACACTGATTATACGTATTCTCGAATTGAAATAAAAATTATCAACTTACCACATTTCTTTTTCACCACAGACGATTTGCTTAAAATTATTTTCTCAAATGTCATTTTCAACTTGGGATGCCAGGCAATGCATTAACATTAGGGGCTAATTCGATCAGTAGTGCAGAAAAGTTGAGCAGTTCGTTTCTTAATTAGTAAGAAGCATTTATGATAATAATAAAAATGAATGAACATTAAGGACTTGCTCTGTGTGTATGTCACACAATATGCATGTACCATTACCAAAAATGAAAATATGAAACAAAAGGAAAACTCCAACCTCCCGTTACAAGAAATGGAGAGATGCCATCATGGCTACAAGACCGATATATGATCAAATGTTAAACTTGAATGAGGAAAATTTTAAATCGGTTGATTGAAACTATAAGTGGAAGATCTACCTTAACTGTTTGCGAGTTCGGTCTTTGCCAATTAATTTGTTTACTAATAAAAGAAAAATGAAATTTATGAGATCTGGTTAAAGTCTGATCAAAGAAAATACAATGTGGACCATTAGTATGCCCGAAATTTCGACTATGCATAGATGGCATTAGATGCCATATGGTTTACAACAATTTTTCGTGGATCGAGCACTAATCAAATTTCCTAACCTTCCCACACTTTATGGGTTGTTGGACTCTTTTGGTTGTGTTCGTGTTCAGTATGTTTCCTCATTGTTATGTGGTGTGTTTGTTTAACCCAGAAAAATTAAATTCAAATTTCCTCAGCAAATTTATGGTTAAGCAAGTTGATGGTACTGTGGTCCATTTGATATTTTGTGGTGGGCAATGCCTCCATGACTAAACAGGCCTACGTAGTCACATGAATTGAATCTCACAGCTCACTTTTCTTCCAAATATTAGTGGACGCAATGTTTTGGGCTGTGTGGTCCTGTGGACATGCGAGAGCCCAATGTAAGGCCATAAATTGTTTTTGTTTGATTTTTACAGAAACATTCGTTTTTGTAAATAAGTAAAAAGTCTATTTAAACGACAGATATTGAAAAAAATTTATTGTATAATGTTGTTCAAAGTGATATTTTCTAATGGAAAATGCGGTCAATTTTTAAAAAAATCTTTTGTATTTTTTTACCAAATCTTGAGAATTTTAAAATAAGCGTGTGGGGGATAAAAATTGAAGTGTTGGGATGCCATTAGAGGCCCCTAACTTCAATTTATGGGATATAAAAAGCAAGTCTTCTGCACGATTTTTGTAGAGAACACACACACGTGCACACAAAACGAGGGAGGCTCGTGGAGGATCCCAAACCTGCAAGGGCTAGCCCAAATTCTTTCTATCCATTTGCTCTCAAATACAGTCCAGCCCTCTTTCAACTTGGGCTGCTCAAGACGGCCTCACCCATAGTTGCAGGTTTTCATGCAAAAAGGAAATCGGAAACCAACCCTAGCTATTAAGGGATGAGTTTGGCATTGGCAATGATCGGTCCGCTTGGAGCAATTTTTGACCAAAATCACATGCTACTAGGCTCGGGACCTTGACCAAAATTACTCCTATATTTTCATAGTATCATTAAGCGAACTCTCTTTTTAACAGATGTAAACTATGAATTATCAAATTGCCTTATACATGTAAGTCCAAATAAATATTTTAGGAATACAATAGCTACTTCAAAATTTTTAAAATTTGAATTTTTTTTTTTTAAATTTCTATAAATGAAACTCTATTTATGAATTTCTCTTTCACAACTATTATAAACTCTCTAGTAGATTAGAAAAAAGAAGGGGGGGGGGGGGGGGGGGGGGAGGGGAAGATGCATGTGTTGATGCATGTTTATCATTCTTTAGTTTTGGTTATTTAAGAGTTTGTTTGGAGTCTAAAAGGTAAGAATACACATACTTTGTTGCACATCTCAATACTATGTAAAATAGAATATAATTGTTTAATTTTCATCTAGATTCCCAAACATTCCCTTGACGTGTGTCCAAATTCAATTACTCTTGGGTAGTCTCCAACATGCAAGCATGTGTGAGGTTCTAAACGTCTAATTTTCACAACCATGCATCCTGTGTCTAAGAGAGTGAAATGAGGAAATGAGATCCAAACATTAAAAGTGGGTAAAGAAACGAAAGTACGACGAAAATGGAGCAAAGGCAATGCTGCTCCAATTGTAGGAATAAAGGATGAGAGAGAGAGAGAGATATCGCAGTAAGAGGGAGATTTTGTTGGTATGTATGAGACTTATGCAAGATTCAGAAATTGTCAGGACTCATATAACGTGCTAGAAGCCTAGAACGAACTCACTCGGAAATTGTCAAGACTCATACAACGCGCTTTTCTGTTTAACTTTTTAAATATTTCCTTTTCATAGCGATTATCTTGAATTAAATTTTTTGCTATTTCAACTTTATTGACCTAGACTTGTTAATGGGTTAGATTTAAATCGGATCAAGGTATATCCAAATATGATCCGATAAGGAAGAAGTTCGATTCAATCTAATCCGATAATCCGATAAATCCATAAAATGCAAATCCATATCCGAATTTGTTACTTTCGGATGTCCGATCAAAAAATCCTATCTCATCTGATAATCTTACAAAATGTATAGTTAACAAAAAATTAAAATGAATTTTAGGGAAAAAAAGTATAACTTTTTAAAATTTATATAATCATAAGAAACATTTTTTTTTAATTTTTGAGAATAAATTTCAACAGTTTACTATATAATATTCATCAGAACCACAGATTATGGGTAAACTAACAATTAATAAAATATATAATCTAATATATTATTAATTCATTGGATCGGATTTTTATCTGATCAGATTAGGTTGTATCCATATTTGATTTGTTAATTAACAGATTATTGGATTCAGATTATTAACGGATTAACGGTTCACACTTACCATATTCTAATTATCTGATCAGATTCGAATCGGTTTTGGATCAAGATCCGATCCATTGATAGGCCAATAAATTATTATCCTAGTCAACTTCATTTTATTCAATTCCCAAAATACTCACATCCATGGTATAAATTAAATAATATAGACAAAGCAAACTTAATTAATATTTTGTATTACACTTGAGGGAAAAATTGGTATGTTAAATTATAGATATGAGTGTGAAAGGATTTAGGAAGGATTCTTAAAAAAGAAGGTGGTTTTTCACATATGACAATCAATGTCAAACGGAGAGAATATTAATTTTTTTGTTTTTTAACCTCTAAGAGTAACTCAACACCCTATCAAACTCCGTACTATTGCCATATTTTGGCAGCTCTCAGCCTACAACAAATGTGCTAAAACTTGTGCCAAATTTAACATAGGTTTTAATGGCTTTCATTATTATTACTATTTGTCTTAATTACTTTTTAATACCTTCAACTTTGGGGGTTGTTTCAATTTGATCCACAAATTTAGAATTGTCTCAATTTAATAACAACTTATAAACTCTTGTTGCAATGTGGTCCAGGGCCTAACGTCTGTTACAGAAATGGATGGAAAATGCACGTGCCGCTTACGTGGAGCTTATGTGGCAGCCACATAAGCATTCTTGACCAATTATAGTCGACTATATCATTTTATAGTCGACTATAATAAACAGAGCATTAAAGTAATTGAAATTGATGTTTGAACATTCAATATAGTCGACTGACAAATGTTATAGTCGACTATAAAATGCTCCAATGAGGAGGTAGAATTTTTGTTGGTAGAAGTGAGGAAACAAATTACGGACTTTACTATAACTCTCAGACGAGTCCTTAGACTATAATAGAAATAACTCTTACAAGGTTTGAAAATTCGAATCCAAGAACTCTACTTTATGGAAGCTAGATCTGGTTCTTTCTTTTTCTCAATAGGAAAAAGGCAATAAAACTAAAGAAAATTGCTATTGGTGTGGCATCCATTTAAAAAAAAACATTTCAAAAAAAAAAAAAAAAAAGAAACCTTTGTTGATGTTGATGTTTTGAAAGTAATTATTGAAATAACTAAAGGTAATATAAGAAAATTCAAAAAAGAAAATTACAATTTAACTTTTCAAAATAGATAAACATTTTAGAATTAAAAAAATAACAAAAATGACTTATCTTTGTGGGATGGAGAAAGTACTTAATTTTTTTCCTTAATGCTGTAACACTAGCCACATCAATACTTAATCCCCATCCCCCCTTCCCCCAAAATGTGTACCATTTCATTAAGGATAAAATGTAGGGAAATATTTAGGGATTAATAACATTTTCCTCTTTTTATTTTAAAAAAAGAATTACAAAAGTGGAGAAAAATGTCATTGAAAAATGCCACTTCACTCATTTTACATTACCTACCATATGTGTTAAAAGTGAATGGGTGAAAGCTATCATCGAAGCTTAGTATGAGAAAAATAAAAATTACCACATATGACAGTTAAAAATGAATAAATGATATAAGATAGTTGTTATAGACGTATAGTAGTAGTCTGTTTTGACAATGGACAACAAAAGGGTGTAAAAAGGTTTTTGGAGTGTCATAATCACAGATTTGAAGGGAACAGCAGCTGAAAATAAAATTTGAGGATGAAAAATATATTTGAGTGAATGTTTAAGGGGTCTATAATTTATCTCTTTTTTTTTTTTTTAAGAGAAAAATAATAAATACATTCAAGTCAGCTCATGCAACATGTGAAAACCACGCTCGTATTGGAAAAAAAATAATAAATGGAATTACATTTTGATCCGATTACGGGCAAATAATTACACTTCAATACAAATGGCTATTAGCTTCATAGTAAATGACTACTAACTTATCTAAGAATACCTTCCAATTGTAGTTATTTGGCCAGTAGCCCGTAGATAGACCAATCTAGAGGCATTTAGGCTTAAGTCCAAATTGGAAGGCTTGTGCATCCTTAAGTCCCTTTTAAAAAACACATTTAGTCTCAAGTCTAACTAAACATGGTTAGACAAAAATGTCCTTATCAAATAAACACAAAATCTTTCCTTGTTTTTTCTCTTATGACCGTACCATTCTTTCTTTCTATCTTTTTCTCCCTTTTTTTCTTCTCCCAAAATTCTCTCTTAATTTCTCTCCTGTAGCAACAATCCTATAACCATTCCCTTCTTATTTTTGGTTATTTCTCTCCTTATTTTTCTCCCAAGATTCTTTCATATTTCACTACCATAACAATTCTCCTATAACAACACCTTTCTTATTTTTAAATATAGCAAGTAACTATTTTATGCTGGCAAAAAAAGCAAAAAAAAAAAAAAAAAAAAAAAACACAAAAAAAACATGATATGCAAATTTCATAACTTCCAATTTTTGTAATAGATTTTGAAATATTAATAGTTTATTACATCCACATACAATATAAGATATATTTGACCAACTAATTGGTCTTAGTTTTAAATCGTTTAAAGTATTTTAAGTTTAAATCATATGAAATTTTATATCACTGTTTTATTTTATGGATGATTTGTTGATATGTATTTGCATATGTAATTATTTTACAAGTAACTGTTTTGAAAGTTGTGAATTTGAAACTCATTTGTAGTTTACCTTATAAGGGTAACTATTTTGAAACTCTTTGGGTTCAATATAAAGTTCATACACGTAATGGTAAAAAATTTATACACATGTATAATCCATGGTTACGAGGGTGGTAAAGGGGCTTACCATTCCATCAATTTACATCTTGGAATTTTTATATTTATTCTGGCTTTTCCAAAATGGTACAAAGGATGCATTGTAAAATGGTTGAAGTGTTGTATTCAATAACCTGTACTGAATTGGAATTATGGGGTTTATGCATCATCCTACTCCTTGTAACAAGCACGTTTAACATTTACGGCTGCTATTTATTCACGTTAAATAGCGGGAATAAATAGTAGCACGGGTAGACATTTAAGTAACTATTTGCTATTAAGAGAGTAGACAGCTTCAAAAATCAGATGGCAAATCATTGGTTATACATGGTAACTGTAAGCAAACTTAACAATTCGAAAACAAAACCCCAAAAAAAAAAAAAAAACAACAACGAGGAATATATATATATATATAGGGAGGGTTCGTTGACACCTGGTGTAAAAGTTTAACTCTTACACTTTTTTCCTATCAATAATCCCTTTGTATCCAATGGTCCCTATCATTCGGATCTTTTACTTGGGTTAGACACGCCAATCGGGCTAGTAGAAATATCCATCCTATCAAAACACCTCCTCTCCGGTTCATACGCCATCCTTGCCCACGTCGTAGTTTAGGCTACCAACATAGCAAGTACCGTTTGCTGTTGCTGCTACTTCTACCTCCTCTCTCTAGATTTTTTACTTACCAAGTTACCAATTCTGCCTCCTATGATCCTATCTCACACTCATGGCAGATGACTGTTGTTTCCTTCCTTGTTCCCTCCCTCATCCTCCTTTCTTCTTTTTATTTACCCATTTGTTCGTCTTCTAGTTTTTAGGGGTTATGTACCCCTTTCTTTTGTGTAAATGTTATTGTTGATCTGTGAGCCTTCTTCTTCGTCCGTTTATTGTTAATACTTTTTTTTTTTTTCATGTACCCAATTAATCAAAAGCCAAATCTGAGATCTGTCCGAAAAGGTTTTTTTCTTTTTTCTTTTTTTTAATAATAAAAATAAAATGTAACTAGTCTTAATTTTTTTTTTTTTTCTTCTTAGTCTATTTGGATATATACAACCCCGATGGAAGTTGCTAAAGAAACACAACTCTTTTCCCCTTTAATCTCCTACCTAGTAAGGAGTATAATCAACAGTACATGGAGTAATACTAGCTTTGGGTTTGGTGTATCAAGGCTTGTGCTTATAATCATCTACTTCTTGACATGATCAGTGGGATAGAACTTGAGGGCTGGGTTCTCGGCAGGAGCAGAAGCTCTCGGCTTGGGGGTTCTCATTGTCAGCGCCATTAATGGATATAACTTTTTGGGAAGGTTTTTGCTTTTGCTGTGAGAACGAGAGGGAGAAAGAGAAATTTTGGGAAACGGAGAGAGAGAGTTTGAATGGGTTTTGGATAGTTTCATTTAACCCGACCCATACATGTAATTAACATAAAAATTTGAAAAAATTAAGAACCCTTAGATTCAACAAGATCAATGGTTGAAAAAAGGTGTAAGAGTTAAATTTTTACACCAGCTGTCAACGGAACCCTCCCCTATATATATATATATGAAAATTTTGATAAAAATTGGCAAATGCTAACCTTTTATTGATTTGATGACTATGTGATTTGAAGAACACAGCCCAACGTCTCACCCAAATATGGTAAGAACAAAAACAATCCATAATTCAAATTCGAAAATGCTAGCGGATTGATGAAGGTGATAAACATGGGAATCCCGCAAAGATCGTGGGGGATTAATGCTCACAATATCTTCCCTTAGTTAAATGACGATGACCTCAAAAAACTTTATTTCAATCAAAAGGGCACTAATAGTATTTGTAGGTTTTATAAAACCAAAAAGGTTTAACAACGGTAATGTTTTCCCCAAAAGTAGACTTGTGGTCAAAGAACAGAATGGGTAGGACTTAATACTTTATGAAACGTTGGATTTGGAGCCCTACCTAATTTCCCTACCATTGGGAATCTTGGCCTACACCCCTAGTATAATATACCTTTTAGAATAGAACCCAAAACAAAATTGATTTTGTCAAAACCCTTTTTGTGCCTAAATGGTCCAAACTACCCCCAATTTTACAAAACTCACTAATTACTTCCCATGCCACCGTAATAGTTAATTACTGTTGAAGCTGTAATAGTAGGGATTTCTATTCGTCAGTGGAGATATTCTCGGCAGAAATCTCGTCGGAAATTCACAAAAGATGGGATAGATCGACACATCTACCTTCATTTGGGTGGTCCCATTTTGCTCGATTCCGCTATGGTTTTCACTAGAGAAGAGAAGCAACAGGAAATCGATAAGAAATGGCGGAATTGAGTGAGTATTTTGCATCTCATTTACTTTTTTGATTTTCGGTTAATAATGTTTGGATGTACGACTTCGTTTTTTAGTTTCAAAATAGTAAATCGATACAAGTTGTGGTTTTCTATTCCAATGTTTAAATTGTAGGATGTTTCATTCCGATTTTTGGCTGCGAAATAGTAAGGGGAATTAGGGTTTGCTGTTACACGTTTTCGGTTTTTTGGATGTTTGTTAGTAAAATGATACTGTTAGGGGTTTTCTCTTCCAATTTTTAGGTTTTTCGATTTTCGATTTCCATTTCCATTTCCATTTTTACTTGCACGGTACATTGGTACTGCTTGTGTGGTAAATTAATCCAACAGTAATTTGTTACTATATATTATTGATTTTTTTCATGTTTATGTGTTTAAAATAAGACTTCCAACAGTAATTTGTTACTATATATTCTTGATTTTTCATATTCATGCGTTTGTTTGTTGTTTTAGAGAGATGTTAATATAAAAGGAGGTTTGGATTGTTTAGTATCTGATAAGCACAAAATATTCATTGAAATTACTCCCTAATTTATATTTTCTAGTTATTTTATTATATTTAATTTTGTGTGTTTAAAGTGTTCTTGATTTATTGCAGGGCTGTAGAGTTTATATCAGAAAAGATGACAATCAGGACTACTTAAGCTAATAAATACAACTTGAAATGAGTTTCTCACCTACCTAAAATTTCATGGAGCTGCAACAAGAGTTGGGTCAACAATTTTGAAGATTTGAGCAGCTGAAATTCAAAGTTAGGCAAAGAAATTCATGATCCCAAAATCAGCAGCAAATCTGGACAGATTGACCAAGTTTTGGTAATCTGGCCATAACTTGTGATTCCCATATCCGATTTGGGTGAAATTTGTGGCTCTAGAAAGAGGACTTAAAGAGCTACAATTGTTTAGTTTATGGCATTTCCTGATTCAAACGTCTTCCAAGTCAAAAATGAGCTGGAAGTGGACTTATTTGCAAAAATCTGAACCTGGCAGCATTTGTCAAAGTGAGAACATGGGCAACCAAGAATTCAAAGAAAGTGGGCATTGCTTTTGACTTGTTGGATCAGCTGGATCCTTCCCCCATCTCCTATAAATACCAAGGGAATTCACATAACAAAGGGAAGGAAAGGAGAGAAAAAGAGGAGGAGGTACAAAGGTGGCAAAGGGGAAAGACTAGTTCTTGGTTATTTACATGGCCAACTAATCTTTGTCTTAGGAGGGAGATGAAACCCTAATCAAGTATGGTGTATTTTATTGTATTGTGTTGTTGATTTGATTATTTGTGTATGAGGATTGCATAACTAGGAGAATTGTATTATTGATACAATTGGTTTTAGTGTTTTTATCTCAAATTGTGTTTAATTTCTGTGATTTTTAATACAATGGTTATGCAATGGTTTTCACTGTACATATATTTGGAGATTAAGATGATTCATGCTTAGACAAGATGAGTCGTGCTCACAAATTAGTTTAGAGTAGAGTAGGTGAGACGGTTCATGCTATATCTTTGATGAGTTATGCCTAATTTACAAATATATGAATCTTTCTTGATGATGTCATTGGGCTTGTAGCTACAATGAGTCTTGCTCATACCAAATAATAATTTCTTGAAACACGTTACAATAAGTGCATTTTTATACAAGACTAGTGGTGGATTCGAGACCCTAAGTATTTCCTTTCTTGAAGAAAATATAAATTTATTTTGCTTGCATTATATAAAGTTCAAAACTACAAAAATCATCTTTGTGAATTATTTTAGTATTCAGTTTTCAAAATTAAAATAATCCCAGTACAGTCCCTGTGGTACGACACCCGTACTACCACTATATACAAATTTTTGCATCCTACGGGTAATTGATTTTGACACGATCAGTATCTCTTTAATGTGTTCTACAAATGAATTGTTGACATGTAATTGCAAATGTATTTTTGACAAATGTAATTGAAAATGTATTCTTGACATCTTCATTTGAGAAAACATGAAGTGGTTAAAATGTGTGATTTGTTTGGGTATGATTTGTATGTGTGTGTCTTCAAAAAGCATTTCATTTGACTTCAAATAGTATGTTGGTTCTATAGAGGGGGTTTGTGTTGTTTTGAATCTCTTTAATGTGTTGTCCACAAAAAAAAAAAAATATTACTGTTGAGTTCAAAAACCATTTCATTTAAGTATTTTGTTAATGACTTATGGGTTTTCCATTTGAGTAGTATGAAGTAGGTCAGCTTGGTGTTTTTGTTTGCATATTTATTATTTTCCTTAAAACTTTATGAAATGTAACAGTATGCTGTTTCTATCAGTGATTATTATTCGTAGCAGTATGATGTGACTATATAATTTGAAGCAAATATTTTACATATTAGAGTATGTTGTTACTCATGTGTTTTGTTGTTTATTTAAATTATGACTTAAAACAGTATGTTGTTGCTGTCGGACCAATCTTTTTTGAAATATACATGGGTATGTCATATATGCATACTGTTACTTAATGGAGTATATTGTTGGAAAACAAATCTACATGCAACAATATAGAATGTGTTACATTGCACATTATATATTGCAAAAAGGGTGCCAATATGTGTTGAGTAGTTGTATATTGTTACTGTTAGAAGTTAAATTACTTGCGACTTATTGCCTAACTAACTTCATTGTTGCATCTAGAATCAATTATAGGAAGTGGGCATACGAAGAAAAAAAAAGCACCAACAAAAAGAAGACGCATTGAGGATGTGGGGGAAAAAAAGGAACCCAAACCAAAACAAATGCAATCTAATTTGATAGCAATTGTGAGGTTGCTATCAATCTTGCAACTGGAGGAAAGGCACAAGAAAGAACTGCAAAGAACTCCTTTTTGCGATATCTTCCAACCTTTCCTTAAGGGGGAAGTGAAAATAAAATGTCTAAAGAAATTTGACAATGATGTAGTGAAAATATTCAAGAGTTACACAGCTGATTATAAAGCTTTTCGGATTAGTGACAAGCTGCTCAAGATTAGGAGCAGTGATATCGCACTTATTTTTGGTATCCATGCTGATGATAATGAGATAACCTTGGGTGGTGTCAATAAGCCCAATGAAAAACTCGTGAATAGAATGTATGGGGGTGTGAAAAGATTAAATCCACCTACCATAGAAAAGCTGATTTCGAAATCACTTAAAGGGTAAAAGAAGGAGAACAGTGAGGATGTTGCGAGGTTATTGTGCTTGTATGCACTTGTGACGGTGTTTTTCCCAACTTCAGACAATACACAGAAAACGAAAATATGCAAAAAAAACTCAAAATGATTGAAATCATTTGTCATATTGTAACAAAAATCAACTAAATATAACCAAAAATGATAGAAGGAAAATAAACCATGGAGATGTGAATCTACGAAACAATATAACAAATTGAAAACCAGTTGAAAAAAATACTAGAATATTGAAGTTTGAAAAAAAATGAATCTCCATACTTAATTGTGTGAAACGATGAACCGTTGTTGCCGAAACTCCAAATCAGAACCTTGGACAGCAAAGGAAGAAAACAATAGTTTTAGATGGGAAAATTCAAATTTGAATTCCCCCCTCCCCCACAATCGTGATTTGCATTTCAATCTGACAAAGGATCCCAACAGATCCGATATAAAGTTGACCCACGAAAGGAATCCCCCAAAAACAGTTACAAAATCAAAACAGAATTTCATTTAATCCCATAATAAAATTGGGTAAATAGAAAAGGCTAAAGTAGGGATTTGCAAAAAATTAATTTCCTTCTGGTGAAAGAATTTTTTAAAAAGGGGTTATAGAGTTGATAACTCTTATGGTGGGTTTTTGACTGAAAGCAATCTCTTAATAGGGATAATTGCTAATTTCCTCCCTAAAAGTAATTCCAGATAAAATACTAAATCTTTCTTATTTCATTCAAAATGGTAATAATAAACTTGATCTACCATGTGACATTTCATGAAAACCATTTTACCCATTTTTTGGTAATACTCCGTAATAATTACTCCGTATAAATAAATGAAAAACATTCTCCAAATAAGTTATGCGAACTTCACTGTTTTCTCATTTTATACGACAACGTTTAATAGTCTCTGCCTTGCATTGTTTTGGCCGTCACATCATCTACCTCCACTTGAAATGCTTGGAAAGGACTCCGAGCACTGCCAGACGATAAGTCATAAGTCTCTCCCCTCCCTTCCTTCTGTCTCTCTCTCTCTCTCTCTCTCTCAGGAAACAAACGGAGCCTTAAGCATTTTTTTTTTCTCCGGTCGCTGCCCTTCTCTCAGGTCCATTGGGAGTTTCGGAGTTGGGACCTTCGAGAACCATAGGACCATGGTTCCGCTAATGCAGTAATGCCTCTTCTCCTACGTTTCCTGATCGCCTTTAATTTAGACCTTTTTAAATAAATAAAAATTACACAATATAAAGTTATTACATAGTTGGTGTTTAGTAGAATCACTCCTTTCAAGGTCCTTTGATTATCTGCGATGGCTGATTTAGCAAAATTTCGTGTGGTTCGTTGCCCAAAGTGCGAATGTCTTCTCCCAGAGCGTGCTGATTACTCTATTTATCAGTGTGGCGGTTGTGGTGCTCTTCTTCGAGGTACCGTTTTTTTTCTTTTTCATTTTTTGGGGTTGTGTTTTTTATTTAAATAATAAAAAATCAAGTTGATCTAAGAGATGTTGTCATTTTGATTAAAAAAAAAACTTACATTTCTTTTCAATAAAAATCTTACATTTCTATATATTCAAGCAACTCTTTGATTGAAAGTAATCTTGAATCAACTTGTAAACTATGCATATCAAAAATCAAGTTGATCCGAAATTAATGAATCGCTTTATTCATAAATTTGATATTTTTTATTTCCATTCTACCAATCTACCAATGAATAATCTATAATAATTTGCAAATCCAGACCGGATACAAAAATTGGCACGAATCAACTTGATCTCTAGCGTGCACATTCTACATGACAAGACTATAAGTGTGGTTTTCGCAGAATATGATTTACATATAAAATTATATGAACTTGTATCAAAACTTGTGTCAATTGATCTTAACCCTATTCTAATTAGTATTGGAATTCTTGTTCTTTATTGACAGCTAAGAAACGAAATCGTAAGGCAGTAAGTTTTTCAGAGAAGCCTGTTGAGGAAAGGGTAGAAAGAGTTTCTGCAGGGTTGGGTAATGCAAGCATGAGAACAGAATATGAGGAGTTGAAACCCCAAGTTGGAAATGCAAGTGGGTCCCAAAGGTCGGAAAGGATATCTGAGCATTGGCGATTTGGTGAGAGAGGAAACATGAAAGGGTCTCGGAGAATCCCAGAAACTCATGTTGAAGGTGTGAGATTTTCAACTTCAAACTATTCGGATGAGGCCCCATCGAAATATTTTTCCGATACTAGTTATAGTTATAGAGATTCACAAAAGAATAGTTATCCCCTGGATGAGTCTAACAGGGATGAGTACCTTGAACATCGAGCCGAGCTTTTGAGAAAGATAGATGAGCTGAAGGATCTACTTAGTCTTAATGTGGTTGAGAAACCGAAAGAAAAAGCTCCTCTAGATAGGAGGGTGGTTCATCAGGAGTCTTTTGGTGGTTCTGATACTTGGTTTCGTAATGGCTCTTCAGGGTCGAACAGGGGTTTGATGCAGTCTTTTGTGCATGATAAACATGTTACCGGAGCCCCTTATTATAGTCATTACCCAGAGCCACATCCTTTTATGAGTAGGCATGAAATGGCTGAGCATTGCGTTAATCCTTCAATGCATACTTCAAATCATGTTCCAGCGTCGAACAATTGTTTGATGCAGTCCTTTGTGCTCGATAAACATATTGCAACACCTCCTCATTACAGGCATTATCCTGAGCAACATTCTTTTGTTAGTAGGCATAAGATGGCTATGCGTAGCCATAGGGTTTATTGTTCAATGCTGTTACCGTGTATTGTAACTGTATAAAGTATAGCGTAGGCCCCTGTATTGTACAGCTATACCTAGGATTATTCCTAGCCTAAACTCTATATATAGGTCCCTCATGTACATGAAAGGAAGATATCAATAGCAAGGGTTTTACCCTCTTTTTCCCTTCTCTCTTTCTGTGTTCCATCGCAATATGGTATCAGAGCGGGGTTTGGTCCTCTGAAGTTTTTTTTCTCTCCCATTTCCGGTGACGAGCAAGCCGAAGCTTTTTCGCATTTTTCAGGTACGTTCTGCACATCACCCAACCTTTGCACCACATCCACTTGCCTCGCCTCTCTCTGCTCTACAAAAAGCCGTCAACCAGCTCACCAGAAAGCTCCCCACGCGCCCACACGCGCCACCACTTTGCAGGCGCGTCAGATCCACGCGCACAGTATTCTGCCACGCGTTGCCACGCGCCGCCACGCGCCATCTACACAAGGCCTTCAGCGCTTACGTCAGCGCTTACGTCAACGCTTACGTCAGCGGCGTGTCATCATCGCCACGTCAGCACCACGTCACTGCCACGTCACTGCCACGTCAGCGCCGCGTCACTGCCACGTCAGCACACACCACTGCCACGTCAGCGCCACGTCACTGCCACGTCAGCGCGCACCACTGCCACGTCATCACACACTACTGCCACGTCAGCGCCACGCCACTGCCACGTCAGCACCACGTCACTGCCACGTCAGCGCCACGTCAGCACACACCACTGCCACGTCAGCGCCACGTCAGTACTGCTGCATCAGTCTGCCACGTCACTCTGCCACGTCAGCCCTACTGCATCTGTTTGCTATTTTTCCTTCATTTTCTCCATTTCTGGGCTATTTTCAGCAAACAGACAGTCATTCTTAGGTATTTTCAGCCCTCTGATCTCATTTTTGAGCTCCTTTTTGGCTAATTCTACTCCGAGTGTGCAGTTATGAGTAACCCAGAGCTTGCTATCAACATCCCTCTAGTCTTAAATGGCCAGAATTATGTTCTCTGGGCTCAAGCCATGTCTGGCTACCTTCGTGGTCACAAACTCTGGCGAATTGTCACTGGTGATGTCACTGAACCAAAGAAAGGGACAGAAGAACTTGAAGAAAAATTTGTGGATCGTCTTGAAGAGTGGGACAGTAAGAATCAAAAGATCATCTCTGCTTTTCGCAGTACCTCTATTCCATCCATTGGTATGCAGTTTGGCCGTTTTGAAACCGCCAAAGCTGCTTGGGATTTTCTTGCCGACCGCTACACCACTGCTGGTCTCTCTCATCAGTACCAACTTTTAGATCAACTTCACCGCATGCGTCAAGAACCTGGAGAAGCAATCGACATTTTCCACTCCCGGATGCAGGCCTTTTGGGATCAATTGGCCGCTTCAGAACCTACTTGGACCTGTTCTCAGGATGCGGCGAAATTTCTTAGTTACCGAAATCAGCAGCATCTAATCCATTTTCTGATGGCCTTGGATGATGTATTCGAACCTACACGTGCCATTTTGCTTCATCGCACTCCATTACCGACCTTGGAAAGTGCTGTTTCTGAACTTGTTGCATATGAGACTCGACGCTGTACTCGCCTTCCTCCTTCTACTGAATCTGCTCTTGCAACTCCCTTCTCAGCACCGGCCCACACTGCTATGGCCACTCCTCCTTCTGGGCGTCCATCTCTATCAGGTTACAAGTTTTGTCATGCGCCGAACCATACTCTGCTTCACTGTCCTATTCGAGTCTGCAAGCACTGTCACAAGCGCGGTCTAGGTCATTTCTTAAATGACTGTCCACGCAATCCAAACCCACAACCTCGACATGATCATTCCAGAGGAAATTCATCCAGGTCTAACAGGTTCAAGCCTCACCATCGTTCCACTACTGCTGCTACTACTGCTGCTGCTACTGAGGACATTTCTCCACCTACCTCTCCCACTTCATCTCTCTCTAATGCCGATCTCACTGCTCTTCTCAAACAGGTCCTCTCTACTTCTGGTAACCCTCCTCCTACTGCTCTCTCCGTCACACCAGGTACTTCCTCTTGGTATTTTGACTCAGCCTGTTGTAATCATATGACATCTGATCACTCTCTTTTCACTACTCAAGTTCATACTTCTCATCTTCCTCCTATTCATACTGCTGATGGCTCTCACATGCATGTTAATCACATTGGACAAATCTCTAACTCCAAAGTGTCTCTCCCTGATACTTATTTCATTCCTCAACTCACTTTAAATCTTATTTCTGTGGGACAACTTTGTGAACTTGGTCTTAATGTTACCTTTTCTTCTACTGGTTGTATTGTACAGGATCCAAAGACGGGACAGACGCTTGGGACCGGCCGTAGAGTTGGACGTTTATTTGAATTGGTCAACTTCCACACTCCATCCCACCTTACCTCTCCCGCTCACTCCGCTGCTGCCTCAACTCCTCCCTCTTTAACTCTTTGGCATGCTCGCTTAGGACATGTTTCCTTCAGTCGTTTACAAAAATTGGCTTCTAGTGGTATTTTGGGCCCTGTAATAAATAAACATGATGATTGTTTATCTTGTCAGCTCGGTAAACAACCTGCTTTACCTTTTTCAAATAGTGATTCTGTTTCTGATGCCCCATTTGACTTAGTTCATTCTGATATTTGGGGTCCCTCTCCTACCACCACCATGGGTGGATCCAAGTATTTTGTTATCTTCATTGATGATTATTCTCGCTTTACTTGGATTTATCTTATGCAGCATCGCTCTGAACTGAAACAGATTTACTATAACTTTGCCCGCATGATTACCACTCAGTTTTCGCGTCCTATTAAAATCTTTCGTGCAGATAATGCTATGGAGTACCGCGACACTGACTTCCTCCAATTTCTTCAACAACAAGGCACCCTTCCTCATCGTTCTTGCCCAGGCACTTCTCAGCAAAATGGTCGCGCCGAACGCAAACATCGTCACATTTTGGACACTGTTCGTTCTCTTCTTCTCTCTTCCTCCTGTCCTGAGCATTTTTGGGGAGAAGCTGCTCTCACCGCCGTTTTCACCATCAACCACATTCCCTCTCCTGTCATTAATAATCAATCTCCCTATGAACGGCTTTATGGTACACCTCCTCACTACAGTACTCTCCGTGTTTTTGGCTGTGCCTGTTTTGTGTTACTTCAACCACATGAACGTACCAAGCTTCAACCTCGTGCCCGTCTCTGCTGCTTCTTGGGTTATGGGATAGAACACAAAGGCTATAGGTGTTGGGATCCTATTTCCAAACGTCTTCGTATTTCCCGTCATGTGGTCTTTTGGGAACACAAACTGTTCTCCTCTCTCTCCAAATTTTATCTCCCTTCCTCATCTACCCTTTCTCTATTCACTAACCCCTCTATTTCTTTATTTCTTGATGATGTTGACACAGGTTCAGATACACCAACTACGGCCCCTCCTGCAGTGCCCGTCCCGCCTGACGATCCTGACGATCTCGTTCCCACTCCTCCTCCAGCTCTTCGCCGTTCTACTCGGGTAAGAGAATTGCCAGTCCATCTTCGTGACTTTCATTGTTTCTCCACTATTCTTTCTCAACATGAGCCTCAATCTTATCGCGAGGCTTGTACTAACCCTCTTTGGCAGCAAGCAATGGATACTGAATTACAGGCTTTACACAAAACTCATACTTGGGACTTGGTTGATCTTCCCCTGGGCAAACATGCCATTGGATGTAAATGGGTTTACAAGATCAAGACTCGCTCTGATGGAGCTATTGAACGCTATAAGGCTCGCCTCGTTGCCAAAGGCTTTACTCAGGAGTATGGAATTGACTATGAAGAGACCTTTGCTCCTGTCGCCCGTCTTACTTCTGTCAGGAGTCTCCTAGCTATGGCCGCTGTCCGCCAATGGGGATTATTTCAGATGGATGTTAAGAATGCATTTCTAAATGGTGATCTTCATGAAGAAGTCTACATGCAACCACCTCCTGGGTATGATCATTTACCTAACCAGGTCTGTCACCTCCGTCGCGCCTTGTATGGACTCAAGCAAGCTCCTCGAGCCTGGTTTGCCAACTTCAGTTCTGTTATTGGAGATTTCGGCTTTACATCTAGTCCCTATGACTCCGCTCTTTTTGTTCGTCAGACTGATCATGGCACCATTCTTTTGCTTCTCTATGTTGATGATATGATTATCACTGGTGATGATTCTACTGGCATTTCTACTCTGAAACAGTTTCTTAGCCAGCACTTTGAGATGAAGGATCTTGGTTCCCTTAGCTATTTTTTGGGTCTTGAGATTTCTTCTGATTCTCGGGGATACTATCTTTCTCAGGCCAAGTATGTTTCTGATCTCCTCACCCGTGCTAGTCTTACTGATAGCAAGACTGCTTCAACTCCTCTCGAGCCTAATGTTCGCCTCACTCCTCTAGATGGTACACCTCTCCATGATGCTACCTTGTACCGACAGTTAGTTGGCAGCCTTGTTTATCTCACTGTTACTCGGCCCGATCTTGCCTATGCAGTACATCTTGTCAGTCAGTTTATGTCTGCTCCTCGCTCTTCTCATTATGCAGCTGTTCTCCGGATCCTTCGATATATTAAAGGTACCCTATATCATGGTCTTCATTTTTCTGCCGCCTCTTCCCTTGAGTTGCGTGCCTACTCCAACGCTGATTGGGCCGGTGATCCGACTGACCGCCGTTCTACCACTGGCTACTGTTTCTTTCTTGGCACCTCCCTTATTTCCTGGCATAGCAAGAAGCAAACTGTCACCGCCCGCTCTAGCACTGAGGCTGAATATCGTGCTCTCGCCGATACTACCCAAGAACTTCTTTGGCTTCGTTGGCTTCTTACTACTATGGGAGTTCCTCTCCCGACAGCTACTGTTCTTTACTGTGACAATCGTAGTGCTCTTCAGATTGCTCATAATGATGTATTCCACGAACGCACTAAACATATTGAAATTGATTGTCATTTCATTCGTCAGCACATTACCAGTGGCACTGCGTCTCCTCTCCGTCTCTTCCACAGATCAGCCTGCAGACATCTTCACCAAATCTCATCCCCCAGGACGCCATCTCGATTTAGTTTCCAAACTCAAGTTGGTCTCTACAAACCCTACTTGAGTTTGAGGGGGGGTGTTACCGTGTATTGTAACTGTATAAAGTATAGCGTAGGCCCCTGTATTGTACAGCTATACCTAGGATTATTCCTAGCCTAAACTCTATATATAGGTCCCTCATGTACATGAAAGGAAGATATCAATAGCAAGGGTTTTACCCTCTTTTTCCCTTCTCTCTTTCTGTGTTCCATCGCAATAAATGCATACTTCAAATCATATTCCAGGATACAGAGATCCTGTTCGAACCCAAATGCTCAGGAGATCTCCAAACCAGGCACCAGGTAAATACCAACCGCAGCCATGTCAATATGTCATCCATACTTTTCTGGACAGTGTATGAAAGCTGATTCTGATCTCCTTGGACCATACCCACGGAACACATATTTTACCAGCCTTCTTACTAGAGTAGGCCTTTGTTTTATGGTGTTCCCAACTAATGACAATTTGTAGTTCAAAATCTTTGTTTTTTGTTTTCTTTTTTGGTCATACCTTTTGTTAGCAACCAAATGGTGCATTTTGTTACAATTTGAAAGATTAATTCTTTGTTCTTTTAATACACAGATAAAAAGGGAATTTCTGAGGTGGATACTTTGTCGGAGAAGTCTGATGAAGAAAGGGTGGGAGGATTTTCTGTTAAATTGAATAGTTTCTCAAAGAAAGGAATGTCCGAGAATTTAGAAAATTTATTTGGGAAAGGAATTGCCAGTGTGAGTGATGCTTCTGATATGGATGTCAAGTCAAACTCTAGTTCTTCTACTAATAAACAAAGGAAGGATAGTCTTTCTAAGGTTACAGCTAGCAAGCGGGCGGTTAGAAGTGCGAGCATGTCTCGGCGAAGGATTTCTGATTTGCAAATTGAGGAGAGTGGGGAAGGGGAAATGGAAGGGTTTCGGAGAAAACTCAAAATTGACACCAGAAGTGTGGGATTTTCTACTGCAAACTCTTCGGATGAGGGCCGGTCATATTATGATTCGGATACTAGTTATGGAGAATCATTAAAGAATCGTTCAGATCACGAATCTAACAGGGATGAGTACCTTGAACAAGATCGAGCTGAGATCTTGAGGAAGCTAGATGAGCTGAAGGATCAACTTAGTCGGATTGACACTAAAAGTGTGGGATTTTCTACTGCAAACTCTTCGGATGAGGGCCGGTCATATTATGATTCGGATACTAGTTATGGAGAATCATTAAAGAATCGTTCAGATCACGAATCTAACGGGGATGAGTACCTTGAACAAGATCGAGCTGAGATCTTGAGGAAGCTAGCTGAGCTGAAGGATCGACTTGGTCGGATGAATGGAGGAAGGAAGGAAAAGCCCAAGCAGTTGACAACTGGATTTTATAGTTCTTTGTTTAGAATTGGTTCATGGAGGAAATTGTAATGCAAATTAGTAGACAAGGCCCTCAAATATGTAACTAGATCATATATTGAATGTAACCTTTTTTCACCGAAATATTTCATTCATGAGTAAGGCCCTATTTTAGAAACACCCAACCAAACACCCCCCCCTTCTGACCGTTACAAAACCCCATACCCACAAAATTTCGTAATCTTCTAAATCATATTCATCTCCATTGCTTACTTGAAAGATTATATGAAAGAAAATTTCCCATTTTGTTATAAGAAGGCAGAATTTCATAGCTTACTTTCCTTTCCAATACGAATGGACATATTGTGTTGAGCATTTATTCTAATTCTAATGACCCAAATGAAATATATATTAAGAATATATATTATATATGTACATGTTTTTTAAATGGGATTTATGTTTTCAACAAAAAATAATAAATAATTAAATTTCTATGTCTTATACATATATGAAAATTTTATGAATTTTCATATAATTTTTTATTATTTAAAGATTATTCACGTGCAATGCACGTGTGCCCATATCTAGTTTAACAAAAAGAAAAACCCAACTTTCCTCCCATAAGAAACAGAGAAATACCACCATAACTACAAGATCAATGATCAGGTGCCAAACTTGGATGAGGAAAATTTTAAACCGATTGATTGAAACTATAAGTAAAAGATCTACCTTAACAGTCTGAAAGTTGGGTCTTCGCTAATTCTTTTTCTAATAAAGGACAAAAGAAATTTATGAGATTCTGGTTAATGTCCGATCAGAAAATAAAACAATGTGGACCATTTTCTACTATGCGTAGATGCCTAAAGGCTTCCAACGATGTTCCATGGAGCACACATGAATTGAATTTCAGAGCTTACTTTTCTTCCCAACATCTGTGGCCGCAATGTTTTGGGCAGTGTGGACATGGGGAGCCCAATGTACTGGGCTAAGTGAAAGCCATTGAATCCAATCGGCTTGACCAAGTACTGTTTGTTTTTGCCCAGCACAGTTACATTTTTATATTTTTTTTTTTTTTAGTTTTAAAATTTTTCTCTTGCCAGTGGGCCTAACCGAGTTCTCCCTTTAGATCCGTGCAAGTCTTTTGCAAGAGGGGCGTCTAGAGAGCTGTTATTGCAATTCCTCAATGTTATTTGCACACCTCATTTACTTTAAGATTTTATGAAAAGTATAATTTTTTTTTAATGAAAATTGGTCGTAAAGTCTACTAGAAAACATTATTTTGAACAGCTTTGCTGAAAAAAGATTTTCCAAAATCTATCGTTTAAGTGGAGTTTTTGACCATTTACAGTTTGTTTGTTTGTTTGTTTGTTTGTTTGTTTGTTTTTTTTTTTTTTTTTTTTTTTTCCAAAAGGAAAGACAAAAAAAATCTACTTAAACAATATATTTTGAAAAAATTTTCTTTTATAAAGTTGTTCAAAATGATATTTTCTTGTAGACAACACTATTAGCTCTCATTTTAAAAAAATTATATTTTTCATAAAACCTTGAGAAGCTTAAAATAAATGGAGTATGCAAATAAAGTTGAGGGGTTGCAATAGCCACCCTCATATGTGCGCACACACACACACAAAATGAAATAGGCCTGTGTATGATCACAAACTTACAAATTAGGACTAACCCAAGAGGGCGGTTATTGCAACCCCTCAACTTTATTTGCAAACCCTATTTCTTTTAATTTTTCAACGTTTTATGAAAAATATAAAAGGTTTTTATGAAAACTGATTGCGATGTTAATTAGAAAATATTATTTTGAACAATTTTGTAGAAAAAAGTTTTTCTAAAATCTATCGTTTAAGAAGATTTTTTTAACCATTTACAGTCTATTTCATCTTTACATATATAAATTGCCCAAAAATCCATTTAAATGATAGATTTTGGAAAATTTTTCTACTATAAAGTTGTTCAAAATGATTTTTTCTAGTAGATACAATGATCAGTTTTCATAAAAATATTTTATATTTTTAATAAAATTTTGAAAAGTGAAAAAAAAATGGGGTTTACAAATAAAGTTGAGGGGTTGCAATAGCCTCCTCCTAACCCAAAATTGCCGGAGTCCATTTTGGTCCAGCCCTTTCTCAATTTGGGCTGCTCAGGACGGCCCGCCCAGAGTAGCAGGCTATTCATGCAAAAGGGAAATCGAAATCTAAATTAGAAGGGACGAGTTTAGTTTTGTTAAGGGTAAATTACACGAAACCCCTAATGTTTACTCTTTTTTTGACATAACCCTCTTAAAGAAAAATCATTGCGTGTGCCTCCCCAAACCCATTAACCGTGTTAACAGAAAAATAAAAAGATGGATTTGCCCCTCACCCTCCAGGCCGCCTCATTTTTCCCGTCAACACTATTTTACCTGAGCCACTTCATTCTTCACCATCCTAGTACAAGTAAGCAAATAAAAAATAAAAAATAAATCCATAACCAAAAAAAAAAAAAAAAAAAAAAAAAGGAAGGTTAATCCCCATTGAAAAGGTGATACCCGTGTATATAGCCAAACCCCAATCGTGAAAATGATTCAATGGGTTGGATTGCTGGATTTAATGTTATCCCCAAGATCAAGATCATACGGACATATATTGAAGAAATCCTTTAAAAAAAAAAGAAAAACCACCATGAAGAAGAAGAAGAAGAAGAAGAACAAGCAATAGCAGCAACCATGGCTGGAACACGATTCAGATCCGCAAATTTACAGGCAAAAAAAAAAAAAAAAACACACAAAGAAACCCCCCTTATTTTCTTCATTTTAAATCCCCCACGAACAAATCACCTAGCTGTCGTCGCCGTCGATTAACTTTGCTGAGCCAAAATTGTCGAGATGAGTGTGTTTACCAGCATCAACTCCTTGGTGTCAACGCAGGAAAGAAGGTGATGCGGTAACCACCGGTGGCAAATCGGGCACCGATGGCGGCCCGAACTCTCCTCACCGATGTGCCTTCTCTTACCCTTCACCCTTTAATGAAACATTGAAACCATTTTCACCCCCCCCCCCCCCACCCCCCCCAAAAAATGAAAAACCAGTGCCAACTAAGAAAGGAGAAGGCATGGTTGCTATGGCCGTCAAACGATGGCAGCCACCACAAACTCAGATCGAACCCCCTTTTTTCATTTTGGTCAAATTCGGACTGACACGCGCATGTTGATGGGATTCCCAAACCCCTATCTTTCAAGCCCACCTCACTATCACTACATCATAGAGTTGCAGATGCTCGCATTACAGATAAGGAGTTGTGATCTCTGGCGAGGGGTTTGGGAAGGGTAATTATGGCATTTTATAAATGTAACACCATCACGTGACAACATGCGAAGGTTTTCCGTCTCTTTTTGTAAACGGCAGTTAAGGGTGAGTGCAAATTGCAAATCATTAAAAAATTAGGGAGGGACATGGGAACGGTCTTTTCTTTGGGGTTATGTGAAAAAGGGCTATACATGAGGAGGGTTTGGTGTATTATACCCTTTTGTTATTGATTGATCCGCTTAGTCATTTATTGTCTAAGCAATTTTTAATATGTGATTTGATTAGATGGAAGAGGATTTGTACGGGGAAATATCCGGACAGTTGGCAGAGCGCTTTGATCAAGGAAGTTCGGAGATTCGAAACACCGCGCGGCTGCAACCCGAGGGGGTTGTAAAGACTGAGATTATTCCTGGACGTATGGAAATATTGGGCCTCTCTGATGAACAGTAGTGCTAGGTAGCTCGAAGAACAGAAGAACTAGGTGCTGCGTTGAACAGGAACCTGAAAACAAAGAGGATCGTCGAGGGAGACCGGGGGTTTCCCGGTCTAAAACCTTCCGACGCTCAAGTCAATCTCAGTGTCGAGAGAAAGAAAGCTAGAAGGAAAGGAGAGATCTCTAGGGTTTTTATCGAGGGAACTTACCTTCTTTGGTGCAGATCATGTTCCTTTTATAGGCAAGTGCTAGGTTTCAGATTGGGCCAATATTCTGACCTGACCGCGGTCAATTTAGGGTTCCGAGCTAACCATGGTTAAATAGGGGTTTCAGACCAGATTGCGGATCTTTCGGGGTTACAGGCCTGATCGTTGACAGTTGTATCCCCTAAGTCAGTTTCCGGGAGCGTGCTCTGCCTACGGCCTGATTTCCCTTGTCGGATCTGGAAAGTAAGACAAATTCGGTGCACGTGAGAGACGTACGCTCGTGTGGCCCGAAAGAGTTTATTGGGCCGAGAGCATGCTCACCCGGAGGCGACACGAACCGAGGATACGAAGGCCCGAGGGCTCAGGTGGCCCGGGGGCATTCTTGCCCGAGGGCTCAGATGGCCCGAGGGCATTCTTGCCCGAGGGCTCAGATGCCCCGAGGGCTCAGATGCCCCGAGGGCATGCTTTGCCCGAGGGAGGTTCCAAGTAACCGAGGGCGGCGGGTTACCCGAACGCATTACCGAGAAGATACACGTGTCGTGGTCTTTTTTGCTTTTCATAAATATCCTACACAACTTCCCCCGAGCCATCATGTCCTCGATCACGTGGTTACCGAGGATGTGATGGTTCTGACATGGCGGTACTGTTTTTCAATCAAGCGCCGTTTGGTATGCCCGATGCAGCTGCTGGGCACAAAGCTCGATGGGGTGACGTCACCCTCGGGAGGCTAGGTATATAAGGGTTTTGCCACCCTTATTTCCTCACTTTCACTCCTAGAGCCAGAGCCTTGCCTACCAAAGAGACATCGCCGAAAAGAGGAATCCGATCATCGACAACTCGCCGGAAATCGCCCTCTTTGAGTTTTCCAGTAAATTCTTCATCTGTTCTTGGTGTTTTTCGTTTTCTCCATTCATTTGTCTTAGATCTCTCTTTTTTAATCCGTTCGTAAAAAACAAGTTGTATTCTTGGTTGTTTGCGATGTGCTTGAACCGAGCACAACAAATGTGCTCGGTTACCTGTGATGTGCTTGAACCGAGCACAACAAATGTGCTCGGTTAAGACCAAATTTCTAAATCGTGAGAACAAAATACCTAGGTTTGTTCGGGAGTTCCCTTAAAAATAGGATTATTCTCTATTCCATGTGTCCTAGGCCATTTTATCCTTACCGAGCTCTGTACTTAACAGATGACTCATCAAATCCGAGGGAACCCGAACAAGGAGAAGGACTTCAGAGAGAAGTTCGGTTTCGGGGCTGGGATTACTTTTCGGTCTGCCGAGGTCAGTGAAGAAATCGGTTCTACCGACGACCGAGGGGGAGTGCCCATCCACAACATCAACTTCTTCGAGGGTGGTGTTCGGGTCCCGTTCCCCGAGCTCTTAGTGGACTTCCTCAACTTCATCAACCCGGCACCCATCCAATTAAAACCGAACACATACAAAGTAGTGCTCGGCGTTGTAGAACTCAATAGGATTCTCGGCACCAACCTAGGTGTTAAAGAAATTTTCAGCTGCTACCAGCTGTCTCGGTCGTCGAGCGGGTTCTACCTCAGGTCCCGAGACCCTAAGCGGGTGCTCGTTACACACATCCCTGACAGTAGCCAAGGATACCAGTCCGACGTAGTGTTTATTTATGGTGACTTCGAGCCTCCCTTGCTCGGGAGAGAAGGGCGAAGAGTCCCTCGGGAGCTCGGAGAGCCTCGTAAGTTTTTTAGAGTTGGTACTTTAATCATTTATTTCTTTCTGTTTTTCTTCCTCTCGGTTCATGACTTGTTCTTTTTCCACAGCTGAAGCTGCCTTTGAGCTTCCGTTCGAAGTGAGGGAGACCGAGATCCAGAGGGTACTTAATTACCGAGGGGAGGACGGTTTTGGTCGGGCAGCTCACGTCCTACTCAAGTACCCACCGAGGTACAGAAGCTTTCAAGCCACAAGCGTTCCCAAAGGATACCCATCCTTTGGTCAGGCAAAAAGGAAAAGAACTCCTGTGCCAGAACCGAGGGTCGTTGTTGCTCTCGGTACATCGGGCCGAGGTGAAGGAGAAGGTTCGAACTCCCCACAAGAGTGGTCGCCCGAGGATATGGCCGACCGAGCTGTCTCTATGAGGGTCCCTGCGCCAAAGAAAAAAGGAGTAGGCCCGAGCAAGCAGAAGGGGTCTGACTCTCTGAAAGAAGCCATGCGCAGGAAGTAGCAGCAGGGGAAGGCACCTCTGGCTCCCACGCCCGAGAAGGCTGCCCCGAGAGACTCGACCCCGAGGGTAACGGAGAAGAGGGCTGCTCCGACAATTCCTCGGTCTACAGAACCGAACACGTCTCGGGGGACGGGCTCCTCGGATAAACCGGAGCAGACGATCGTGATCGAGGACCAATCCCCCGAGCAAGCCAAGAAAAGGCAAAGGGTGGAAATGGATTTCCCCTTCCCCTCCTCCGATTACCAACCGCTGACCATTGACCGAGGGCGCCGAGAGATTATGAGGGACTTGCCTCAATTCCCTCTTCTAACCGACCGGCGCCTCTCGGTCATGACCGACCCAGAGTTCACCTACCATTCCATCGGGAATTTGCTGAAGTTCCTATCGGATATGGCAAGCCATCAGAAGCATAAGTCGGTGGACCTGGGCTACGAGACCCTCATCCATTAACTTCTGGTAAGCTGCTGTTCTTTCAACACTTAGAAAATTTTTGAGTTTGTTATCTTTCCTAACTGTGCTCGGTGAACGCAGGCTGCGCAACAAACTATGCTCCTTACCGAGCGCCTCCTCAAGACCGAGGACAGGTACAAGAAGGAAGTAGTTGAGTGGTCTACCGAGAGGTCTGACCTCAAGGCCGAGGGAAGCCAGCTAAGGGAGGAGTTGGCTAAGGTGCAATCGGAGCTGGAGAGCATCCGAGAGGCTGCTCGGTTGTCTCAGGACGAGCTTGCCAAGTCTCAGGCTTTGACTGAGGACCTAAGGTCCAAACTTGATCAATCCCGAGGTGATGCTTCACACTGGAAGAAGCAAGCCGATGAGTGGTATGATCAGTGGCAGACCGAGGTCGAATCTCGGGCTGCCCAGATTAAGCAAGCTGAGGACAAAGCTGCCAAGGAGTACGTCAACCGAATGGAGCCATACTTGGAGAAAAATTATAAACTCGGTTGGGATTCTCTCGGCGCTCGGGTGAAGGAGGCCTATCCAGAGGTGGACTTGGGAAAGATTCCCTTTGAGAGGGTAATGTTGCCCATCTCTGACGATGAGGGTAAGAATGAAGAGGATGACACCGAGGACGGGGAGGCCCCACCCGAGGAGCCTGAGGCAGCTGAGCACTAGGACAGCGTGCCCGAGGAAACCGAGCAACCAGCCATCGAGAACACCGAGCAGCCAGTCGCCGAGGACCTCCAGCATCCTGCAACCGAGGACGCCGAGCATTCTGTTCCCGAAGCTCCTACTACTTAGCAGATTTTCCTTTTTTCTTTTTGTTTCTTGATCTTTTTGTAGCCCGAGAGGCTTATCATGTACAGAATCCATCTATTTTGTAAAAAACTCCAATTTTTATGAATATATATGCTCTTTTTGGCCCGATGGGCTTTCATTTTATGTTCGGTTATTTCAATGTATGTTCTGAGTGCTAGAACTTATCTTTCTTCGGACATTCCCCCTTTTTTAGATGTTATTGTGTTCGTAGGAGGCCACGTGCCTTTCCTATCTCACTTTTTCACCCGTTTAGTGTATATAATGTGCTGGCAAGTCGCTGCTGCTCGGGATATTCTCCCGAGCTTCCTCTTTCATGTGTTGGGTGAATATATATTTTTTATTCCTTTTTCAGGAAATCCGAGACTTTAGTAATGGTCCCTTTGTCGCCCAAGTGGGGCTAGGGTGATCGGCCCTCACCACCTTAGTGAGACTAAGGGTTTCTGTATATATTTCCTTATTGTCATAGTGAGGCTAGGATGATCGGTCCTCGTCATCATGATAAGACTAGGCGTGTCTAATAATGGCGGCATCTTCATTGAATAAAAAGACTTCATTGATTGGATCGAGCTGGTGTTTTGCCGACCAGGCCCGTATTACATCTTCCTTCATTTGTAGAATATTCTAAGGTTCGATACGTTTACCGACCTTGGTAGGTCTCGATTGTCTTCACAATGCTTTAGATCATAAGAGCCTTTTCCTTCGGCGACGATAAATTCATAAGGTCCTTCCCAGGTTGCTCCAAGTTTTCCTTCCTTTGGATCCCGGGTGCCCAAGTTTACCTTTCTGAGGACGAAATCGCCAACCTTGAATTGTCGAGGGTTGACTTTCCTTTCATAATATTTTCAGAGTTCCTATTGGTAAGCCGCCATTCAGATCAAAACTTCGCCTCTTCTTTCCTCAGCCAGATCGAGCTCTCGTGCCAAGGCTTTCCTCATCCTGTTCCTGACCGGACCCTTCGGTTCTTAACGTCAGGTACCCCATTTCGGCCAGGATGACCGCCTCAGTTCCAAAGGCGAGTGCAAATGGGGTTTCATTCGTTGACCTTCGAGGTGTTGTCTATAAGACTGTGTGAAGCTCCTCGGGCCATCTTCCTTTGGCTTTCTTCAACCTTTTCTTGATTCCTTTTACAATGACCTTGTTACACGCCTCCGCTTGCCTATTTGACTGCAGATAGCTCGGGCTTGCATAAAAGAATTTTGTTCCGAATTGTGCGCAGAACTCTTGAGTCCTCCGACTTTCGAACTGAGTGCCGTTATCCGAGATGAATGCTTGGGGCACCCCAAATCTCGTGAAAATGTTCTCCCAAAGGAAACTGATAATATCGGAATCCTTGATGGAGGCTAGGGCAGTGGCTTCCACCCATTTCGTAAAGTAGTCAGTTGCGACCACAAGGCATCTCCTGTTACCGCTCACTCGGGGAAGCGACCCAACTAAATCGAGGCCCCATTTCGCGAAGGGCCAAGGGCTTGTCAAAGGGTGTAGGTCTCCTACCAGTCGATGGATTTTATCAGAGAAGAATTGGCAGCTTGGGCACTTTCGGGCATATTTAAGAGCATCCCTTTGCATGTACGGCCACCAATAACCCTGTGTTATAGCTGGATGCGCGAGCGAACGTCCCCCAGCATGACTCCCACAGCTTCCCTCATGGAGTTCTTGCAAGATTCCCTCCACTTCGTCCGGATGAATACACCTTAAGTATGCTCCGGTGAAGGATCGCCGGTAAAGTAGGCCCTTTGGGGAGAGCCAATATCGAGCCGACTTGATCTTAATCCGGTATCTTTGGTGACAGTCCTCAGGAAGAGCGTCATTTTTAAGATATTCAATTATCTCATTCATCCAGCTCGGACCAAGTTCGACGATCTCGCCTACTTCCATGCTTTACTCTATGCTCGGGACCTGGATGGTCTCAACGTTAATCGTCCTTCGGCTTCCTGTTTCTAGAGCCGACGCAAGAAACGCTAGCGCATCCGCATGCTTGTTCTGTTCTCGGACCAGCTGTCGGATGCGAACGCTTTCGAAATCTGACATAAGCTTTTTAGTAAGCTCCGAGTATGCCTTCATCCTTTCATCTTGGGTTTCATACTTCCCTCCTAACTGCCTGACCACCAGCTGAGAATTGCTAAAGAGGTTCAGCTTGGGTGCCGACAATGCTAGGGCAAGCCTTAGTCTCGCTAGTGTAGCTTCGTATTCGGCCTCGTTGTTTGACGCTGAGAATTGTAGTCTGATGGCGCTTTCAAAAACTTCTCCTGTCGGGGCTACGAGAACAATCCCGATTCTGGATCCTCGGTTGTTTGAGGCCCCATCGACATATAGGTCCCATCTTCCACTATCCTCGGCCCCGAGTTCGCCGGAAGAGGAGGTGCCCGGGTGTCCGGGCGAACTCTTGATTGGACCTTGTTTTGGGTCCTGATCAGTAAACTCGGCAATGAAGTCGGCCAAAACTTGCCCATTGATTTTCGTTCGCGGCCTGAATTGTATGTCGAATGCTGCTAGCTCGATCCCCCACTTGGAGATTCTTCCTAAGAGATCAGACTTCCGAAGAATGTCTTTGAGCGGTTGGTTTGTGAGAACAATGATGGTATGAGCCTGGAAATAATGTCAAAGCTTTCTCGAGGTTGTTCGAAGTGCTAGGGCGATCTTCTCCAAGGGCAGATACCGTGTTTCGGCATCAAGTAGGGTCTTGCTTACATAACACACAGGTCTTTGTCCTTTTCCGTCCTCCCGTACTACAACAGCACTAATGGCATTTTGCGAAACCGCCAGGTAAAGGAACAGCGGTTCACCTTGCAACGGTTTTGACAAAATAGGAGGGCTTTCTAAGTGCTTAACTAAATTTTTCAAGGCGACTCGGCATTCTTCTGTCCAAATGTGCTTTGTTTTCTTCTGTTTTAGGGCTTGGAAAAAAGGTTGGCACTTATCCGAGGAGTGCGAGATAAATTATCCAAGCGCCGCGATCATCCCGTTCAATCGTTGAACTTCTCGGAATGTACTCGGCTCTTTCAACAATTGTAGCGCCTCTATCTTAGTGGGATTTGCCTCGATCTCCCGGCGAGTAACTAGGTGCTCGAGAAATTTTCCGGACCCAACCCCGAAAGAACTTTTCTTAGCATTGAGCTTCATTCCGAACTGTCGTAGCCTTCCAAAAGCTTCGGCGAGGTCGGCTATGTGGCCGCCCTCAGTCGTACTTTTCACAATCGTGTCGTCCACATAAGCTTCTAAATTCTTCCTAATTAGCCCCTCAAACATCCGAGAGACGAGCCGTTGGTACGTGGCCCTGGCATTTTTGAGACCGAAGGGCATCACTCTGTAGCAGTAGGCTCCGGCGATTGAATCGATGACTTGGTCAATCTTCGGAAGCAGGAAGCTGTCCTTTGGGCAGGTTTTATTCAAGTCCGTGAAATCGACGCATATTCTCCACTCGCCGTTCTTTTTTCTGACACAGACCGGGTTGGCGAGCTATGTCAGATACATCACTTCTCGTATGAATCCGGCCTTTGAGAGCTTCTTTACTTCTTCGTTTATGGCCCGAGCCCGATCTTCGGACAGTCGTCTTTGCTTCTACGTGACAGGCTTGGAGCTTGGATCGACTCTAAGCCTGTGTTGGATTATATTTGGATCGATTCCCGGCATCTCGTGTGCCGACCATGCGAACACATCGATGTTTTCCTTCAGGAACTGGAACAATTCGGACGTTTCCCTTTTAGAAAGGGAATTACCGAGTAGAAAGTAATGCTCGGGGGTTTCGTCGTCAATTATCACTTTTCGGAGTGCTTCCCCCGTCTTGTCCTCAGGCTTGAGTAGAGTGTCTTCTATCCCGAGCCAATCGTGCTTTAATTGCTATAATGGGTCAACGTCCTTCTTGGATTTTTTCGGCTCGGTCTCGCTTTCTTCCATTATCTCAAGGTGGCGGAAGTTAGCCTTTTCTTTTTTCCTAGCCCTCGAAGAAGGAGTATGGCCTGTAAGCTCATACATAAAGCACTCTCGGGCTACAGCTTGGTTTCCGCGGAGCTCCATTATGCCTTCAGGCCCCGGGAAGCGGACGAACTAGTGATAAGTTGAGGGCACTGCTTCTATGGCATGGAGCCAGGGTCGACCCATTATTACATTGGATGCAGAATGTTCCTCTAAGACGACGAAGTGCTGGATGGTTTGGACTGGACTAGTTCGGACAGCTAGGGCTATTTGCCCGAGGGGGTAGGAAAGGTTCCCGTTGAATGCCTTTAAGCTCAAGTTGCTCAGGGAAAGATCTTCCTTCTTTAACCCTAGCTGATTAAAGAGCTTTTTGAACATGACATTTACCGAGGCTCCGTTATCGACGTAGACCTTCCCCACGTCATAATTCGCGATCATCATTCGGACTACTAGAGCGTCATTGTGAGGACATTGCGCCCCAGCGGCCGAATAATCTTTCCCGAAGAATAGAGCAGTATTCAAATCATCATTCCCTCTCTCGGCTACGAGCGTCGGTTCTGACTTTACATCGAACACTTCTCGAAGGTGGGAGGCTTTTTGGTATTGAGCCCGAAGGGCGTTTACAAAGACCGAAGCCTTATCGTAGGCCCCACTAATTATATCAATGGCTCCTAGGACGGTATATCCTTCAGCTACAGCTCTCGGTTTTTCGACCTTTTTCTCGTCGGGGTTCTTCCAATCGTCTCCCTTGGCTATGAATTCAGTTAGGTGTCCGGCCTTCGCCCAGGTCTCCAGGTTATGTTTCAAGGTTTTGCAATCTTCAGTCTTGTGGCCATGGTCTTTATGATATTCGCAAAACCATTTCTTGTTTCTCCTCTTGGGATCTCCGCCCATCGGTCTTGGCTTTTCGAAGAAGTCTTTATTCTCGATGATTCGCAGAAGCCTATAGATTGGCATGGTAAATATTGTGAGCACCGCCTGATTCGGGTTCATCAGAGCCTTGTCTCTTGCCGGTTCTCCCCGGACTCGGTTATCCTTTGTTCGGTCCATTCGGGGATTCCTATCTCTCTTCTTTTCTATTTGTTCGATTTGCTTGGTTGTTCGGAAAGCGTCGTCGAGCCTTATGTATCTTTGGACTCGGTCGAGTAATTTCCCGATGCTAGGCGGCGGGTCAAGTGTAAGCTGTTCGAATAACCGAGAGGATCGGATCAACCCTCGTCTGAAGATGTCAAGAACACTTCGCTCGTCTGGCTCCTCGATTTCGGTGTATAGCTCCCAGAACCTTTGGGAGTACTCGTGCAAGGGCTCCTCGGTCCCTTGCTTCATCTCGTACAGGTTTTGCATAGTCTTGGCGTATTTTTTGCTTGTTATGAATCGGTCCCAAAAGAGCTTGACCAAATCGTCCCATTTTCGGATCGACTTCTCTGGAATCTTTGCCCACCATCTCAGAGCAATCTCCCCGAGGCTCATCGGGAAAATCTTGCACATAAAACCTTCGTTGTCTATGTAGAGGGACATCTTTTGGACATAGTACGTCAGATGGTAGTCAGGATCCGCGAGAAGGGAATAAAGAGTGAAAGTAACCTCGCTATAGTTTTTTGGAGTCGGCGTGGTTTGGATCCAACTTGCAAAAGGGGACTTGCCCACTCATAAGTAGTTCGGCGTCGGACACGCCGGTTCCTTCATTGTCTTAATCTCCGCTCGGACTTTTTTTGCGAAATCGTCTGAGGTCAGGTCCCCAACTCTCCTTCTCCTCTCTTCTCGAGGACTCCTTTTTCGCCGACCCCTATCTGCTGGGCCCCCGAAGGTTTCGTAACGCTCCCTATCTCTTCTATCAGGCCTCGGGGCGAATGTCTCCGAATGTCGTTCGCTCCCTTTTTGTCCCCGATTATCCTCCCGACGATCCCGTCTAGCATGACTAGAGCTGGCCTCCATAACGACCCTTGAATAAGAATCTTGAATGAACAGTTGCCTTCTGTCAGTTC
Organism: Liquidambar formosana; assembly: GCA_039720395.1. Lineage (NCBI taxonomy): Eukaryota > Viridiplantae > Streptophyta > Magnoliopsida > Saxifragales > Altingiaceae > Liquidambar > Liquidambar formosana. The sequence goes on along the minus strand of CM077827.1, from coordinate 3,160,406 downwards.
TTTGGCGCTTGACTCTATCCCTCAGCTTTCTCTGGCTTTGATCCTCGTTCCTCGAGGATCGCCTTTTTTGAACATGGCCCCTTCCGCGCCGCAACCGGGATTCAGCGGGGTGAGAGGTGTAACTCCCCTTGTCGCCGCCGTCTTCTGCTATTGGCCGACCGCGGCGAGGGGTGGCATAGTAGTGGCTACGCTCCTTTAGGTTGAAGCATTCTTGCTCCAAGGCGAGTTTCTCACGCTGTACCTCTTCTAATCGATCTTGGAGCATCGCGACCACGGCGACTACTGCCTCTAGGTTAGAGTGTTCCGCGACCGCCCATTTGTAGGCGGCCTGGACCTCTGGCGTAGGTGTTTGCGCCACGGGCCTACTAGTCTCTCCAACAAAGATGGCGCTTGCTGGAGGACGCCCGGACGGTGGTGGAGGGAGGACTACGCTTGCGCCGTTTTGCTTCGGCCCGGCATATATTGTGCCCGATCTGGTTCGCCCCGCCATTTGTAGTAGTGAGAAGTCGAGCTCCGACAACGGCTTTTTGCTTACTTCCCACAGACGGTGCCAAACTGTACGGGGAAATATCCGGACAATTGGTGGAGCGCTTTGATCAAGGAGGTCCGGAGATTCAAAACACCGTGCGGCTGCAACTCGAGGGGGTTGTAAAGACTGAGATTACTCCCAGACGTATGGAAATGTTGGGCCTCTCCGATGAACAGTAGTGCTAGGTAGCTCGAAGAACAGAAGAGCTAGGTGCTGCGTTGAACAGGAACCTGAAAACAAAGAGGATCGTCAAGGGAGACCGGGGGTTTCTCGGTCTAAAACCCTCCGACGCTCAAGTCAATCTCAGTGTCGAGAGAAAGAAAGCTAGAAGGAGATGGGAGAGATCTCTAGGGTTTTTGTCGAGGGAACTTACTTTCTTTAGTGCAGATCATGTTCCTTTTATAGGCAAGTACTAGGTTTCAGATTGGGCCAGTATTCTGACCTGACCGCGGTCAATTTAGGGTTCCGAGCTAACCATGGTTAAATAAGGGTTTCAGACCAGATCGCGGATCTTTCGGGGTTACAGGCCTGATCATTGACAGTTGTATCCCCTGAGTCGGTTTCCGGGAGCGTGCTCTGCCCACGGTCTGATTTCCCTTGTCGGATCTGGAAAGTAAGACAAATTCGGTGCACGTGAGAGACGTACGCTTGTGTGGCCCGAAAGAGTTTATTGGGCCGAGAGCATGCTCACCCGGAGGCAGCACGAACCGAGGATACGAAGGCCCGAGGTCTCAGGTGGCCCAGGGGCATTCTTGCCCGAGGGCTCAGATGCCCCGAGGGCGTGCTTTGCCCGAGGGAGGTTCCAAGTAACCGAGGGCGGCGGGTTATCCGAACGCATTACCGAGAAGATACACATGTCGTGGTCTTTTTTGCTTTTCATAAATATCCCACACAGGATCCATAAAAGGACATTTATTTATTTTAATACTCCGTCCTTAATAAGGTATCTAGAAGGCTTGGCCACTCTCATGAAACATAGGTTCAACCACCACCGACCCTTCCTCTGTTAATCTTTAAAATAAACTTGACTAGTGATTGGCCCCAAGATGGAATGAAAAGTCAAACCTAAGATTTTTCTATTTCTTGATATGTAAGTCTCAAAAACCATTAGTTCACATTTTAAAGAAAAAATGGTGCATACTTATTTTTCCTATGTTGCCATTTTTGTCAACCAAACTATATACTCCCTCCATTTCAATTTAAGTGACCTCCTTTCCATTTTAGGATGTTTCAAAATAATTGTCACATTTGAAAAGTTAAAGATCCTTTTTGTTAGATTTCCTAAATTACCCTTAAAAAAGTCTTTTCTCTCTTTTCAATGTTTTGTACACTTGAGGGCAAAATTAGAATTTTAAAACTTAAATAATGATTTGAAAACATTTAATTAAAATGAAACGGAGGGAGTACTTAACAAAACTCATATGGGTATTAGTATAGATGAAAAAGAATTACGGCTCATGAATTGAAGATTCCAAATTCAAATATCTGTTTCTTCATTTTTTAAATGCATGAGTTTACAAGTGGATTGTGTCTCGAGGGTTTAACGTTCAAAACTAACTTTCTCCTCACAAGAAGGGAAGAGATAGTACACCATAAGTCAAAAATTTGTGGTTAGGTTTACTCAATGGAAAGTACTACTAGTCTCTTGATAAAAAAAATGGGGACTTTGGCCACAAGTCCATAAAGTTAGACTTGTGCAACCAAAAGTCTATCATAAAATCTTATGTAACCAAAGGTCCCTTTTAGATATTTTCAGACGATATTACCCCTTCATATTATGTAGCAAAAGGTTCTTCTTAGAAAGTTACATATAATCAATGTAACTGTTTTTTTAAAATATTTTTTTATACATAATTTTATATTCATCATGAGTCTTTTTCCTAACTTTTCCCCCAAAAAAAAAAAAAAAAAATCAATTAAATCTGGGCAAACATTTACTTATAACTGAAGTATGTACTGAACCCATAGAAAAATAATTACATGAAAAAAATTACTTTTAAGTCAATCGTGACTGAATTTTAGTCACAAAATATTTAAATCTTACAAATTTTTAGTTTCAAACACATCAATTTAACTGATTCAATAGTTACATCTAATAAATTTAATAATTTTGTATGGGAAATTGTACAAAATTAAACCCACATTAAAATAGTTACATGTTTATTTATTTTAAAACCGATACATGTAAATATGTAATCAATGTAACTATTTTTTTTTTATACATAATTTTATTTTCATCATGGGTCTTGTTTCGAAAAGCTCGACAAATAGATTTCAAATATATAAATTTTATTGGAAATTGATATATAGATCAAAAGTTATGTCATTTTAAAATTTGAAAACAAAAAATAACACTTCAGGATAAACTTGACTTTATGCATTTACCACGGTTACAAAAGTAAACTCATTTTACTTAAAAGTGGATTTATGGCCGCATAAGTTTGCTGCATAGACTTATGCCTCTATAAGTCCTATAAAAATAGATTTTTCGCTAATTTCCCCTAAAAACAAGTATTACTCCCTTCGTTTCTAATTTGACTGTCACTTTTGAAAAAAACACGCTTTTTCAGGTAACTCTATTAAATGCTTTCAAATTAACATTTAAGGTTTAAAATTTCAATTTTGCCCCCAAGTGTACAAAACATTAGAAAGAAAGAAATGACATTTTTAAGGGTAGTTTAAGAAATCAAACAAAATGAATCATTGACTTTCTTAATGTGACAATTATTTTGGAATATTTCAAAATAGAAAGGAGACCACTTAAATAGAAATGGAGAGAGTACTAGTTTCAAAATATTTTCCCAAATTCAACATCCCAAATTAGTATTACAAAATTTAAACTTTAAAGTTGAATAACGAGTTAAAAATAAATCAAATAGGAAGGTGCCACATCATTTACAGGGATCTTGAATTCGGAAGAAAAAAAAAAGAAAAAGAATATATAACATTCCTCTTACTCTATGGAGTAGTTGAAGGCGTCATCTCCACACAATTAATTCTTCTTTTCCGACCTCCTTGACCTATACGTTTAAGTCATTCATTTACATTATAGAGCAAGTTGAGCTTGGAAAATTCAATGCACGGAACACCTCTCAAGGTTTAAATATCGGTCCTAATTCATGCACGAGCTTTTATTCTTGTACACACCAGGAGCAAAGACCTAACAAAGTCAAATGACTAATCTTGCCTGCTTCATTGACAGCCTCATAACTCTCTTTCATAGCCCTCACCTGTCAAAAGACAACACCTAATCTATCAGGGGTGTCAAGATCCTGCATTTAACATCCATCATCCAAACATTTTTCGGCACGTAGTATGCTTTGATGGAATAAACATCCCAAAATCGTAATCAAAGAATTCCTGATGCGCCCACTTGTGGATTTCACCTCTTATCTCTATTTGAAACCATGGGCGGAGTTAGAATTTTTCTCTTAAGAGGCCATAGTTTAAGTAAACAAATACGCATATATTAATAGATTGGATTATTAACACCTTTGTGACGTTGCACAGTGATTGAAATCATCCGTGATAATCACATGTCTATGCATGCAATTTGGTCAAGTTCTAATTTAGGATTATTTTATTGTTAGGTTTAATTGTTTCAAATGGTGTGTTAGCAATCGTATAACCAAAAAAATAAAAAGTACATAGAATAATATAATAATTATATTGATGATAAAAACCATGCCAACCATCCACTCATCCATTTTATGAATCGAATGCACCATTTACTATAACTATAAAGCACATATGTAAGCTTGTTGCTATGTGAAGAGGCAGGGGCCACTTGGGTTATAATATGCATATATATTTCCCCATCTTACTCCATACTATACACTAGGGTTGAAGGTATTGTCTTGGGTTTAAGAGAGGCAGGCCATGGCCCCTGCCAGTCCCCCTTCCTCGGCCCCCGTTTGAAAATCTTTATTGACTTTTGATTTATTATTATTAATACTCTTATTATTACAATAGGGACGTGGAGCTATTAGGACGTTGGATTTCTTGATTTTTTATTTAAATAGAGCAATTGACACAAATTTGACACGTATTTTGTAACTTTATCGGTGATTCATATTTTGCATAGTCCTTTGTTGGATTAAAAGTCTTCTCACACAGAACATACATACAAAAAAATTAAGTTTATTTTAAAAAAAAGAAAAGAAAAAAAGATTGAGCCAACTGTCGTGTCTCATGCCTGAAAGATTTTCATTAGTGAATGCTCACACCAGCAAGATTTAATGTCATCAAAGATTGAATTTCTTCTAAGAGCCCACCCAGCTCAACATGCTATAATTATTCTTCCTAATGCACGCATAAGATTTTATTTCACATACACGCCAAGAGGTATCGGCCCCTCGATCATAACTCATAAGTATTACACGACATGCAGGACAAACTCAATGACTGATCTTTGCTTGGTCGGCAACCTCCTCCATCATTAACCTCAACTGTCCAAAAATAATTTGGCCATTCTGATTGGCCAATCTCTTTCACCAAAAATTAATCCGCAAGCAATTAATGAGTTTTGTTATGGTAAGGTTCAGAATTAGATTAATCTCGTATATATAATTCACCTGCAAGTCTATGAATTTAATCGTGAAGATCAAGATGATCTTGGGTTATCAAGTCATGGTCCTTTGGATCTGCATTATCCTCACGAGTTACTGTTAAAATATATCCTGGCATGTGGTAGGCTTTGATGAAATGCTCCACAGCATGGTACATCCCATTTAAGAGAATAATTGTCCCAAAATTAGTATCATGGATCGAGTTACAAGAGTCTATAGGGTATGTAAGGGAAGTATGATTGAGTTGTCGATCATCTTAATTTACTATAGAAATTAATTAAACATTTCGATGTTGAGCACAAGTTTGAGTTTCATAATGTTCCTATTAAACATGATATATGAGCTTCTATTAATGTGAGTAGGACCCATTCAGATAGGATATATATCCCTTGGTTACAATCCCTTAAGCTTGGTGATTTTTCTCTCTGCGTGAAATTTTTTATGGTTCTAACACATGTTTAGGTTGACCCAAGAATTGCAGCTTGTATTTTTGATTTCTTACTGATTTCTAAGCTTCCACTTGCACTAGAACGCATGTCATGTGCTGTACATTTGCCAAATTAACATAAATGGTCTTCCTAAATTTATCATAAGCTTGAAGCTAGAAGATATATATGCAAAAGCTGTCTCTGTTTTCCATGTTGCCATCTTCCTCGACCTAAACTATTTATTTTTAATCTCTTTCTCATTAGACTTGGCTCTTTCTAAATTAAATGCCAAGCAACTAATTCAAATGTGTACCATTTTTCTAATATTTTTGTGAAGTGTCAATTGTTTATAGGTGTAGTCACATCAATGGAAGTCCACCCGCTATTTTATTGAAGTCAATGCAACAGCACCAAGAGTTCATGAGGGTTTGGATTTTTTAAACCCTCGTTTTGTTAAGAGAGGGATTAAAGAGCGTGTTTGGGAGTTTAAACCCACTCTGAAGAGTTTCTAATACTTTCGAAGAGTAGTCTAAGTTAATTTCTAATAGCCTACGGAAGCTTTTTTTATTTTTTTTTTGATAAACAGGACTTACACACACGTTATGCCTAAAAGACTTTTCGACTTTTAAGTACACGGGCCTACAAAGGCACTTGACATGTGGAGTTATTTGGAAAAAACTTCAACAAGTGATCCAAATACCTGACTTCAGTTTTAAGCCATTGTTTACATTTTTCAATTAAATCACATATGAGTAATACTAATAATCCCTAATTTCTTTGTAACTCGCAAAAGGTGTAATAGAGCACGTCTTTAAAGAGAAAAAAGAAGAACAGGGTTAATGTTCAACCTCCTGAGAACCGTGATTACAAGATCAGTGGTTAAAAAAAAGGTTAAAACTAATAAAGCTAAAATTTATGATTTGGTATAGTGAAAATACAGTGCTTGAACAATTTAATCTCTATAAAACTCTTCATTTGCAAGCTCCCAAATCACCTTTTTAAGTTAGGGAGGGTCTATTTTCACACTATTTTTGATTGGTATCCAACATTGTTTCATGTCTTATTTTCATACCTGTTTTGTTTGTGAGGAATTTTTTTTCCTTTTTTTTTTTTTTTTTTGTTTGTTTTGGGTGGTGGTGGTGATGGTTATTCATTAACATTTTAGACTGGGTGGCACCTACAAGTTGGCTTCTCGCTATCAAAGATTGCAAATAATTAAAACATTTTATTAAAAAAAAATAAAATTCCATCTCACATCATTCTCGAGCTTTTATTGCACGCGCCAAGATGGACCCCTCGCGACTATCACATGACACGAAAAAGTCAAATGCCTCGGTCTTGCTTGGTCGGCACTACTCGGCAGCCTCCTCAAAGATGCCTCCTACTCCAAATGACGAATCTCTTTACCATATGTCTTTAATTTCATACTACGTGGTCGAATTGACAACTCAAGGGGCGTCCTCTCTCATTATCTAACTATAAACTCCCTCTTTTAGGCTAATTGTTAGAGCATGACTCTAATGGATGTCCCATATGAACATTTCTGGCACTTTCTAATATATAATTCATGTGGCAAAAGAAAAACAAAAAGGAAATTTTTTTAAAAAAATTACATTAAGATTTGGTCTCATATATAATCCAAATCAAAATGCATAAATTAACATCAGTTAACATTAGGAAAATGAGGGAGATTTTTAATCTTTGAATTTTTCAGGCGATGAGATTGTATTTCATTCTATACAAGAACAATGAGTGAAATTAAGGGTAATTAACCTATCCGTCTGCAATTGAAGGAGAAAAATGTAATTTTCAAAATATAAACGAATAAAGTGAAAACAAGCTACCTTTAAAAGGGTAAGGTGTAATTATTCTAATTTATAACATAAGACCATCATGTATTTTTTATCCAAAAACTTAATGCGAGTATTGCTATTTGTATTGTAGTTAGGATTGCAAACGAGTCAAGTTTTAGGGCTAATAAACCATCTTGACATTCGGCTTAACTAATCCTTATATAATATATACGCATAAACCCATCACACATCACACATTAATTGATGCACTCGATAAACCTAATTAATAAATGACTTAAAGAAAATGAAAAGTTGAATATTGAGTCTCATGGTTGATAAGGTTTAAATCGTCTATTTCTAAGTCTCATGGTTGATAATGCCTAAGTCGTCTATTTCTAACTAACTGATGAGGGTAACGTAAGTAGTAAAAAGTTACGGTTTAAGAATCAAAAAGTTTCAAATTTAAATTTTTATTTTTTTATTATCAAATGCATGGACTTACGAATAAATCGTTCACTACAAAATAAATCGTCTAAACTCAAATCTTGGTAAGAGTAAACTTGGTACGGCCTACACTAGTCTTCACATATTCTTTTCTATTGTGGTCCTTGTATTCAATAACTACCTATATCAAGCATTAATTTGAAACACCTAATTGAAACACTTAATTTGAAACACTTACTTTGTATTCAATAACTACCCAACCATTAGTACAACTGGAGTGGTAAAACAGTGTCTTCAGAGGATGATGGGAGTGAGAAAAATGATCACTGCCGCTGTGGCCCATGGGAATAAAAGGATGAAGAAGACGGGGAGAGAAGGGAGAGCGCATTTTGATGGAAGGTGTGGAGTAGCAAATCATAGACTTCGTCAGAAATTACAAACTGTCAGACTGTGATTACGCGCCTTTTCCTCTCTTTCACTTTCTTTTTTTTTTGTCTTTCACTTTCGCAACGGCCAAAACCATGCTTTTCCTCTCTCTCTCTCCCAACTGGAAAGAATAAAAAGCAAGAAATTAAAATTAAAAAAAGCAAAAAAAGAATATGTATGCCCACTGGCAATGCCATACCACTTTATGCTATTTTTACTCCACGACGCCCAAGCCTGTAGCCCTGTATTGTTAATTGCAAAAATCGGAGCGCACATAGCACTACTCCCTAAAAAATCGCCGATTCGTTTTCTTTTTCTCCCCAACGGAGACTCCACATGATCGCCGGTTTCCCACCAAAATCTCTGTTGCCAAGGCACAACCACGTCTGAAACGACGTCGTTGTTTTTCATCATTTTTAAACGACGACGTATTTCGTTCCGTAATTCTTTTGCCGGGACAACATTATGACCCCACCTAAATCCTTGGAAATCAATCCGATCACTCGCGCAGTTCTTAAAGTCCTCTCTCTCTCTCTCTCTCTCTCTCTCTCTAAAATCAGAGGAAACAAACAGAGCTGGATTTTTCTTTTCGTTTCCCTTTTGCTTTTTCTCAGGAAAGTGACAAAAGCTTCATCGTCCCTTCAGAAACTTAGATTCGCTTAGAAGCTCCCTCTCTCTCTCTCTCTCTCTCTCTTTCTCTCTCTTTCTCTCTTCAAGCAGCAGAATTTCAGCATTTCACAAAATCCACGATCCCCTAAACTTCTCACCAAACACCCCCCCTCTTTCTTTCCACAGTAAAATGATATTTCCATTAAGTTGTCTATATTTCATATTGAAGGTCCTTTGATTCTCTACAATGTCTGATTCAGCTAAGCTTCGTGTGGTCCGTTGCCCCAAGTGTGAAAATCTTCTCCCGGAGCTTGCTGATTACTCTGTTTATCAGTGCGGTGGTTGTGGTGCTGTTCTTCGAGGTACGGTTTCTTTGTTTTTCTTTCTGTTTGGTTGCCGTGAAAGTTTGAGGAAAAGAAAAAGAAAGGGGAATATTGTGTCATTTTTTATTTTATTTTTGGTGATGTTTTGTTTTCCAAAGGCATAACTAAGTCAAAGTCAAATAATTTAGGCAGAGTTGTACGGTTTGTTTAGTCTCTGTTTGGTTGCCAAGAAAACTAAAGTAAAGAAGGAGGAAATACATTATTAGGAATGAATTTGGCGAAGTGATTGCTGCTTCAGCTACGAATTGGGGTTATGCCTTTGTTCTTGGTGCCATTGGCACAGCCGCCTATGATCCTTTATAGTGAAAATAGTAGGGCAGTTGTATGATCCGAGGAGCCGAGAAATCACACGAGGGTGCAAAACTCGTTGAGGTCTGAATTAAACAATTTCTCGCTGCGTTCTTTAAAGGATGCTTTAGCCTTCTCTTTGTACTTCTCTTTTTTCCTTTCAATACATACGAGTATTTCGTTTCCCATCCAAAAATAAGAAAGAAAAAGGTATAAGGCAGATTCAGATTGAAAGAGATTCACAAGTGGTCATCGAGGGTGTGGAAGGAGAGTTCAACTGCCCATGGACTCATGGAGTATTGCTAATCAAGTGGAAGATATTCGATACTTGGCTAAAAGGTTTTGTTTTGTTTTTTTTTTTTCTTTTGGTGTTTTGGTGTTTTGGGTTTTTTTTTTTTTTTTTTTTTTTGGGGGGGCGGGGGGGGGGGGGGGGGGGGGGGGTGGGGTGTGTACAAGGCTACAAAGTTTGAAGGAATTACTCAATTTATTTATCAATTTTTTTTTTTTTTTTGATAAAGGTAATTCATTGACAAAATAAGGGCCAAGACCCATGTACAAAAGTATACCAATAGTATACCAGTGCAACAACAAAAAAAAAAAAAAAAAAAATAGAGTTCCTAATTTATCTAATTATGGTCATAATAAAATAGAGTTCCTACGAATTTCTGGAATCTTGTAAGGGAAGACGCTAGAGGAGCTTGTGTTTCCACATTGTATAAGGGTTTTTAATGACTGATTTTATTTTTCTTACCCCCAAAAAGGGGGAAAAACAGGAAATGGGAGTTAGAATCTAAAATTTTATGGGAGTTTAGAATCTTAAATTTAATGTTGCACTAGTTCCAAAAAATTTTGAAATGCTTGCCTAAGTGTAAGTGAAACATATTTGTAGTATTGCGCATAATTGGAGGGTTTATCAAATTTTCTTCTCTCTCTGTTTGGTTGACAATAAAACTGAGAACGAAAATAAAATAAGAGAATGTTTTTCTCTTTAAATTTTTGTTATTTTGGTTTCCAAAAAAAAAATTGAAACACTTGCTTCAGACCAAAGTCAAATGATTGTATCAGGCTCTGTTGAGTAGATGCTTTTGTTTTCTGGTACCCCGAATAAGAGGATTTTCAATTTCAAATCCTTAGAATCTTTTCTTTTCATACCTTTCCTGGGCAGCCAAATGGTGCATTTTTTTTTTTTTTTTTCCATTTTAAGTATTTTTTATTTATTTATTTATGATTTGATAGTGGAACTCTTCTTCATTCAATTCACAGCTAAAAAGGGAAATCCTGAGGTGGATACTTTGTCGGAGAAGTCTAATGAAGAGAGGGTGGGAGGAATTTCTGCAAAATTGGAGAATTTCTCAGAGGAAGGAATTTCCAAGAGATTTGACAATTTCTCTGAGAAAGGAATAGCCAATTTGAGTGATGCTTCTGAGTCAGATGTGAAGTCAAATTCTAGTTCTTCCAGTTATAAAAAAAGAAAGGATCATCTTTCTAAAGTTACATCTGATAAGTGGGCTGTTGAGAATGATATTGATATGAATATGATTACGAATGAATTGGGTAATGCAAACATGGGAACAGAATATGAGGGATTGAAACCCCAAGTTGAAAATGCAAGCGGTTCCAGAATGTTAGGAAGAATATCTGATTGGCGAAGTGGGGAGAGAGGGGAAATGGAAGGGTTTCGGAGAAACCCAAAAACTGATGGTGAAGGTGTAAGATTTTCGACTTCACAATTTCTGGATGAGGGCCCATCGACTTATTATTCAGATTCTACTTATGGTTATGGAGAGGCATTAAAGAATCGTAAGGACTTGGATGGGTCTAATAGAGTTGAGTATCTTGAACAAGATCGAGCTGAGCTTTTGAGGAAGCTGGATGAGCTGAAGGATCAAATTAGCCGGTCGTGTAATGTGGTTGAGAAACCAAAAGAAAATGTTCCTCTTGATAAGGGGAGGGTTCATCAGGAGCCGTTTGGTGGATCTGATACTTGGTTTCCAGATGGCTCTTCGGGGTCAAATAGGGGATCGATGCAGTTTTTTGCACCTGATAAAAATGTTGCAAGACCTCCTTATTACAGTCATTACCCTGAGCCATATCCTTTTGCGAATAGGCATGAAATGGCTATGCATAGTGTTTATCCTTCAATGCATACTTCAGATCATATTCCAGGATATGGGGATCCTTTTCAATCCCAAATGCTCAAAAGAGCTCCACACCAGGCACCAGGTCAATACCAACAGCAGCCACCTCATCCATACCTTTCTGGACAGTACATGGATGCTGATCCAGATCTGTTTGAGCGATACCCACATAATGCAATATTTCATCAGCCTTCTTGCTCTTGTTTTCATTGCTATGAAAAACATCAGCAAGTTCCTGCACCAGTCCCACCCAGTACATTCTGCAATAAAAGGTTCCCTGATGCTCCAAACAATCCCATGTTCTATCATCATGAAAACCGCCGTGCATTTGATCCGAGGGTTTATAATTCTAGAATTTCCAATCCTCCTCCAATGAATTCTCATGACCCACGACCCCAAACAAGATGGCCAGGTGACCTCAACTCTGATATGGGTGGTTTTGTTCGATGCCATCCTCAAAGGGTGGTGCTAGCCAAAGATGGACGCCGTTGCCGTCCCATAGCTGGTGCTGCCCCATTTATGACGTGTTATAATTGCTTTGAATTGCTACAGCTACCTAAGAAAGTATTGCTTGTGGAGAAGAGTCAACGGAAAATGCGTTGTGGGGCATGCTCCACAGTAATCTATTTTTCAGTGGTTGAAAAGAAAATTGTTGTTTCTGTTCATGCAGAAACAAAGGAAACTCCCAAGGAGATTGATAATGATGTGGTCAATGGTGGTACTTCACATTCCCATGGCCATGTGAACCGCTCTAGCATGAATTTCTGCTCTGATGATTATGATAACTCCGGGTATGATTTTCCATCAATGGAAAGAGAACCCGTTTCATCATCAACAGGTCAGGATGTGAACTCCAGCAAGTCTCAAGAGACGCAAAGCCTTCATTCTTCATCCTCCACTACCTCTGAGGATGAGGACTGCCGAGATGGTTTGATTGCGCCGAGAGAGGTGACCAACTGTGTTGATCTGCCAAAGAAAGCCACCGTGTCACCACCACCTCCTGGTTCACCTCTCCAAGAGCATTTTGATTACTCTTCTAATAATCATGCGGTGAACCGATTTGGGAAGGGAAACCGAAGTAGTCGCTCAGACCAAGAGAAGGTGACACCAATCAAAGCTACCTCACGTCAAAATTCTGTCAAAGATGCATCAATGGCAACTGAGATGGAGGTATCATTCAATGAGTACGCTAATACTGAGGTGTCTCAAGATACGGATGCTGGAAGCAAGGAAGAAGATCATTCAAGAATCAATAAAGGGGGTGAATCGTTCTTTGCAGGCATTATCAAGAAGAGCTTTAGGGACCTTTCTAGATCTAATCAAACTACTGAGAATGAAAAACCTAACATTACAATTAATGGGCATGCCATACCAGATCGTTTGATTAAGAAGGCCGAAAAGCTAGCTGGACCTATCCAGCCTGGTCAATACTGGTAAGTACTTACACACTACAGGTGCATTAATTTTCTTCCTTTAACCATCATTACTTAGATTCTATCAATATTTTGTGTATGGTGCTACATAAGTGAGGGAGTTCCATGCATGTCAATGCAGGTCAGATTCGACCATCTTTGCAATTAGTGGTAACTTAAATGAACAGAGATCAACTCAGTTTTTTTTAAAAGAAATAATAAAAAATTGGAATTGGGGCTGTGCTTTATCTGAGATGTTTGGTGTAGCTTCAGTTATAAAAAGAATAACTTGTTAATTTGATCATCTATATTGGAGTCGTTTGATTATCAGAATGCATATATTCAGATAACCTGATCACATCAGGATAGATCCACTTACAGGCTGACTAATGAATTTTTGTACAAGGTCACTTGAAGGTTCTTCTTTATGGTTCTGTGAGAATAGTTTCTCTATGTTTCGTTGTGCTTGTTACAAAATTCAATACTCAGTTTCTCATGCTCTACTGGTATTAATGATTTTGCCTTCTCTATTTTCCTTGACCAGGTATGATTTTCGAGCGGGTTTTTGGGGTGTGATGGGTGGGCCTTGTCTTGGCATAATTCCAGTAAGATAAGCTAATCCGACCCAAATAGTAGTGCATCAATTTTTGGTAGTAAGTTTCATTCCAATTGTATTGATGAAGGAATATCATTTCTCTTGCAGCCATCTATTGAAGAATTCGACTATCCTATGCCAGAGAGTTGTGCTGGTGGAAATACAGGTGTTTTTGTGAACGGGAGAGAACTTCATAAAAAAGATTTCAATTTGCTAGCTAGTAGAGGACTCCCAACTGGTAGAGATAAATCTTACATCATTGAGATTTCTGGAAGAGTCCTGGATGAGGACTCTGGTGAAGAACTAGATAGCCTTGGCAAACTTGCCCCAACGTAAGCCTTAATCTCTGATGGATGTTTTCTTAAGTTTCTTTTAATTTCAAATCTCCAGAATGCATGCGCATTTCTTTGGGTTCAATTTCAGACATGGCCGAGGGGTTAGGGGGTGGGATTACTTGGATTTATGGTAACTGTTGACTGAGACATGGTAATCTGAAACAGTTTAAAGCTTAAATTCGGTATTAGGGTGAGAATATTTTGGGGCGGAATGAAATTAGATTTCAATAGAGACAGAACAAGAAGATTTTTAAAAAGTTAGTAAAAGGAGTCTCACTACTTCTGGTTTAGGAAATGAAAGAAAAATATGGGCTAGTTGACAGAGCCAAAGCAAATGATTGAGTTGAATCATGCCAGCATTTAGTCCTCCTGCAACTGGAGTTTCATTAACCATGAGAGAATAGGAGTTGGACCATTGTTGTGTGACTGAATTGCATAAATGACTCAGGACATAAACTTCTGCGTTTGACTAATTTCAAACTTACCAAAAAAGGAGAGACTTACTTAAAACTTAGACTAGTGCTTAACTAGGTAGAGTTTAACTATTGTCCATGGATAATATTGGAAACGTTAAAAATTTTATAACTAAAGAAAATAAGAACTTCTGAGTTAAAAATAATAATAACAATAGTAATAATTGACTGAGGAAGAATTTTTATTATTTTTATTTTCTATTTAGAAATCCAGTCTTGGATTCAAAATCGTAATATTTATGCAAGAAAGGATGGCTGGAAAGGAAAGGATTGAAGAAAGTAGATGACTTTCAAGAATTACCGAAAACATGAATAAATCTTTAGGAACTAATGAAGAAATTAAAGCACTGTTAAAACATGCATATGTTTCTAAGTCTCCCTCCACTTGTCAGGCGTGGATGATTATCATAAGAGATTCCCAACTAATGTTCCAGCTCGTTGTTAAGGACTCAGCAGAGTACTAGGGTGGTGTTCAAGCAGAGATTTTCATGTTGGTGTTATTTTTTGAGAGAAGACGAATTGCAATCATTCTTCTATTAAACGTACTTAAAGAACAATATTTCTTCTTTTAATTAAAGAATATTATTTTCTAGTAAGCAAATAATGGGACTTCCATATTTGTATACATGCCTATCTACATATCGCAACCATAAGCCAGAGTATAGGATTAACTTGTTCCATTTATGCTTGTATAAAATCTCTCTTTTTTTCTATAAGAGTAAATTCAATTTTATTTCTCAAAAACAAAAAAAAATGTACACTGTCATATACAAAAAGATACCAATCTAAAAAAAAGAGTGTGTAGACAAACTGAATTTCTACAATTTTAATGCAGCCATAAATCCTGTGTAACGCAAACCAACGGTCAAAAATAGCGAATGATCCCACTCAAACAAAAAACCAAAGAAGCAATTCCAAACCTCTTCATCACACAAACTCTCGTCAATCTCCTCATTTTGGCAGCTCTCCGTACTTGGGATATGGGATAATTGTTTTTCTAGTTTTAGAATTTATATGTTATTAAAAACTTTAATTCATCCCAACATTCTTTTCTCTTCTATTATGTATATATTCCAATGCACAACTATGTTCGTCTTAACATAAAATTATTCATTGGTTCTGAAGGTTCTTACTCACTCTACATGATGTGTACGAAAGGTCAGCTAGGAAACTAGGAGGGGTAGACATGCAGAGATACAAAAAAGATCTATTCCCTACATAACAAGCCGAAAAGTCTGCTACAGCATTTGCTTCCCTGTAACAAAAAGAAAACCTGACAAAACCAAATAATCTTAAACTAAGCTTAAACAGGGCAGATTTTGGCACTGTAGACCAAATAATCTTAATGATTTGTAATGTAAGCAATTCACTTTTATGTTGCTTGCATTCGTGGTACACTAATTTGGCTGTCTACGGTCATGATCATTCATTGACCTAGTTTAGGAGCTTGTTATCTATCAATTGACCTGATATTGGATAGTCATAGGCAATTAAATGTACTATAAAACTACTAAGACTATGTTTAGTATGCTGGATTAAAAGGTTGGATAGGATAGAATTGTTGGATGAAGAAGAAGTCTTTGGTTGCTTTGTTTAAAATGGGGAATATGGTCTCTTGGATATTTTTCTATCTCCTTGTTTCTTTTAAATGGGATAGTATCCTAGGATAGAAATATACCTCTTCCTTCTTGGGTTTATTATCTCTTGCATATGGAGGATGTAACCATCTTACAAATAGTATATCCCTTGTTTAAAAAGAGTACCAAACCCATGAAAATAATATGTTTATCCTATCTGGCCTATCCGGCATACCAGACATGGCCTAAGGGGTTATTTAGGACCTCTTGAAGATGGAACTGACATTTTTTCTTTCACAACCTTTAAAATGGAATGCTTTTTGTTTTACGTTAGATGTAAAATATGTATGTTTTACTTACACCCCTTGTAGCAAAGGTCAAAGTTTCAACTGATGACTGCTCATTCTTTTGTTTTTTTTCCCTTTTTCTGTCATTAGTACTTCATATTGACTCCATTCTAGATGATGAACTTGAACCACTGGCTAATATGGAAATTAAAATTAATTATTATAGTATTCTCATGTGGTATTGAAATGCTCCACAAGTATGATATCATTTTAAAACATTATGGACATGACATTTTGAGCAGGGTTGAGAAGGTAAAGCATGGATTTGGAATGAAAGTTCCGAAATCAGCTGCTTGAGTTACAAACTTGTGGAATCATGAGATCCTTCTGTCGATTGTGACATGTGGAAGGTCTTGAAGTCTTGAACAATGCTATCTTGGGGTAGAAGGACACATTCTTGGCAGATTTATTGAAGGGAAATCCGGACCAACGTTTCTTACATTGCCCAATATGAAAAAAATACTTGATTGGGGTATCTCCATATTGTCTCAAAGCTTTTTTTTCATAGAGAAGTTTTCTTCTGATTTGTTGGAAGGAATCTGGGTGTGATGATGCCCTTGCAAAGTAGTTGTGTGCTCAGTTTTGTTTCCTTATATGTAAATCATGTAATTGTTTCCTCAATTTGACGGTATTTTTCTATTTGATTTGCAGTTTACTCTGGCTTTCTTTTTAATGGGTGAGCTCAATTTTTTTTTTTTTTTTGGGTATTGTACACGAAATTCATACAATCATTCTATAGTTAGTTGGGGAGGCGCCTTTGCTTGAGTCATTTGTTTGGCTTGTCTTTTTTCGTTTCTTTAGGCCTCCCCAATTTTCCTTTTGTATTTGGCTTGTTATGGAATGAAGTTCTAATGCTTTTACCCAAAAAAAAAACAAAAGAAAAAAAGAAAAGTTAGTAGTTAGTTGAATAGAGATAGGGTTCCCTTGGGGGCTTCTAGGATTCGAATCTAGTTTTGGTTACCATCGACTGGCGTTCTTCATAAGCTCAAGGTTTTTCCTTCGCACCTCTCTCAGGTTGACCGGGTAACCTCTAAGATCCTGGGAGGTAATCAACAACCCAGTAACCTAGGACCCATTGGTGACTCTATCCGAGTGGAGGGCTCGGATTAATAGAGAGATTGACTAATCCAATCATTGGTCGTGGAGGTGGACAAAAACATGCACCTGGTCAGGAGGGCCCTTAAATTTAAAGATAACAAAACAAGTAGAGCCCCATTTGGAAATTCAGTGGCCCTCATGAGTGGGCTCACTCCCTTTCTGAGCCTAATGCCCAAGGCCTGGAGCGTGGGCCATGTCCATGTTGAGAACGGCTTTATCATCATGGGGTTCTTTCTGGATGAAGTTTTATCATTATCTATTAAGAATTGGAAAAATAAAAATAATAAAGAATAAAATAAAGTCACTCTTATCATCATGGGGTTCTTTCTGGATGAAGTTTTATCATTATCTATTAAGAATTGGAAAAATAAAAATAATAAAGAATAAAATAAAGTCAGAGTCATTCATAGATAATGCAATATTTCTCTTTTAAAAATGTTCCAAGTTCCAAGCTGTAGCATGTGAATGCGTTGGTTTTGGACCATTTCTTCAATGTAACAAATGCGACTAGTGAATTGTGAAGTTCTTCATTATATAGCTTTTGCCTACCCTTCGAATATTTCTTTTTCTCCCACTAACAAGGTATTCAAATCTTCGACCCATTAACTGGCCTGGACATCCTGATTGTATCACCAAAAAAAAAAAAAGAAAAATCTTTGACCCATTTAATTTCACGGATACAAGCAAGAAAAATGCTCACGCTAATACGTTATATCTGTTATCGTTCAAGATTATTATAAAAAATATTTTTTAAAAAAAAGTGGAAAATTAAACCTAAGACTTTTTAATTCATTCTTCATTCATAAGTCTCAAAACCAATGATCTGCCTCCTGGAGGTTGCACCTAGACCTATTAAACCAATGATTTGTTGGCCTAGTGGTATAAAATGAGTGTCAATAGATTTTTCTTTGAAAAAAGATAGGATTGGCCTTGTTGATTGGGATGGTAAGAGAGGTGAGAATCCACATCAAGCATCTCTCATCAAAAATCTCTCTGCATTTTCTCCTGTCTCTTATGTTGTAAACAAATAATAAACACATGACCATGTCATGACTGTTGTGACTAAAAGTTTATTTTGAAGAGATACATAAATAAACAGAATAAATTAGCAGTGGAAAGGAACAAAAAACCTCCTGTGGAATCCTCTCTCTTTGAGTGCCTAGGGTCACTTGAATCCACTGGTGGTGAATCAAATATATGCCCTCTTTTTTTTATTAAAAAAAAAAAAAAAAGAAAAAAAAGAAAAGGAAATTACCTAATTGTTATTGTTTAATAGATTGATTGTTTGTATGAGAAGGAAATATTATACTGTAATAATTAGAAAAAATAAAAAACAGAACATGCCGTCCATGCCATGACATATTATATTGTAATAATTAGAAAGAAAAAAAAAAAAGAAAAAGAAAAGAACAGAACATGCCGTCCACGCCATGACGTCTCGTGGTGCTAAACAACAATAAACTATTATTATTTTTTTGGTAGTTAATGAATTTTATTTTATTTCAGCTGAACCATCTAACTGATTAAGTTTGTTAAGATTAGCCAGTGAGAGAGAGAGATTGACCACAAGCCTAGGGGATTAGGTGGTAATCATTAGTTGAATGTTACAATATGCTTCCAACCGGGAATTTTTTTTTTTTTTTTATAAATTTTTTCTTATATATATATATAGGATGATGATCAGGTGAGCACATGCTAATGTAACTTATATCAATACTCTCATTTAAGATTGTACCTCGTGCATTAATGGGTTATGGAATAAATTGAGCCAATATAAGGAATACAACTCCCAATGCATGGTACTGATATAAGTTATATTAACATGTGCTGACTTGATATATATATATAGAGAATGATGATCAGGTAAGCACGTGCTGACGTAACTTACGTCAACACCTGCATTGAGAGTTGTACCTTGTGCATTAGTGGATTATGAAGTACATTGGTCCAATGCAAGGGGTACAATCTCCAATGCCTGGTGTTGATATAACTTACATCAACACGTGCTGATCTGATCGGGATTGTATATATATATATATATATATATGTATGTATGTATTTTATTTTATTTTATTATTATTTTATTTTATTTTGTCATTTTTGGTATCAATCCTACACCCTACCTTAGGATAAGTTACTCTCTAAATCAATTTTTAAAATTTTATTTTATTTTATTATTATTATTATTATTTTTTTTTTGCCAAAAAAGGATTAAGAGGTTCAGTTTCCAACCTCAACACTAACATCTCTCTTTACAAGAAAAAAAAAACAGAAAAAAAAAATCATCATGATACAAGACGGTGTGGTCCAAAGGGGGTCATAATGAACAAAACGAAAGCAAAAAGGCGTCCAGCTGTGTTTAACAAGTTACTGTCAAAGTACCAACCTAAAAAGGAATCAATATATATAAGAGTCCTTATTATAAGCTGCACGTGATATTAGTTTAAATTAAGTATATTTTAAAACTCTGCCTACTGACTTACATTTTATAAAATAAACAATCAGATTAGATCTATTTTATATACAAGTGATCCATGTAAAAAAAAAAGTTAATTTGATATTAAGAGCTTCTTCATCCAAAATGTTTATAAATGAGCGATTCTTATTGATTAAAAAATACAAATTTAAATTAAATAATAATAAATTCCGGATCAACTTGATTTTTATTATATATCGTTTACATGAAAAGATTATTTTAATCCAATTGTTAGATTCATAAAATACAAATATAAGGTAGAATTTTGAAATATACCTAATTCAAGATAATATCAAGTGTACCTTCCTAATAATAACTGAATTGTATATACATATAAATTAAACATGCAATAGTAGAAAGATGGGTTGATAAGTTTTAGCTAGTAATCCGTTAAGAATATCATTTCACTCTTAAGTTTGAAAATTGTAATAATGGTTTGGGAAAGACAAAACAGAAAAAGCAAACTAATATAGGAATGAAAGAAGATGATTTAGAACTTAGAAGCACTAGGATTAGGTTACATTTCCAATCACACAAAGAGAGAGAGAGAGAGAGAGAGAGCATCTGTTACCTTACTATCCATTCACCAATTAGATGAAAGGTGGTCAGGTCCATCTGTGACATAACCTGGCTACTTTAAGGCAGTCACAACGTCCAGCTGTTACCTTACTATGCATTCACCAATTTGATGAAAGGGGTGGGGACTGGAGAGGGTGAGGCATGGCATGTGCATGGATCCAACTTTGTTTTCTTCCAGCTTGTACCCATGAGAGTCAGAGAATAAATGGATTACATCAAATGGCATATATTCTTTCCATATTGATACATTGGGCACCCACCTATCAAATTAACCAATTTGTCCTTTCCTACCAAAATAAAAATAAAAATAAAAATAAAAATTTTTAGTAGGCATTTTCCATAATGCTTGTACAAGTCATGCAGGGAGAGCTCTCCATGGTATTTAAAATCTTAAAAACATTAATAAATAAACCGAAAATCGTAATTTTGATAGAAATTACGTATCTCCCATCCCCTCCTTTTCTTCATGCTTGAACCAACTCAGAGAGAGTTGGTTGGGCTGAGTCACATAAACTTCAATTGTAAGGGTCTGTTTGGTTGGGCTGAAGGGTCACAGAAAGTGACTATTTTTCTACGATGTAACATTTCACCCTGCATGAAAAATTGTAAAGGCTAGACATTTGACCATGCATGGAATGCAGGACACGATTTGCTCCTCACCTCATCTTCCCCGGGAAAACACAAAAATATGTCAACCAAACGTACCCTTATCTCTCAAAGTTCAAAAGCTCTTCACACCCACACCTGCAAAGAAATGCATAGCCAACACGTCATTGTATGTCAGACGAAATCTGTACTGTAAATTCAGTCTCTCTTGTCAGCTAAAAAATTAAATTTTTTTATGATGCCCTGCTCCCGTTTGGGTAGTTGCGAAAACCAGTTCATCTTAACTCCCTCTGTTTTATTTTTTTTCTCTCCCTAAAACCAGATGGTGAAGGGAATGAGGTTTGAAATGAACCCATTATCGCTTCACAAACAAAATCACGTTTTTGTGAAGTTTGCAGTGTCATTTCTATTACTGGGTCTTGGTTTTCGCCTCTTCGTTTCCGATTCAATCAGGTATTCACCAGTTGTAGAGGAAACACATCCTCTTTCAGAGAAAACAGAGTCTCCTCAAGAGGTTTCTTTCCCGGCTCAAACGCCGGTTTCCATTGATTTTCCCCGGAAAGAAGAGCCCGTTTCCGTTCATTTTCCCGGTAAAGAAAACCAAACGTCTCAGAATGGTGAGAAAATTTGATATTCAAATCAAATTATAAAAATGGGTGTTCTTTTGTTTTTGAAAGAGAATGGGTGGGCTAATCCTGATTTTTCTTCTGATATGCTTATTTATTTTTCCTTATTTTATTTTCCAATCTTGAGTGCTGGTATATGAATTTTTTTCCCTTCCTTTGGGTGGGATTTGTTGTTGGGTTTTATTAATGCATTTGGATTTTCCATATTGCACAAAGTTTGATCTTTAAACTCAACTATTTATTGGTGATTTCAGCTCTTTGGTTTAGGGAAATTTGTTTATTTTTAATTAATTACCAAAATTTTTTATCTCTCTCTCCACATTTTGAAGCCATGCATGAATGAGAAATTCGAATCAGATTGAGGACATAGATTTTCGTTTTCCTTTTTTAAATATAATATGTGTGCGTATTTAAATTTTCCTGAGGGAGTGAGGGAAGAAGTTGATGGGTCTCGGTGATCCATTTGGATTCTTCATGCTACAGTTCTAGTATATCTTTAATTTTAACCACTTAATAATGAAAATTTTCTCTGGGGAAAAAAATTTGTGGGTCTCACTGATGCATTTAGATGTTCCATATTATTGTCCTCCTAGATCTTTTTTTTTTTTTTTGGTAAGTTCCACCTAGATCTTTACTTTCAACTATTTATTGGTGAGCTCAGTTTTTGGGTATTGTGAATTTTTTCTAGTTTTTGATTGTGAAGTTCTATGGTACATTGTCTTATTGGTAAGCTCAGCTATATCTCAATCTCTTTCTCTCTCCTATTTGTTTTCGACTGATTCCGAATTCATATACATTGTCCAGTTACAGTAAAATGCGATATTTTTAGTGGGGATTGGATCCCAGATCCATCGGGTCCAATTTACACTAATGAGAGCTGCCATGTTATGGAAGATCATCAGAATTGTATGAGGAATGGGCGACCCGATTCGGGGTTTCTTTACTGGAGATGGAATCCGAGAGATTGTGAGTTACCAAAGTTTGATTCTGCGAAATTTCTTGACTTGATGAGAGATAAATCATGGGCCTTCATCGGTGATTCCATTTCGCGTAATCATGTGCAGTCATTACTTTGCATTCTTTCACAGGTACATTCCTAAGTCATAGAGACTTATATTCATGATGCGTCATCATTCATTTTAGAAAAAAACTAAAAGAGAATAGAAGCATCATAGAGAAAACATGATCATTCATATTTTTAGTGTTGTTTTTCCAACTTTTTAATTACATTATCTATCAATCTATATATATAATTGTTAGATCATTATCTATAATTTCTCGGACAACGATTTACCGCCGGCCATTTTTTGAGGCTGTTTGGGAAACCCATTAGATGACACAATATCCCTTTGTCTAGTTTTGCCAATAGGTTTTTATTGAATTTTTGTTGCGTGGTGGTTCGACTTCTTTCGAGAAAGTAGGCATTTTTGAAGCATGAAGTAAACCAACTAAGCTAGTTAGTTCAATGCCCAAATCCCTGTTCAGACTTAGCCAGCCCCCTTAACCAGAAAGGCAAACACTCCTCCAAGCATAACCTTCAATTTCTTAGTTGCAGTCTTGGAGATATATAGGTTTTTTTTGGGTGTCCTTCTTTTGTTGCATGTAGGATAGGTATTGTTGGTGTACCATGATTAATCCTCCATCAAGAGGGCCTAGGGTAAATACCCATTTGTACTGTTCTATCAACTAGGCACCATCTTAATCAGTGGGGCACAATTGTTTATCGGCTTGCATGATGCATCTTCCACCATAATTCCTTTTTGTGCTACTACAATAAATGGACATCGGTAACCCTACCATTATTTTTAATTTTGTCATGGGTGACAGCTGCTGCTTTAATGGCTGGGCTACTTTCAGTTTAGAGGTTGAAGAGTCGCTTTCCCAGCTGGTTTCCCTCCCGAATGACCATGTGAAGGATTTTGATTGTATTTTGGTTCCTATGTCTTTTTTGAAACTCCAATGGTTGGTGCAACAGTGACAAATACATGATTCTTGGTGGTTTGCCTATGTTTGTCACTCGTAGCATCAACCACAATAATTGTTACTGTAACCAACAAATTGCCACATACGGTCAGAATTACCATCATCTCTATCACTCAAAATCCTACCTTCCAGAAAAAGGAAAAAAATTGGAAAAGGAAGAAAAGAAACTTTGGGCATGTTTGGGGATATTAGGGAGTGGACCCTTGATGCTTTCCTCTTTTTCTTATTCTTCCTTTATTCTTTCCTTATTTATTTATTTTTTCAGTTGTTTTTGCTTTTGTTTTACAATGGAGGAAATCGAACCCTGGACTACCCAAAACCCACCCAACTGTGATATCAATTGAGCTAAGGCTCTTTGGTTAGTGGTAATGCTATCTACGCATCTAGTCTTTTAGAAAAGAAAAAAAAAAAATTTGGGGGCCAAAAAATAGGAGAGGGTACACATGCATGCACATGGAGTTGAAACTGAGACTTTTGCAAACCTCACACGCTTATTGGGGCGGGACATGTCATTAGGCCCAAAGGCCATACCAGCAATTTAATGGAGCTGAGTAGTCATATAGGAGAGGGTACACATGCACCCACATGGAATTGAAACTAAGATTTCTACGAACCCCACACACTTATTGGGGCTGGACATGCCATTAGGCCCAAGGGCCATACCAGCAATTTAATGGGGCTGATCAGTCATATAGGATAAAGAGCCTTACCAACAATTAAATGAGAGCAGGTCAGACTCATATGCAACTAACCAGAATTCTATGTTTACCAATGATCCCTTTAGATATACTTTAAGTGGTTTGGCTAGTTTGATTCATTGTTTCTTTGTCACTCTAGATTCAAGTCTCATAGAATTTGTTGTTGAAAGGATCAATCATATCAATTCTTCAGAAAAACTTTACCTAAAACCTTATTGTAACACAGTGTCAGTGACTTAGTTAGCATTATGTTCAGTAGCAGATCTGCAGATTGCAACTTACAGAATATTTTGAGAAATCCCTTTTAATAGAATTAAAATATCAGAAGTTTCAGAGTTAATCTTTTTTTTTTTTTTTTTGGCTGGGTAAAAAAAGTTTTATACTCAATTGGTGAACATAGTACTGATTTACCAAACCCAATTAGTAAGCTCCGGGTTCAAATACCTGGACCACCTAAAGAGTGGGAGTGAGTATTATCTAGTGTTGTATACCCAATTGGGAACTGTTGGTTTGCAGCTGCTGCTGCTGCTTCTTTTCTTTTCTTTTCTTTTTTTTTTTGGGGGGGGGGGGGGGGGAGGGGGCACGTTGTTACTGGTCAAGAACATCATACAAATATATTAAACTAGCAGGAAATACCTATATGTATATATTGAACTAGCAGGTTTGAACCCTTGATCTCCCCCTTACAAGGGAGGAAATATATGAAATAGGCTACGAGGCTGGTGGTTTTAGGTGTGTAAGTAGGTACATATATTAAAATTAACATGACAATGGTTCTCTATTTTTATGTTTGAGGTTGTCCCCCTCATTTTCTTACGTAAATGATAGTATGCTCAAATTTTGGTTGTTTACTCCATATGAGACGTTCAATACCCCATGAAACACCTGTTATTTATTGGACAAATCTGAGAATAATCATTTCTGCCCCAGATCTAGACCCCACAGTACATAGAGCCTGGAGATTCAATAAGGTACTGGTTTATATAAACTGTAAACTAGAACCGACCACAACCTGACACTATGCTACTTGCATTTGTTACTGCTTTCTTATGTTATTGCATCATATTCTCTGTCTTGTGGCAAATTCTGGCCCCATATATGGATGGTGAAATTGATCAAAGTCCAATTATTTATTGTTAGGTGGAACAAGCTGTTGAGGTTTACCACGATGAGGAATACCGGTCCAAAATATGGCACTTCCCCTCCCACAATTTCACCCTTTCAGTAATTTGGACCCCTTTCCTCATAAAAGCTGCAATTTTCGAAGATATAAATGGAGTTTCCACATCTGAAATCCAGCTTCATCTTGATGAACTTGATGAAAAATGGACCGATCAATACAAGAGTTTTGATTATGCAATAATTGCTGGTGGAAAATGGTTTCTCAAGACTGCCATCTACTATGAGAACAAAACAGTCGTTGGCTGCCATCACTGTCCCGGAAAGAACTTAACGGAGCTAGGATTTGAGTTTGCGTATCGGAAAGCTCTCCGGCTGCTTCTCAACTTCATCACAAGTTCTGGCCACAAAGCGTTTGTTTTCTTCAGAACCACCACACCAGACCACTTTGAGAACGGGGAATGGTTCAGTGGAGGGACTTGCAATAGGACAGTACCCTTTAAAGAAGGTGAGGTTGATATGAAAGATGTAGACGCAGTAATGCGTAATATTGAGTTGGAAGAGTATGAGAAGGCAGCAGCTATAGGATCAGAAAAGGGGGTAACTTTAAAACTATTGGACACGACTCACCTTTCGTTGCTGAGGCCCGATGCACACCCAGGACCTTACAGGCAGTTCCAACCGTTCGCGAAGGATAAAAATGCAAAGGTTCAGAATGACTGTCTGCATTGGTGCCTGCCTGGGCCAATAGACTCTTGGAATGATTTGGTTTTGGAAACGTTGGTGAATGGTTGAGAATTTTTTGATGATGGGAACTGACTTTGTTCCCCTTGGGTTATCTTGGTTTTTGAGGTTTTCGGCTTAATATGATTTTGATGATCTGCAAAGGTTCTCGCCATTTGGAATTGGCTTCAAACGATTTCTCCGGTGGGCTGTTTTGAATCAGAAGCCACTGAGAAGCCATTGGCCTGTCAATATATATATGATCTGTTGGGATGAAGCTTGCAGGGAGGAAGCAAAGGTTACTTGTAATCATTTCAATTTTTTCTCACATTATTAAATTATTTGGACATACTTCCGACTTTAGGCAAATTTACCGGACAAAATTCTCTTTGATAATAACAACCACATTTCGTCCGATTAGTGTTACACACCATGAAATCTGTTCTCATCAATGGTCCTTATTGCCTCATCACACATAAAAAGACTTGCAAGAATGTGGGAGGAAAAACCTGCGGATATATTACCCTTCGCCTACTTGCATCTGGTGTACTAAATTAAGGTTTTTGTTGCAAGCTAAAATTGGTGCCACCAATACAAGGAGAGTCCATAATCATAATTCATAACAAAGATGGTTTCATGGTACTTTCTGCAACTCAATAAAATTTTATGGCAGATGAGGATAAGGCTGGTAGTTTCCTTCTAATGAGGAAGGCTAGCAGTTTCCATATCGTGCGAGGCTGGCTGAAAATTAAGCATACTTTTGTAAAGCATTCATTTAAGATGCAGTCAAGTGGGCAATTCTTTTTTGAATCAAATAAAGGAGCTTCAAGCATCATAGAACGACCCTGCATACTTTGTACGTAAATTGACAGCAATTCTTAAATGAAAGCATACTGTGTATGTAAAATCTTCAATCTAACTCCCATCCAATACATATAAAAGTAGTTGCGAATGGTCAAGGCATCCTTTGGGTGGAGTGGGATTGGGGTTTAAATCTTGCCGTTGATTGAGAAATCAAAGAAAAAGGAAAACAGACATGAAGTGGTTATAAAGGAAAACAGACATTGACATCCCTGGACTGAACTTTCATAACTCGAGTGATCATCAAGCATAGGCAATAGAGATAAGGACTCCTAATAACAATGAAGGCTATCTAAGAATGGCAACGACTAAAATACTGTGTTTCAGGCTAATACCTTGTATTGTGATTCAGTGTAAACGTAAACAGTGGGATAAGCAAAGGATAATAAGAAGAGAAATCAGTAACAGACAAGGATTTATGTCAATTTTATCAATATAGCAACAAAATAATTGAAATTTTATTACACAAACAACAGGGGATCAACAGTTATGAACTTGTAGAAAAACTTAATGTCTAGAAGCCTTTCCGAACATTGGGCATCTACTAGTTTTGATGTCATTGTAATTGGGTTATTACAAATAGTACAAAACCTTTGCTAGGAAAACTTGACTCAAAATCTCAACATTATTCAACCAAAAGTTTATGTCCCAACTGCAACTTAAACACAAGTCTGCATGACAACATACCCAACAAAGATAGACCCTGCCCAAACTTAGATCACATTCAAGATGCAACTATTCTCCTCCCATCTCTCTACTTGCTCGATGGGGGTAAATCTTGCTTCCTTTCTTCACGTTTAAAAAATGGAAACTGCAAATCAAATACGTGGAAGAAATATTAGTAGAACTATAATGCCCCCCAATCAGCAGCATGTGGTTTCAAAAGAGCCAAAACAGAAAGTGGATGGGTAAATTTTGTGCAACATCACTTCAAGTTAAGTAGCTACGGCAATAAACATTTCAGGCATCTACTCAAAGATTTACTAAGCCCCTTAGCAAAGAAACAACAGAATGCGTAACTGAACCAGGAAAAGGAACACATTATATACATATGATACTTTGTCTTAAGTTCCTATTACAATATCTTTCCATGGTAATTTGCTGTATTTGTTTTTTGGGTATTATTTTCTACCAAAAATTGGAACCTGGGTGTGAGTATTCAAAGTTTTCCATAATCTGGAAGAAGCTTACAAAAAAGCCCTTTTGAGAAAACATAGAACTCTTATCAACAAAATACCTGCTATTCTTGCACTACAAGGACAACAAAATATGGGGTTTTTCAATCTCCTTTACATAATCTAATTTTATGACACACCCTACGCTCAAAGACAGCAGAAAGAAGTTCGTAAAAGCTTATTCTCCCCAGTTTGGCAATGAAAACAATGAGCGGAAATTACTTCTCATGAGCTCAACAACTCGAATCAATTCAGCTAGTTCAACAATAAAATTGGCAATCAATCCCATAATCATATATACATATACACATACATAAAAGTTCACAGGATATACCCAATGCCCCAATTCCAATATGGATAAGACCAATCATAGATTCATCAATGGCTAAGCAAAATCACTTGGCATTACCCAGATGGGTAAACCACCAACTTAGTTTGTAATACTCAACTCAACTTAACTCACTCAAGCCTTGCCATTCAGTCTACCAACGGCCGTATCAGCTGCAATCTAGATAAAAAAAAATTTGGTAAATTTCAAATCCCAAGTTCTGTACTGTTTTGGTTCCTATAAAAATGAGAAAATTCATCTCATCAAAGCCAATACTAGTATGTCAGCTATTGCTGAATGGAGGTAGTTTCCAAGAAATCCCAAGATTATGAAAAGTATTAATTTCACTTGTTTGCCTACGTTCTCTCGACAACCAAACAGAACTTAAACACAAATTCAATCATAATCCTACCATATATATTAAAAAGTTTAATTACCAAAAAAAATGTACCAAATCTGGAAACCCTAATTACCAAATCGATTGAAAGGGATCTAAGCTCAATAATGACCAAATACTTCGACGAAAAAACAATCCGACCGAGGCAAAGAAGTCAATTGATTAAAATAACGCATACAGTCGGTTTTGTTAAAGCGTGAGAAAAGAAAAGAAAAGAAAAGAAATCTCAAAATCTTGTAAACAGGTTGGAATTGAGTCAGCTGTTGAAAGCTGTAACATTCCAAATTTTCTTTTCTTTTCCCATGGTTTCTCGGAAACCAAACAGAGATATATATTTATATACAGATAGATAAATGAAATCTAGGGTATCGAAAATGAAGGGGAAAAGGAAGGCATACGTCCTCAACGAAGATGTAGTTGGCGACGACAACTGTGGCGACGATGGAGCCCAGTATGGCAACTGGGCCGGTTAGCAGACTCCATTTACGGTATATCATCTTTTCTTCTCTTCTCCTTCTCCTCCTTCTTTGGTTCGCTTCTGTTATGCTTTGTCGGATGAGATCTAACAAACGACACCGAATTATATGAGAAAGTTCTGGGCAAATGTTTTATTAGGATGGGCTTGGGCTTGGGCTTGGGCTTGGGCTTAAGCTTGGACTTTGGTCTCAATTCGTGCCGTACTCCTGCTTTTGGGCTCGCTACTATATGCCGAGTACATTTTTGGGGAAATATCCAAAAAGTTCCTAAAAAATAAACTCATATCTAAAAATTCTATTAAATATTTTTCCTATCTATCAAATCCAAATAAAAAATAATTATGTCTGTTAACTCGAATCAGTAAACCTTTTGTTTACTGTTGTAAAAAAAAAAAAAGAAAAAAAAAAAGGTGATCCAACTAAAATGCATTTCTTTGACTTCAATACGTTTAATGACGAAAATGCACATTTAATTAAATTTTCCCTTTTGTTGTCCCCTCTTTTTCCAAACGTGCATATATACCTATTCTCCTACTCCTTCTTTTTCTTCCCTCTCCCCCCATGTGTATATTGGAGAAGAATTAATGTTAGTTAATTTTATTCTAATTACCTTACTATGTGCATTTATGAGACTTTCAATTTTTAGGGTTTAACTATATCAGTGGGTTTCACAACTTTATCCTTCTTAATGCACATAGTAGAACAAAATGTGGGGCAAGGTAACATTACCCTATATATAATAATTCACTTCAGTAGTCACTAACAAAGGACCAAATAAAGCCTACCTAAACACCAAAACAAACAGCTATATATATATATATATATATATATATATATATGGACTTGTTCTAATCAGCTTCAGCTGATACAAGTTGTATCAGTGTGAGGCATCCCCACCGTCCATCCAGCAGCAAAGCTATCGAATGGCTGAAATTAAAGCCTTCTAAATCCTACTTTTCCCTCACTTTTGACCCCCCAAATTCAGCTGCCCTCTACAAAAATTACAGCTGCCCTCTGCAAAAACAGGTCACGTCATATTCCTTCCTCACCTCGAATGGCAAAACCGAAGCTCTTCACCTGTTCAAAAAAACACAAAGCCTTCTTCACCCGTTCAAACCAAAAACAAAGCCTTCTTCACCTGTTTGAAGCTACCGGGAAGCTCTTGCATCAAAGAAAAAAAATCGAGGAGAAGCTCGCAACCCCCATCGTGCCGCAGCTCCTTCTCCGGCGCGAACTGGTAAGCTCCTCCCTTGCTCGATTTATTTATTTATTTTATTTATTTTTTTCACCAAACCCTCACATTTGGTAACCCCACCCCCCCCCATTGCAGCGAACCAAAGCTCACCGTCCAACACACTACACCACCACCTCCGGCGAACTGGTAAATTCCTTCTGTTTTTTTTTTTTTTTTCTTCGCCAAACCCTCCCTCACACTTGGTAACCCTCCCCATCGCAGCGAACCAGCTCCTCCTGAACGACGCCGCACCACCACCAGCAGAAGCTCAGGTTCTCTCTCCGGCGAACTGGTAAATTCGAATTTTTTTTTTCCCCCTCTTCTTCGCCAAACCCTCCCTCACACTTGGTAACCCTCCCCATCGCAACTAACCCGCTCACCGTGAACCACGCCGCACCACCACCGGCAGAAGCTCAGGCTCCCTCTCCGGCAAACTAGTAAATTCGATCTCCACTGTGCTGCCCCTGTTATATATATATATTTTTTTCTTCTTCAGGTTTTTTCTTTTCCTTTGCCTCTGTGTAACCAATTTTTTTTTCTTTATGTTCCGTTTGCTTATGATAATATCTAAACCATATTCCGTTTGCTTTGTTTGGGATTTCTGGGTCTTTATCAACTGCTGCCACAGAAAACCAACAATTGTTTAATTAAAAAAAAAATTTCGTGATTTTTCATTTCCGTTTGTTGATGATGGCTTTGCTTTGTTTGGATAATTTTTTTAATTTCTGGGTCTTACAATTTCTTGTAGTCAGGAGTTGACAAGGCTATTAACAAATAAGAAAACAGTGTTTGATTACTTAATCCCAAATATTTTTACCTTGCAAGACTAGAGTGAATTAAGGGAAAAATGAAACAGAATCTTGCTTTTGGAATGCAAGTTGACTTAAGGCAATGATGCTACTGTTTATTTATTTATTTATTTATTTATTTTTTATATTTATCTATTAAGCATTATTATGATTCTTTGTTCATACAGATCAATGGATGATTTTAATATTGAATTAGATGACTCACAACCACACCACCATGACTCCTCCTCAATCAATTTCGAAATGTGTTATGTTCCCACTGTAATGCAAGGACACAAACCTTTTGTGGGACAAGAGTTTGACTCTTTGGAAGACACTTATGCCTTCTATAATAATTATACGAGACAAGCCGGATTTAGTGTTTGAATTAGGAGTAGTAACAAAAATCGGGAGAATGAAGTAACTAGGAAAGTGTATACTTGTTCAAAAGAAGGTGAGAAAATAGAACGAGCACCAAAGAATGATGGTGAACAACCAAAAAGGCGTCGAGGGATAAAACGAGAGGGTGGCAATGCAAGACTTGCCGTTTTAAAGTCAGGTGCTAAATTTAAAATGTCTATATTTGAGGAGGTGCACAACTATACTTTTTCATCCCCTGGCAAAGTTCAGTTTTTGCCATCTCATCGGCATGTCTCATCAGCTCAAAGGGCACTGGCACAAACTTTTGGAAATGCAAATATCCTTCCATCCCAACTGATGAGTGTTTTGGAGATACAAGCAGGTGGTTTACAAAATGTGGGATGCACTGAACGAGATATTAGAAATGCTAGAAGAGATGCAAGAAAAGCGACTGATGGCCATGATGCAGATATGCTGAATGAGCATTTCCTTGCTCAGAAAGAGAGAAATCCGTATTTCACATACACCATTGAGACAGATGATGAGAATCGAATTTCACATATTTTTTGGGCAGATGCAACAAGTAGAGAGGCATACAAACATTTTGGGGATGTTGTGGTGTTTGATACTACCTATCAAACAAATAAGTATAAAATGATTTTTGCACCAATATTGGGGGTTAACCATCATGGGCAAAAAATAACGTTTGGTTATGGGTTTTTGTGTGATGAGAACCATGAATCTTTTATTTGGTTGTTTGAGGAGTGGATGAAAGCTATGCCAAGTAAGCCACTCAAGATGATCATTACAGATCAAGATCCAGCCATGGAGATTGCTATTAGACATGTATTCCCAACAACATGCCATAGGTATTGTATTTAGCAAATTTTGAACAACTTTTCTGAGAAACTTGGTGCTCGCACTTATAGCCAATACTATGAAAGCTTTCGTGAATGTATTTAGGATTCAGAGGGACCAGAGGAGTTTGAGTGTAGATGGGCTGCTCTCATTGAAAGAAGTGAATTACATGAGAACGGGTGGTTACAAACAATGTTTAACAAGTGGGATAGGTGGGTTCCTGCTTTTGTTAAACATGTTTTCTCTGCTAAAATGTCATCTAGTCAAAGAGCAGAGAGTAACCATTCATTTTCAAAGAAGTATGTAGACAAGCGTAATTCTTTGATGGACTTTATTACAAGGTTCAATAGGGCGCTTGTACGGCAAAGGTATGGTAAGTTACAAGCCGACCATGTTGATCATAATGAGAGACCCATGTTGAAGACTCCAGTTGCATTGGAGAAACAAATGGCTGATATTTATACATGTTCCATGTTTGAAAATTTTCAAGATGAGTTGTGGGAATCTATGAAATATGGGGGTACTTTCAAGGTTGATGATGAGTTTCAAGCCATTTATGAGGTTAAAAGGCGGGTGGTTGATAGTGGCAAAAGCACCCAAAAGCAAAATCAGGATGGTGAAAAATCAAACAGGGTCCGGTTGATTGTGGATGATAAGGTTTCTGATTTTGCAACTTGCAATTGCAAGAATTTTAAGTGGGAGGGAATTCCCTACAGACCCTTATTACACTATTTGTTTTTTAGAAAACAATACTTTGATTTGCCGGGTAAATATATATTGAAGAGGTGGACAAAGGGTGTAAAGTGTTTAAGTTTAATGGAAGGTAGTGGGGTGAACATGGAGGATGCAGGTGATAGGGGCTTGTTGGTTCGCCGTAATGATTTATATGGAGTTTTTGCAAGGGTAGTTGATGGAGCTGTTTTAAATGTAGAGGGAATCGAAATGTTGAGAGAAGATTTGTTAGCTAGTGAAAGGAGGATCAAAGCACTATCTATTGGAGACTCTAGCAATAATTTGAGAGTTCCTAGCGATTGTCCCCCAATCAGTTGTACTCCTGTGTTGTTAGAGCCCAATCAAGTTAGAGTAAAAGGATGTGGGAGAAGGCTAAAAGGAGGAAAAGAAAAGGCCCGGGAACAAAATTTAAGAAAATGTAATGGATGTAATAAATGGGGACAATCGCATGATAAGAGGAATTGACCAGCCCTAATAAACATGTAAGTTTACTTATTGTTGCCCTTTAAAACACTTATTGTCCATACTTTATTTTATACTTTCATGCAAATAGTTGTGTACTTGATTATTTGATTATCATGTAGACCTGCTCCTAATGCTAATGTTGGAACTTCACATAACCGTGATCCTGTATCCAATGAGGATGTGTTTTCTTCTACTGGTAAGTAAATGAGATTTAATAAGGTTTACTTATATTACATACTTTATTTATTTAATTTATTGTAATTGTTTGTTTTTGTTTTTAACAATTTTTTTTTTTTTTTTTTGGTAGGGTTCACAGATAGGTGATGGAACAATGGGGGAAAAATATGATGATGATAGTCATTGCTAATATTGCCTTGCTTTTTGTTGTTTTAGGAAACAATGTCAACAATTTTGGAATTTTGTCTTCTTTGAAAATTGTTGCAAGAGCTAAAATTAATGCACAATTAATGTTTTTTGTAATCTCCATATTACAATGTGAACAATTATATATAATAGTATTTCTTAATTCAGTTGTACAAAAGCAGGTAGTGCATATATTATACATACAGCCGCCATGAGCACTGAGCTCTCAAAACATCTTTCAAATGATTGCTTTCTTTATTTTGTACTCTTTGAGTTGGCCAGAAAGCTGGTATGGAACTATTGACCTTCACTGATCTTGGCATGCCTTTGGGGGGAGATTGGAAGAGTTGACATGGGCTAGCCTGCTGCTCTTGCAAGCACTGACATGTTTGGTTAGCTGAAATTCTGAAGGTTTGGTTAGCTCTATAGTAATTCACATGTTTTTTTTATAAGAAACGATACATGTTTTTGACTATGGTGCCATCAATTGTTCCATTTTATCATCCCATGTTATCTTATTCTCATAATTTTCAATATGTTTTTAGCCTGTTATCTTAAAAATCGTGGCTTAAAAATTTGTGGAACATATACTTGTTTTTGGGGGTCATTATCGAAGACTACTCATCCATTATTTGCTGGCGTCCTGACATCATTTTATTGTTATATCAGTTTAGAGTATCATTTAATAGCTTGACACCACTTTAGCTTAGTTAGAGGCTTTGAGCAAACTCATCCTTTTTATTTTTTATTTTTAATCTTTTTTTTGGGGGGGGGGTGTGTGGTTAGCAATACCTCATGAACTACTAATACTTAGATATGTTGTTTATATGTAGAATATTTGAAGAAGTAGGAGGCATAGAAAATGAGCTAATGCAACTGAAACACCATGTTTCCACACAGAAAAAGCTCATTAAAGACCTCATAGATGGCATATTTGTTAAGGCTTTATCTGAGGATACTTTTGAATTCTTTATTGAAGAACCTGTATCTGCCGAACCATCTCCCTTAAGCAAGTTAGAGGCTCACACCCACAATGTTTCAGAAACCCTAGACACTCTTCTGTTTGAACACAGGTTAAATGAAGCTCTGGCCATTTTAGAAATGGAAGCTAGAACTTTTCAGGTGATACAATTGGAAGAAACCTCTCCACCAGATGTGTTGTCATTTTATAATTCTGCAATGTTAGAAAGGAAGGCCATGCTTGCAAATCAATTTAATATAGTGGCTGAAAACCCAAGAACACCTGCACCGGAGCTTCAAAAAGCATTAGTCGGACTTTGCAGACTTGGTGACCCTCATCTTGCAACTCAGTTATTGCTTAAATATTACCATTCACGAGTTGCAACTGGTATACATCACTTGCAGTGTTCAAAATCATTTTTACACGGGGTCTACATGAGGGAACTCTCAAAGTTGGTGTTTTCTATGATTCTCAAGCAGCAAGAAGCTTTGTAGTGTTATATGGAGAAACTTCTCCTTACGCTTCAGAACTTAGTGAGTGGGCCTATGAAGAAACTGAAGTGTTTGCCTCTTATTTCCAAAAATATGTAAAGTCTATCTCAGAGATAAGTGGTGGATTGTCCACAGCAGTAGAAGCTGTACAGTTTGCAATGGCATTTTACCCTTTATAGTGGTCATGCATATATGAAAATTTCATTTGTTGATTTTGAGAATGGTTGGAAATTGTTCTGGGTACTGTTGTGTATAATTTTTAGTTGAAATGGAGTCCAAATTTATGAACTTTTCTATTATTTCTGAAGACAGATATTTGATGAAGTAATTATATCAGCTGAAATCATTTTGCTCTTAGAAGATTTTTGCTTTTGCGGATCTTGTTTGTCAAACATGAGTCTTTATGCTATACTGTTGGAAGATAGGCTGACATGAAATTTTAGCAGAGAAACTGCTAAGAAATTATGGGTCCAAAAAGGAGCCAAAAAAAAGTGCAATTTATTCCACATATATGATGTAATTGTTACTATTTTGGAGATTGCTTATTGAGAATAATAGATTTGGATCACCATTTTCATTCATATTCATGATTTTCAACCACTGACCCACCCATTAGGTGTACATATTCATTCAGCCTTGCCTATGGACTAGGAATAACTCATTGTACGGCTCGTGACCCAATTTAAACTAAAACGTCCACCTTATAAGATTTATTGCTATAAAATATGAAAAAAAAAAAAATCTATTGGAATTAATTAATTTAAAAACAATGTGGAATTGTGAAATAATTATGTCTTATTTTTCTAATTTTTTGGTTGAAAACATATTCTGATGTTCAGAATCTAGTTCAATTGTCTCTTGTTGTTTTAATATTATAAAGGCGACCGGATTTTATTTCAAAACTTGATCTATTAATTAAAAAAAAAAAAGACACCCCCAGAACAAGGGACATAGTGGCGATTGCCAAAACAGGTTCCGAAAAGACATTGGGCTATCTGATCCCTACCTTTATTCATCTTAGGCATCGCCATAATAAAGCACAGAATGGGCCAATATTTTTAGTGGCAAATAAAAAGAGAAGGGATGAGAAAGTTGATTTAATGTTTTATTGCCTTTGTTCCTTTGTAAATCCAACATCAAGCATTACTCAAAACCCATCAGCTTAATGTCACCTTCTTGTAGAAACACGATCTCAACAAAGATATTTGCATCATAATGCGTTAAGAACTTATATTCTTATTAATAAATTTTTACTTAAAAAAAGACATGTCTTTTTACTTAAAAGAGGGTTGGCATTACGAGCTCAACAATCCGTTTATCAAGCCAGCTTAAGCAAGTTGAGTCCTCATACACAAACTAGTTCATCTTACTTAGAATCACAAAAAGCATAAATATACCAAACAAGATAAGTATTGTGTCCAAAAGAACTACAAACTTCAACCAATTATAATGCCCATCAATTTCTTTCCTCAACCTATTGTAATGCCCATCAATTTCTCGTCCCAATTCTTTGTAATTCCCATTAATCTCCTTTCTTAACTCATTGACAGAATCGTAGCAACCCTCTTGCTGTACTTGCACATCAACAGGAGCGTACCACCACTCAAAGAAACCATATTCTTGGCATCTGAAATACAACTTGTCCGGATTATTAGTAGACTCTGAAATTTTTACTTCAGCTCTACGCCCGCATTGATATCTGCGATTTTGAAACCTATAACGAGTGCCACGACCCGTTCCACTATTCACACTTCTACTTGATGATGCCATTGAATGTTTAAAATCAAGGAAATTAAAAAACACAAAATTAGATGGAAAATAGTCTCAAATCAGTTGATAAAAAATTTCTTCTTAAAAAAAAAAAAAAAACCAACAAATATAGGGGATCCCAGATTAAGTTGGAATGCAACATGAACAAAAATATTTGAGATTAAGTAATCAAGCACTGTTTTCTTATTTGTTAATAGCTTTGTCAACTCCTAACTACAAGAAATTGTAAGACCCAGAAATTAAAAAAATTATCCAAACAAAGCAAAGCCATCATCAACAAACGGAAATGAAAAATCACGAAATTTTTTTTTTAATTAAACAATTGTTGGTTTTCTGTGGCAGCAGTTGATAAAGACCCAGAAATCCCAAACAAAGCAAACAGAATGTGCTTTAGATATTATCATCAGCAAACGGAACATAAAGAAAAAAAAATTGGTCACACAGAGGCAAAGGAAAAGAAAAAACCCAAAGAAGCAAAAAAAAAAAAAAAAAAAAAAAAAAAAAAATATATATATATATATATATATATATATATATATATATATAACAGGGGCAGCACAGTAGAGATCGAATTTACCAGTTTACCGGAGAGGGAGCCTGAGCTTCTGCCGGTGGTGGTGCAGCGTGGTTCACGGTGAGCGGGTTCGTTGCGATGGGGAGGGTTACCAAATGTGAGGGAGGGTTTGGCGAAGAAGAGGGAAAAAAAAAAAATTCGAATTTACCAGTTCGCCGGAGAGGGAACCTGAGCTTCTGCCGGTGGTGGTGCGGCGTCGTTCACGAGGAGCTTGTTTGCTGCGATGGGGAGGGTTACCAAGTGTGAGGGAGGGTTTGGCGAAGAAAAAAAAAAAAAAAAAAAAGAAGAAGGAATTTACTAGTTCGCCGGAGGTGGTGGTGTAGTGTGTTGGACGGTGAGCTTTGGTTCGCTGCAATAGGGGGGTGGGGTTACCAAATGTGAGGGTTTGGTAAAAAAAATAATAAAAATAAATAAATAAATCGAGCAAGGGGGGAGCTTACCAGTTCGCGCTGGAGAAGGAGCTGCAGCACGGTGGGGGTTGCGAGCTTCTCCTCGATTTTTTTTCTTTGATGCAAGAGCTTCCCGGTAGCTTCAAAAAGGTGAAGAAGGCTTTGTTTTTGGTTTGAACGGGTGAAGAAGGCTTTGTGTTTTTTTGAACAGGTGAAGAGCTTCGGTTTTGCCATTTGAGGTGAGGAGGGAACATGACATGACCTGTTTTTGCAGAGGGCAGCTGAATTTGGGGGGTCAAAAGTGAGGGAAAAGTAGGATTTAGAAGGCTTTAATTTTAGCCATTCGATAGCTTTGCTGCTGGATGGACGGTGGGGATGCCTTACGCTGATACAACTTGTATTAGCTGAAGCTGATTAGAACAAGTCCGTATATATATATATATATATTTACACATCTTGCACCATCCCTTGCAACACAACTCAGCTCTAGCAACCATGGAAAAAACACCACATATAGGCATTCTACCTACGGGTGTTAGTGGTTCAGTTTTAGGGTAGATTTCAAACCAAATCATTATACTTCAGTTTTGTTTTTACCAAACCAAAATCAAATCATACTATAAAAAAAACCAAACCAAAAAATTTCTGTTTGGTTTGGCTCGGTTTTGGTTTTAACCTATCAAGCAGCAACAAATAATTTAAAATGAAAAAAATGACATGCCAAACTCCAAATAAAAATATTTTTAGTAAAAGCATTACATTAGCAAGTAAAAAAAACATTAAACATTATATCAAAATGGAAATATATTGACATATGTCAATCCAAGTCAAATCTCCTATCTAATATATGTCAATATCACTAGTCACTTAGTCAGTACTCATTATTCAGTAGGTTTTGTATTCCAGTAAGTTCAATACTACTATTTTAAATCTATAATCTATTATATCCTTATTAGAATAAGAAATTTACAAACTAAAGTTTGATATTTTTCGTTTTTTTTTAAATTTTATTTTTTGGTTTGGTTTGATTTTTTAAACATGAAAACCAAAACCAACCAATTTAATTGGGTTTTTAAAATTAAAACCAAAATCAAACCTAATGACAAAAAAACAAAACCAAACTAGCCGATTTGATTTGGTTTGACTTGGTTTGATTCTCGGTTTTAACCTAAACTACTAACACCCCTCACTCTAGGGATGGGTCACCTCATCACACTAGCCGAGCACGCCAAGCGACTCGTCGCTCACCACAACTTCTCCCATGCCAAGAGCCTCCTTACAAACCTCAGAAAGCTGTTCTCGAAGCGCTTCCAAGCAGCATCGACTCCATCATTCTCCCTCCAGTCAGCTTGGACGACTTACCCCAAGCCGTAAAGGCTGAGACCATAATATCCCTCGCGGCGTCTCGCTCTATTCCTTCCCTTCGATCACCACGTTTTACAGTCCTTAGTTATAATTTATAAATACAAGGTTAGTAGCTTTCGTCGTTGATCTCTTTGGCACCGATGCTTTTGACGTTGCCAAGGATTTGGGTGTATCACCCTACGTTGTCGACGGCCATGGCTTTGTCGCTGTTTCTCTACTTGCCAAAGCTTGATGAGAGTGTTTCTTGTGAGTAGAGAGACCTGCCTGATCCTGTGAAAATTCCGGGTTGCATACCGATTCATGGGAGAGACTTGCTCGACCCGGTTCAAGACAGGAACAATGACGCATACAGATGGAGTCTTCACCATGCGAAACGGCACAGGTTAGCTGAGGGTATTATGGTAAATGGCTTCATGGATTTGGAAGGAGGAGCTTTGGGAGCCTTGCAAGAGGCTGAACCCGGTAATTAGCCAATAGCCACCCGTTTACCCAATTGGGCCACTCGTAAAGATGGATTCAAGTAGTGGTAGGGTTGATGGGCCTGATCCGTGTATAAGGTGGTTAGCCACGTGGCTCTGTCCTATTCGTCTCATTTGGAAGTGGTGGGGCCCCTCTCTGATGACCAGATTACTGAATTGCCCTTAGTATTGGAAATGAGCATGCTAATGCCACATACTTCAACTTCCGAAGTGGCAAGTACCCTTTGATTTCCCTTTTGATTTCTTACCAAAAGGATTTTTGGACAAGGCCAAAGGAAGGGCCTTAGTGGTGCCCTCTTGGGCACTGGAAGTCCAAATCTTTAGCCACAGTTCGACAAGCAGATTCTTAACTCATTGCAGTTGGATTTCCACTCTCGAGAGTGTCGTCAATGGCATCCCATTGATTGTTTAATTGGCCGCTCTACGCGGAGCAAA
This sequence comes from Liquidambar formosana, assembly GCA_039720395.1. Taxonomy (NCBI): domain Eukaryota; kingdom Viridiplantae; phylum Streptophyta; class Magnoliopsida; order Saxifragales; family Altingiaceae; genus Liquidambar; species Liquidambar formosana. Next base: position 3,119,652 of record CM077827.1, on the reverse strand, counting down.
AGATGAATGCAGCGATGCTGACTCATGATATAAAAGTGGCATTGAGGCCAAAAGCAAGCGAGAATGGCCTATTGGGAAGAGAAGAAATTGCGAATGTTGTATAATTACGTTTAATGGAAGGAGATGAAGGGCTTCAGAACCAAATGAAAGACCTCAAGGACGCTGCGGCAATGGTGTTGAGTGAAGATGGGTCTTCCACAAAGTCACTCTTCGAGTTGGCTAGCATGTGGAAGAATGAAAAAAGCATTTAGAAAATTAGAAGCGTGCATGTTTACAATCTAATTTCTTTATTTTTCTTTCCCGTTTGTTCACGTTGTTTTCTTATATTATGGTCTCCACCACGCGGTCGTACTATGGTTGTTTTCAATTGGATTCTCCTCGAATGGAACACTAGCTAATTTTTCTTCCCATCTTTCACCTTAATTCAATGGTGTAATGAAAACAAAAAGGAGTAAGTGAGAATGTGAGAAGGGTGCAACCACAAAATTGCTAGCAACTAGCACCGTCCAATTGAGCCAGGGGAGTGGACCAAATCACTTGGAAATTTGTTCCATCACAACAACGTATGTAGTGGGCAGTATGCTTAAAAAATACTGTTATAAAAAATATATAAACAAATAAATAACTTTTAAAATTGAAAAAAAAAAAAAATGCTGTAAGAGGAGAGCATTGTTTCATTTAAAATTTGAAAGGATACCACGGATTAAATGCCACCCTTTTCTTCCTTTCCCTTCAAGTTGGTTGATGTGGGAGAGCTTGGTGAAAAATTCCTAATTCAGATGGACCTTTAACAAGCAAAACACAAAAAAGTACTAGTAAGGAGAGAAAGCATAAACGTCAGAATCGTGTGAAATTCGATAGGTCAATTGGAATCGATGTGTTGATCAATACTCCTCGCCTATGACTAAGACATGTGTCGCTTTTCAGGCGAATTCTTTCATTTTGGCCCTCAAAAGCACGTTTTTACGATTTTTGGTAATAATGTGCTGCTTAATTCTGGGAGCTCTGATTTCTATTTGTGGTCTCTGTTTTGCCAGTTTGCTAGTTAAGTTTAAAACTTTTGATTTATGCTTTTAGTTGGAATTTTCTTATTTTTGGAATTTTTAGTATTTTTTTTCATTCCGTTATTTATTTTGATAAGTTTATTGTTCTATTAGAACTAGGGTTTACAGTTTATATATAGGTTATCTCTTTTCATTGTGAGATGAATTTTTAATTAATAAATTTTTTTTTTTGAAGTTTATTTCCTTTTACTCGTAAGTTCAAGTGTGCTATTCTTTATCACGTGAATTTGAATGATTTCCAAAAAGGAGGGTGTCTTTTTCCTTAATTAAGTCTCCCGTTACATCATTAGTACGCTGAATTTTTTTCCCCCCTTCCAAATTAATGGAGAGGAAGCGACACCATTGTTAAAGGACTCTGACACATATGTAGCATGGTTACTTGGCACTTTGTGGGGAGTGGAGACTGACAGCCACACACCTATAAATGCTGTTAGGCAGCAAGCACATTCACAATAAAGAGGAAGAGAACAAAAATAAAAAAAATAGTGTACTAAATATACAGGTTTCTTAAGATGCTTATATTCACGGTAGAGACATCAAAACTGATTTGATACAATTAAATAGATACAAGCACCTCACAGTAGAGGCAAATCAGTGTGTGGATATGCCTCATGCATATATAAGCAGGGCGCGCGTGATGATTGACTATAATGAAGTATCTTGTAAAAAAAACCCATTTGTAATCAACTTGATGCGGATGCTGGAGGGCTGCCTGTCATTTGTCTAGTTAAGACAGGTTAATGAATTCGAAACCAACCACCCCCCACCCCCTTTTGCAAATTGAGACTATGCTAATTGAGAACATGCATGGAGTCACTTCATTGTTATAAACATTAAATATATATGAGCTCCATTAAATGCTCATATGCAAACCACAATCCAATTAAATGAATGACTGAATAGGATGGTCGAAAAGGAATCACACAAACATTTACAATGAGAAAATATTTCTCAAATAGGATGATAAAGAAAGCGTATAGATATTGTACCCCAACAACAACGGTTAGATTGAAATATAAAACTTTGTCTTCGTCTACCTAACTAACTCATCGACCATTTACAAATTTATTATCTAATTATTTTATGATTAAAAAAAAATTAAAAAGCTAAAACTAGGGGGAATTTCATATTAGGTCTGGCTATGAGAAAACAATTATAGTTCAATACAAGTTCTTACTAATTTCCTAATAAATGACTACTAACTTAACTAAGAATGGCTATTAACTATAATTATTTACCCGTAGCCCAGCTAATCTGCAATTCCCCTAGTATGAGAACAAGTAAAAACTTAAGAAATTGATACGTCTACGTTATTTATATAAAAAAATGAGCAATACGTACCTCTCAAACATGAATGTGTTAGGTTGCAGGCTAGTTTTATCTATTTTAGAAAGATCATGACTTTTAAAGCTGAATTATGTGTACAGCATTTCTTTTTAATCCCCACTTGTATTCTAGAATGTTGGACAATAGTGTAGATGATTACCTGATGGATTCAAAAGAAAAGACTCTAGAAAGGACTGGCCAAAGTCGTTGGATGCTCTATTTGGAGCATGACAAATTGAAAAAGAGCTAGGCTTAAAGAAAAGAAAAGAAAAGAAAAGAAAAGACGAAGCTATGAAGGAAAATAATTGACCACACATATAGGTTTTTGGAATTTTTAACGAGGACTATTTCCACACCCTTTTTAGTTACATCTGTATCACCCCATGGACGCAGAAGCAGCTGAAAGGATTGTGGAAATAGACTCCCAAATCTTGTGAACAGGGGGATTTTAGATTGTTTGGCCCACCGGAAACTAATTACGATTAAATGCAAAATGCTACTAATTTTCAAGTAGATGACTACTAAGTTAACAAAACAATGACTACTAACTGTAATTATTTTCCTGTAAGTTGACCAATATATATATCTTAATATCTTGAAATGAACCTCAATATCAGGTTGCATGAGTAGTACTTTTCCAATTCAAGGGGGGTCGTTAATTTCTTTTAGTTGTGTTGGAAATTGCTTACTATGAATTCGAGAATAAAAGAAGAAATAAATATAGTTTGCGACGGGTTTCGCTAAGGATTTGGGTTTTAGATCTGTGATTTTTTAAGGTGACAATTTGGAAGTTATCAATGCTTTAATTTCTCGTGATGCTCTGTTTATAGCGGTTGGCTTGGTTATTGAGGATGCTTATTATAAGGCTGAGTCCTCTTTTGATGTGGTTCAATTCTCGCATATTGGTAGAACAGGCAATAAAGTAGTCCATGGATTAGTTAGGTATGTTAAGAATGTTTTGAATGTTGAAATTTGGTTGGATGAAACTCCAGTTTGTGTAAAAGATCAACTCTTTGCAAACTTGGCTCATAGTTTTCCTTAATCTTTCTAATACTATCATCTGTTTATAAATAAATAAATAAAAAGGAGTAGTTTTGCCCCTTTTAAGTATGATACTCAACGTAGTAGGTCATGGAACTCGGAATACTCGTGACCAGGGAAGAAAATGTGACAACTGCATCACGTACCATTAGCACCATCCTTCCCCTCTCTCTCTCTCTCTCTCTCTCTCTCTCTCCTTGTGATAAAGGCATATATCTTGTCTATCCTTTAGACACAATTCAAGTTCCTATTAATTGTAAGGTATGAAGATCCACAAACAATGAAATCCACTTGTGAAAATTGTAAACCACATATTTGAGGCCTGGCCCAGTGTGCAACGTTTTACACGCCTCCCAGGCCTGTGGAGGACGAACCCACTTGATTTTATTTTATTATTATTATTATTTTTGGATAAGTAACCCACATTGATTCTAACACATGTGAATCCAAAATAATATCAATCACTACTTGAGATATATTGTTTCGTGGGCCAATCAATCACTTCTTGGTCCCCAACATGCAAAATTATCCCTTCCTATTACGTTGGTCCAAAAATGTAAAATGGTAAAACATGCAGACATTGTATCCCACACGATTACATATCAGTTAGAATTTCTACCCCATGCTTTGGTAAGAATCATTGTAGTCTTCATTTCAATAATCTGTTAAATATGTGAAATGATTATATCACTATATAGTTTCATTCCCAACACTACAAAAAGACAGATGAAATAATTACAGGGAACCAATCTTATTAAAACATTCTATTCAATCATAAAACACGAAACACAAAACGTTTATATAGTAGTATGGATATATAAGATGTTTCCGAACTAGAAATATTTAGTAAGCCAATTCTAAATTTGGTTGCCTAAAAGCTTAATGCTTTGTAGTTGTTGAAGGGGGAACAAATGACACATTTTCTAAAACTTTTCCTCCTTGGGTAAGAAAAATCAAACTTGGTCACCTTAGCCACCATTTTAAAAAATATCACCAAAGATGGAGATCCCAAGAGAAACAAACAACACAATTTTCTTGAAGTTTTCTCCATTCGGGTGAGAAAAAATTACTCTTGGTGAGCGAATGCTATGGTCAAATGGCATTTAATTAACAAATGCATTTTGGTGAGTCCAGAAGGTGGGAATTAATCTCAAATTAAAACAAGTCCTAAAGTGTCTTAACCTAACATCTACTTCATGAGGGTGTTAAAAGTTTCATGACAATTATATATATATATATATATATATATCGGCACACGCTTCTCTTCTCTTATATTTTTCTTTTCTTATTTTAATAAGGATTTCCAAAAGTTTGTCCCGGACTAATGCGTGAAACTTGAATAAGATTAATGTCTATTTCTCATCACTTAGCGTATAAAATTAACCCGTTTAGTTGGTGGCTTTAAGAGAGAATGAGAAGCCAAAGAAATCGAACTCAAAATCTTATGCTTATTGAGCCGTAGGCTTAGAAAATATCTGTGCATTTTTTTTTATGTGACTTGTATGTACATGCATGTTATGTGTTACTAATAAAGAATAGGGACTCTACATGCATAAGCATAGTTGTCAAACAAGCAATTTAATAAGATCATTATTAAATTATTTAAAATTAATAAATAGTTACATTCTAAGTAGATTATGACCCCACATCTAAACTCATGTGTGATGTCTTAATCATCGATTGGATCAGCAGCAGCATCATTATCATAATCATAATCATCATCTAATCCTCCATAATGGAAGGTTCGCGACGAAAATACGACCCGAATTTATTGCATCATGTCTTCGTCATCATAGCATCATCATAGTCCTAATCGCTGTTATGGTTTACCGTATACGGAGAGTTTCAATTGTGCATGGATTGGTTCACATAGTCAACATCCTTAACATATTTTATAGAGGAAATTTACGCGGCCTAAATTATAATTTTAAAACAATTAAGGACTAGACATTTTTGACGGCATGCTTGCATATTCCATGGATATGCAATAATTCCATTTTATTTTTTGTATTACCAAGACGAATAATTCATTCACAGAAATCATTTTTAAAAAAAACAAGGAATCATCCTTGTAAATATCAAACATTAATTTTTAATGCGAAAATACTGTTTAGGTTAGATGATAAAACATAGAAGTATCTATCTTGTGCCTATGTTCGAATAATGAAATCTATCTTCGTTTACCTAGCACATTAACCGTATAGAATAATTATGTATGTCGAGAGATCTATTTACACTTGGTGTGAAATTATTTACTCTTACATTCTTCAATAACTTTTGTAAAATCGATATTTTTTAAAAATAATCGTCGGATTAGATACTACTCTCATGGAGATCACGCACGCCAAATTTAACATTGATTGAAGATTAGAAAGTATTCCATCGATAAAGCGGCATAAATTATGATTTTATTTGCAAAAATAAACATAAAAACATAAATAAATTTGTAGATAAGATGCTTATGAGTGTCCGATCAATGTGAAATTTGGTATGTATGATTTCTATGAAAGGAGTATTTAATCCAATAGTTGGTTTTGAAAAATATCGATCCTACAAAAAGTTATTGAGGGGTGTTAGAGTAAAAATTAAAGTTTTATACCGGATGTAAACGGATCACTTCCCATTATGTGTGTATATATATATATATATATATCTTATAATTAGAATAATAAAAAATAAAAATAAAAACTAAAGCTTTTCGGTATGAAAATAAATTATAAAAAAACATAGGAAATTGATACGTCCACGTTTTAATCATAAAAATTGAGCAACACCTCTCAAAGATGAAGCATTTTATTGGGTGAAAGTTTTATCTATTTTAGAAAGATCAAAACCTTTTAAGTTGAAATTCCAATCCCCCCCCCCCCCCCCCCCCCCCAAAAAAAAAAAAAGAAAAAAAAGAAAAAGAAAACCTTTGATTAAGCTGAATTATACGTAGACGATGATGTGATGGACTCGCTAGAAAAGGCTCTAGAAACTAGAAATATTAACTAGCTAGCAAAGTCGTTGGATGTTCCATTGGCCGGAGGCCGGAGCATCCACAAATTGAAAAAGAAGGTCATAGAAGATTCTTCGACCACGCATACATGTTTGGAAAATTTTATTAATAAATGTATCTTGAAACGTACCTCCTCCAATTAATTCTTCAATATCAATGTCAATATCAATATCAATTCTCCAATTCATATATGGGAGTTGCAACCCTCACCATGCATGGACCAACCCAAATGCTCCTTCATCTCAATTTCATATGACTTTTGTATGGAAGAATGAACATTGAAACACAACATGTGTATATGTGAAACCTAATATATTTATATATTGGGTAAATCGAACAAAATTACCCCTACTTTTGGGGTGCGTTTCACTTTAATACTTTCAAGTTTAAAAAACATCAATTTGATAACCAAGATTTTTAAAAAGCATCAATTTGGTACCTAAGATTTTTGTTGACTCATAATCAGTAACGGTGTTTTGAAACTCTGGCCAAACTCAATTTTTCCGGCCAATTTTTTTTTTCTTTCCATGGGAAGGAAGGAGTGAGATGGGAGGGAGTTGGCCGTCGTGGCTTTTGTTGAGGTCTTTCCCTCTCCTATCCTCCCATCTCACTCTCACCATCCTTCCCGTGAAAAAAAAGAAAAAAAAAAAAAGAAAAAAAAAAAGAAAAGGGTTAGGTGGGGAGAGGGGAAGAAGTTGGCCGGAAAAAAATAGAGTTTGGCTGGAGTAGGGAATTTGGTTGGAGTTGACCGGAGTCAACAAAAATCTTGGATATCAAATTGATGCTTTTTAAACTTGAGGGTATTAAAGTGAAACACACCTCAAAGATGAGGGTAGTTTTCTGCAATTTACCCTTATATAATTTTACTACATTTTTATAGTTTTATGATACTACATCATCAGTAAGAATGAGTTCAAATTTTGGTTAGAATTAGGATGTTAGGTTAGACTTGCGTAGAATCTTAAAGGAAACTACTAGCTCTACGGACTGCTATTGTGACCATCTTCTTGCTCTTTATCATTTGATGCATTTGAGAAAATATGTTGTTCTGAATTCACACCTTAGTACTGTATTGGTGAGACTTCACAATCCATGTTACAAAAGACGTTTCAAAGTGTATAAGGGAACATCAACATAATGAGTAAATTTAAGACCATGTTTTATAGTGAATAAACCAATATTTCAAAGAAATTGTGATCAATGAGCATAGCCTGGTTTGTATTAAATGAACGATTGATGCTTAAGCTATTGGTTTTATCCACTTATAGCAGCTTTGTTTAGCATCAATTAATTCAAGTGTCAATCGCAAGACTACAATTAATGAATGAAAAACACATGTCCTTTTTGCTTTAAAAAGGGTAATGTCATAATTACACCCAATTGATGTAGCACCATTCACATTAATTTGGAACATGGGATGATGGGGGAGTTCATTTGTTTGTTTCCTTGTTTTTGTTTTTGTTCTTGTTCCTCCTCTTTTTTTTTTTTTTTTTTTATGCAATTAGGGAAGTGAACTTTGGTCATACTAATGTTTAGGACTTTTAATTAGGAATACTCCAATATGAATCAGGTTCCTCCTCAGTGCATAAGAATTAATTGAGAAATGCTTCTAAGTATACTGGATTTTTCATGAACATTTTCTTAAGAATCACTAGGTGGGAAGCAAGAATTTATAATATTAACTCCCTCCATATTGATTTGTCCTGTTAGGGCCTGTTTGGTGGTTGTCTAATTCAAAATTAAACAATTCAATATATTTTGAACTGTTTGAGTTATTTGTGTGTGAAAAATTAAAAATGAAAAAAAAAAAAAAAAAGTTGATGTTGCACAAAACGCATTTTTCACCAAAAAAATGCACTTTAGATAAAATCGTACCCAAACACCACTTATAGAGGAGAAAAGGTTGAGGCGGGCAGTTGTGATAACATAAGCCTTACGTTTGAACTGACATCACCACTACATTTACCCACAACCCATCTAGAATTATCTCCTCTCTCTCCCTCTGGGAATTTTCGTCCCACCTCCATACCGTACATCATACATGCATGTGTAATCTACATCTCTCTCTCTCTCTCTCTCTCACTCTCTCTGTATGTATCTATAAAAAAAAATAATTCAATTCAGAGTCGCCAACAAAGAACCAAACAAAGCCTACACTAAACAACAAAACAAATCCCTCCCAACCTCACACATCACGAGAAAACCAACCTTCTATATAAAGCACTGCACATCTCCACATATTGAAACCATCCTTTGCAACAGCACAAGTAAATTTAGCTTTAGCTTTAGCTGCTACCATGGAGAAATCTCCCCATATAGCCATTCTGCCCAGTCCAGGAATGGGTCACCTCATCCCACTCTCCGAGTTTGCCAAGCGACTCGTCGCCAGCCACAACTTCTCCGTCACTTTCATTCTCCCCGGCGACGGCCCTCCCTCCAAGGCTCAGAAAGCCGTTCTCGAAGCCCTTCCGAGCAGCATCGACTCCATCTTTCTCCCTCCCATCAGCTTAGACGATTTACCCGAAGGGGTGAAGATTGAGACCGTAATTTCCCTCACCGTCACCCGCTCTCTTCCTTCCCTTCGCGAAGTTTTACAGTCCATGGTGAAAACTACGAGGTTGGTTGCTTTCGTCGTCGATCTCTTCGGCACCGACGCTTTCGATGTCGCCAGAGATTTCGGTGTGTCGCCCTACATTTTCTACCCGTCCACGGCCATGGCTCTGTCGCTGTTTCTTTACTTGCCGAAGCTTGACGAAAGTGTTTCTTGCGAGTATAGAGACCTTGCCTGACCCGGTGAAAATTCCGGGTTGCATACCGATTCACGGGAGAGACCTGCTCGACCCGGTTCAAGACAGGAAGAATGATGCGTACAAATGGCTTCTTCACCATGCGAAACGGTACAGTTTGGCCGAGGGTGTTATGGTAAATAGCTTCGTGGATTTGGAAGGAGGAGCTCTGAGAGCTCTACAAGAGGCTGAACCCGGTAAGCCACCCGTTTACCCAGTTGGGCCAATCATAAAGATGGATTCGAGTAGTGGGGCCGATGGGTCGGATCCTTGTCTAAGGTGGTTGGATGATCAGCCACGTGGCTCTGTTCTATTCATCTCCTTTGGAAGTGGTGGGACCCTCTCTTATGATCAGATTGTTGAATTGGCTTTAGGGTTGGAAATGAGTGAGCAAAGATTTTTGTGGGTTGTGAGAAGCCCAAATGATAAGGCAGCTAACGCCACATATTTTAGTGCCCAGAGTCAGAAGGATCCTTTTGATTTTTTACCAAAAGGGTTCTTGGATAGGACCAAAGGAAGGGGTTTGGTGGTATCCTCTTGGGCACCACAAGTCCAAATCATTAGTCACGAATCGACTGGTGGGTTTTTAAGTCACTGCGGTTGGAATTCCACTCTAGAGAGTGTCGTGAAAGGCGTACCATTGATTGCATGGCCGCTCTATGCAGAACAAAAGATGAATGCCGTGATGCTAACTGAAGATATAAAAGTGGCATTGAGACCAAAATTTAGCGAAAGCGGCCTAGTGGGGAGAGAGGAAATTGCGAATGTTGTTCGGTGTTTAATGGAAGGCGAAGAAGGGAAGAGGATTCGGAACCGAATGAAAGACCTAAAGGATGCTGCCGCAATGGTGTTGAGTGAAGATGGGTCTTCCACAAAGTCACTCTCTGAGTTAGCTAACAAGTGGAAGAATAAAATATGCATTTAGAAATGTGTTTGCTTTTAATTTTCTTTATTTTTCTTTCCCCTTCCTTTGTTCCTCTTTTCTTTTTCTATTGTACCTTGTTTTTTATATCTACACCACATGATTGTATTATATTTTGGTGTTTTGGAATAGATTCTCTTCATATAGAACAGTAATTTTCTTGGTCTAATAATTATAATAAATGGAGTAGGTGAGAGATGGGTGCAGCCACAAGATTGCCAACAAATGGCTCCCTCCAATTGAGCTAGGAGGGTGGACCCAGCAACTTGGAAATTTGTTCCATCACAATAAAGTAATTGGGCACTAAGCTTAAATGAAGGTAGGTGGCTAGCATTCACATTAGGATAAGTCCATTAGCCTATTGGTAATATAAATTAATTAATTGAAAAAGATTGAATTAATGAGATTATCAAAAAGTAAAAAATCCTAATCTTCTTCATAATCTAAAGTCTCCAAGTGGAGGGGAACTTTTGTACCATCAGTATCACAAGCCAATAGAAACAACACAACAGTTTTCCACCACTTTTTCCACCACTTTTTCCTAATTAGAATTGCTTGACTCATATGTGCTTTCCATTGATTTTTTATTTTTTTTCCCTTTTTTGTTTAATTTGTAACACAAATGCCAAGTGGCCCATATACACAACTATAAGAGTGGACCCAATTGTGAGGTGGACTTTTTGTTTCTATACTACAAGCCACTTTAAAAGGGGCTTCTTAACATTAATTGATTGATTTATAATATCACATCAATTCAATTGCATGATACCAAGGCAATAGTAAAGAGCGAAGACTTTTTCCTTTTAAGTGATGGCACGGAGTGGCTACAATATCACTATTTTTTTTTTCCTTAAATTTTTTTTTGCCTTTTTTTTGCAATGGACTTTTATTTAGATGTAGCACTTGGCCACATCCTACACGAGGATGTGGACACCCACCAGATCAGCAAACAGCAAATTAGAAGCCCAACAAGGGGTGACTCAAGAATTTGGAAGCTATAATCTTACTTATGATCCTTCCTAACAAGAAAATATGCACATTTGTAACCTTTCCTCAAAGTATGTTCGGAGTCTACATTCCCATTCCCTTGAAATTAATGCCCTGCAATCAATTATAAGCACTTCCTTAGGATGATTCAAGGTTTGAGCAAGTTAATTAACCAAATCAAAACTTTAAAGTTAGTCTCGTCACATTTTACAATAGATAAAACCTATTTTTATCTTCAACCTCTTTTAAGATCAATTAATGGGTAATGCTAGTTTTTTGTTAACTTAAATCTAAGACCACTCACTGAACAAATAAAACAAATACTATTAAGTTATCAGTGCCACTTTCTACCACAAATATGAATTATAAATAGAACAATTGTACCACATATGCACATTCACTAGAACCTGCAAAATATGGAAGTATGGAACCACACATGATAGGGAGCTTGTGGATAAGCCTAACCACCCATGACCTTGTTGGGAGAAATTAACTGTTCTGTACCACACACAACGATTAACACAAAAAAAAAAAAAAAAAAAAAGAAAGAAGAATTAAACAAGTAAGAACACATAAATTTATGTGATTCCTTTTAGTTGAGATACGTCCATGCTATACATATAATTTCATTATGTTTTGAGGCGAAAAAAAAGAATACAAAAGACAAAATCTTTTGACAGCCAGTCCCTTTATATCTAATGTCAGAACTATGGAAAAGTACCTTAAAATATTTTTCATAAAAATACAAAAGTTGTACTGTAGGGCCGTGCTGACCCCTTCAGGGGGCTATGCCTCTAAATCCCTTTGGAGGATTCTACCCTCAAAACTTCTGAATCAATTCTACTTACTAATATTATCAGACTCTACATAACACAGCAGACCCAACCATTTTTAATGTAAGCCATTGTCAAACCGTAAAAGTTTGACAAGAAACACAGGCCATTCATGCACCGACTGGTCTTATTGGGTGGATGAGCAGTCACTGGCTTGCAAGCTTTAGAATATTCCTCTAATAATATAGAGAGATGCTTACGGAAGCATGGCGTCGATCAATGGAAAGGGCTTTTGAGTCTTTGACGTGTGGGGCAGCTAAGCGTCGACGTTGAGTGGAGGCACGATGGTAATATGGTAGGCATCATATGGTGTGTTATACGTGTGTGTCATCCTCTGGACTAGGTGGTCTAAGACCAATATTTTGTACGTTTATCCAAAGAAAAAATTAAAAGAATAAAAGATCAACATTTTCACTGTGGGACAGTTTAATATTACGAGGAAGAGAAAAAATAGCACTGATTCAGAGCTGAGTTAGTTTAACACTATCATGTTTTGGATGGTTCAAATTAAAAATTAAAAATATTATTAATAAAATTATCAATATAATCTTAATAGGTAATTTTTAAAATTTTTAATCTAAGCCATCCAAAAGGTGATTCAACGATATGGATCATATGGATCATCTCAGTACGATACTAAGTCCAAAATAAAATAAAATAAAAAGAAATTAAATTTACACCTTTTTTTTTTCCCTCGATCGGTAGGAAAACACGTACAATTATATACGTAGTAACATAAAATTGAAATCGAAATCAAAACCTCTGTCGATCTCACATCTTCATTAACATGACGTATTATACCATTAGGCTCAAAAACAGTTGCCAATTTACAATCTTTATTCACTCGGTCCTATTGAGCTTGTAGGAATCGATAACCACTATTTATATTGTTAGACTAGATAACATACAAAAGAATATCAATATCAATAATGATTTTTTTATAGGAGAGGAAGAAGACTTTTTATTTATTTATTTATTTATTTTTGGGTCAATAGGAGACGAAGAAGACGAAACAATAACTAATAGGGTACCTTTTCATTGAATTGAGGAGTCACATCTCTTCCCCCAAAGGTATGTCCTATTGTGTAACTCTCCCAACTACCAATATGTCTGAAGGCCCATGCATTTCAAGTGCACCTTCACATATCTGATTACTCTCAATTGATCGAGAAGTTATCAATACCTATTTATCATATTTGGATTTAGTGTAGTTATTGGTTCAGTAAATGTAAGATCGATGACATGTGATAAGGAAAAGAAAGGAAAAACTTAAAATTTGAGAGATATATTTGATGCCTAACGCCTTAGTAATTTTTTATTTTTCTTTTTTATCACATGTTATCGGATTCTACTATTTATCGTACCATACAATAAAAAAAGCCAACTAAATTAAATCTAAATCCCTATTTATCACCAATTACCTTAAAGTACTTATCATGTAGACAGAGGAGAGAGAAGAAGAAATTAAATTTGTACAGTGAGAGAGAGAGGTTTTGAACATTCTGTTGCTCAATACAAATTTTGTTTGAGAATTGAGATGCTTTGAAGAAAATTCAAATGTACACTTGGAAAAGTCCGATGTGGGTCCAGAAATCATTATCATCATTGCCGTACGTCTTTTTATTTTCATTGACGTGGTTAATTCAAAGTGCACGTGTCTGGACGTTTCAAAATTGGCTTTGTGAAAGGTTTTTGCCAATTCAATTAAAGAAGTTTGACCAAGTAAATGAAGCTAACCTCCTATGACAGACTGTTTATATAATTAAGGTGGTTTTTTCTGGACACTTACAGGTCTTTGTCTCATCCCACATGCATTGAAAAATTATATGATCTAAATCTATGGTGATGAAATTAAAAAGAATGGTAAGAGTTGAAATTAAGACCTCTTACTTATTAAAATATCTAGTGTAAAAAATCCTAATGAAGAGATGTCCCGATTTTAGCTTTTAGATGGTTACAAAATGTTTTCAGGAGACCACTTTTGTCTTATTCATTACTTATACCATTCTCGAACATGTTAATTAAAGATTCATGTAAAATAATGTACATGTAAAATTTTATTTTCAATCCTTCATTTTGATCCGGCATTGAAATGTAAGGAGCTTAAAGAGGTGAATTACTGAAAATCCAAAAATTTGATTGCTAAATTAGAATAAAAGGTTAAAAATAAAAAATCTGTAAATATCTTACCTAAAAAACCTTGATAGGATTAGAAATGTAATTGATTCTACAGCTAGTGACTACATGTGCCATCGGTTGCTCTATATATGGATAAGTATGATAAGCTGGATTCTTTTGTTTTGTTTTTATCCATTTATTTTTTGATTTGCTGCCTTCAATTTAAAGTTGATAATGGTGCTTAAAGGGTAGATCCGATCATGAGGTCAAAACTTATAGGAATACGTCAATATATGGAGAGAGAGATCCTATCTAAATGGTGGGTCCAACAAAACATGAGCAGCTTAGATCATTATACTCTTGAAATACATGGAAAGCTTGGGTGAGGGGGTAGGGTTATAACCAACTTCAGTTAATCATGATTACTACCTTAGTTGATCAACAATCATTAAAATTAATGCTTGTCTGATTGGACAACAAATTTAATTTATTGAAGGATTAATGATTGTCTTTTTAACAAACCACTTTTCGGGCTAATATATCTCATATATTCTATGGAATTTAAAATAATTTAATTAATATCTCATTTATCTTGTTAATGCATGGTTTGACACAATTTTTTCGATATCCACGCGTCACTGTAATTTTCACTTTTATAAAGAATAAAACAGATGACGTACAAGAGAGATATAATAGTAGGCCATCCTCCTAGTTCAAGAGCGAATTGCTCATGCAGTGATCGATTCAGATCATGTCAAGAGAGCACTAGACGCAATTGTAGGCAAGGAAAGTTTTGCCCAAGTTTGAATTTGTCGTATAGTGTAGGACTATGGGCTTAGTGGTCTTACTAGCTAGGGGCCCCCACTCCCTAAGGGAATACCACCATCTGTTTTTTACTCAGGGCTATACCTAACAATTAAGGGAATGGCAAGCCATTTTGCTAATGCCTTTAGCTCTGCTAGTAGGGGAACCATTTTCCCCCCTCTTAACACCCACACACACCCCAACTGTCACTTCTTCACAAATCTTATAATCTTTTTACTCTATCGACGTGTATGTGTTCTAATGTTGTCCTATCGTCTGATTAATGGGGGAAAAAAAATAGTGGCCTACATATTATATATTAATATAATTTTTGCAATTCATGAGCTTCCAAACATGGCACAGTCCGATGCTTGTAAACCCGTGCTATGTTATGAGCGACACTCTTACAAAAGAAGTGGAAATCCTTTAAATCTACTTCTTACATTGTCAAGGGTTATAACAATGTTCAAATAAAATCGTCACAATTGGTTGTTCTCTTTCATCTAATGTGTTTAGAAGCTAGAAGAGAGAGAGTTATGAAATTCCAGTTTTACTAATCTTGTAATATCTAGGAGGGTTGAATAGGTATTTTAATTTATCTTACCCAACTTTTATTCAATCATTTCAAATCCTAAAACAATCAATCAATCACACATAAATCAAACCATAAAACAGTAAAAAAATCATAAAAGGATTTTTACGTAGAAAAACAGAGAAAAACCACGGGACCTTATCCAGTTGAAGCGAATCCACTAAAAAAGCAATGAGCACAAGACATAATACTTACAGACTCTACGGACTTAAGTAATCACCTTCATTTCCATGATCCGTCGATCGATTTCTGTGTTAATTTCAAGGTTTCGGATAGCATCCGACTTCTTTCAAGTGATTCTCTAACCCATAAGCCCACAAACTTGATCTCCGTCGCAACAGCTCCGGTGAACTAGCTCCGGGGCCACACACAATCAAGGATGTATTGAAGGTTATGGTTTGAATGAATTTCTATAGTATATAAATGAAAAACCCCTAGTTAAAGAGCTCTAGAGAGAAGGAAGTAAAATATTCAATGAAAACGTAATAAGAAGAGACTTGTTTAACTTCCTCTATTGTTATAGCCTCTATATATAGAGACTAAGAGACCCTAAAAGACTAGAAGTCGAAATCAGATCAAATAGAAAGGTTTTAATAAGTTGGAAATTTGATTTTTACGAAACCCAATCGATCCGGGTTCAAGTCCGATCAATCAAGGTAGGTAGTAGCAAAAAGATAAAAGTAAAATAGTACCGATCAACCGGCCCTCAATTCCGATCAATTGGGTTGTCTTGTTTTGTTTTAAAAACCTTCTAAATCAATTTAAAATCTTTTATAAATTGAAAACAAAGAGATATTTAAAAACAATTTTTCACTTAAGATATAGGGCAACCAAAATCACTTACGTACCTTCTCTACCAATGAGTGTGAGCCGCAAGACAATAAGTTTCATTTCAAAAATATCTTTGCAGCCTACTCAAATCTTCAATCAACTCAAAACTTAACAAAACTTTGACATGAAACATGACAATATCAAACACATGGACTTTACAAGTTACAACAATGCTTACGAAAATAAAGAGAGTTGTAAGAATGATGATCCATGCGGTAGACAGCCATATTTTTAGTGGGCTCCGTTGATACTCAACAGATTCTGTTTGAAAGTTCGACACAACATCTGTCGATTGTGACTCACTACCTAACCATATGTGACTCAACCTTGGCAATTGATGAATAATTGAGATTAAAAAAGGGTCCTTAGCTAGGTCTTGTTTGCCTAGCTAGTACCTACACCGCCCACAGCTTGTTCCCTCTTAATAAGCTTTCATCCCTACCAAAAAACAAAAAAGTCAGTGGTTATGACAAAATTGTCACAAATTTCAAAATTTAAAAAAAAAAAAATTGTGGCCACTTTCCAACAAATTTAGTGTTATTAGTCATATATATATATTTTTTGAAATTATATTTCACCCTCTTGTATTTTAGTTTAAAAATACCTTTTAACGTACTTATCCCCTTTCTAAAACCCTTTTTCCCAACGCAAGCACGTGCCCAGGAAGAATAATAACAATGACTCCCTCCTAACCCTTTTCCCTTGAAGGAAGAGATATCTCATCTGAGCTTGTATTATACTTTTGTTAATGAATATGACAACATTGTGTTTTATTAAAAATTTAAAAGACCAAAGGCAAAATACACTAAAAATACCACAACATGCATTGGGTGTTCCTCCTCGGGAACTCAACATTGTGTTGGACTTGCACATTTTGGCCCTGTAGCCATCACATTGACCCCAGTGCACACTAGCTTGCGCAGTGGGTGTGGTCCTTCCACCTTTCTTCATTCTTTCCTTGTAATAATTATGAAATTTTCAACCTAAGAAAGCCACTCTCCATCTCTACTTTCTTTCTCCTGAAAGCCCATAAAAGTGATAGGCCATCAACACGAGAAATAAAGTTCACTTAATGATATCTTTGAAGAGCCGTCAAAGAGAAAATGATTCAAAAGCTAAGCATGATATCATCATTTCATCCAGAAGAGTGTTTGTTTGTTTTTTTTTTTTTGGTAGAAATTTAGAAGATTATTTATATACTATTTTAATAATCTTTTAGCCAATTACAATGGTATAATTACAACATTGGGTGGGGCAAAAAAGTTGTGCATTATTATTGTGCCTTTTTAATGGAAGCTTTAATCATTTTTTAAAAGTTCTTATCATGTTTTATTCCCTTTATTATTGTTCTAAAATTTCTCATAATAAAAATTAATTTTTCCGAACGAAGTTGGGCCCTTTATTGTTCTTTTATAATTATTTTATGCCAGTATATATGTGTGTTTAGTATACATGTCAACTTAGAAAAATTTTAAAAAATTTGGTAACTTTGGCAATGGACTTGTAGTCGGATGACACTTTGATCTCCGTGTCTCTCGAAAGGGGGAGGTTTTAGGTTTGAGTACAAAGAGGTAACCTATATATTCTAGGGGATTGGTTGCAGGTTGGGATAAAAAAGAAAAGATAGAAGGGTCCCCTTCAGAATTGAGCAAGTACTCAACCCTCGATCTGGTTCAAATTTTGCAACCCAAATTTTTCTTCTCCTTTGATCTGAAAATTGGTTTATGAATTCTGCATTGAAGAAATAAAATTGTTCTGCCATTACTTTGAGAACGGAAATTCCTAGTGCATCGTACTATTTTTATAGATTTGAAAAAAATTTAACTTTGCTAGGGGAAGTGAATTAATAAATAGCAACTTAGTAATCTTTTTCCCAACAAAGTTCTAACTCTGAATTTGAAATGTCTATAATAAAATTTCATAAAAAAAATATAGGGTTAATCAAATTGATCCAATCAAAATAGGGTTAGATGGTCAATGCTCTTTGGGTTTAATGACATATCCCATTCTAATAAAATTGCGTGGATTCACGGAATCTTGATTTCGGACTTCCGTATAAATGTGTGTGAGTGCATGTATTCTATTATAAATAAATAAATAAATAAATAAGTACTTGATCACTATAACTCTTTAACGGTATGTTTCTTGATGTGGCATTGACAGAACAAGCTTGGACATTTGGGCCTCCACTTCATGACTGAAAAGGCATAAAATGTTGGCAACACATGCACTACTACAAAAAGGTGGTGCCAACCTTTAATAATCGCAATTCATTGCATATTTGCATTGGATTCTTATATAGTAGACAAAGAATATGAATTTTTCCTTTATTCACAATGGACCATCGAAAGCCCATTGATCCATGCCGTCCAGCCAATGGGTTTCCGTCATGTGGGGAAGTGGGGCATAATGATTTTTACACCACCACATCTGTTTTCAACACTAACATCATTTTTCAACATGTAATTTAAATGGGTTGGAGTTTATTGACGTACAACTCATACGTTTATAGGTGGGCCAAGTTATTCCTGTAACCATTATTGTGGAATGTGGAGTCTGATGGTATTGATCAGTTGGATTGACCAGCGGGTTTTGGGGGCTCTCCCCCCAAAGGGGTTCGAGAGCCGTCAAAAGACTTTGTATCTTGTATTTTTTTTTCGCCTCTGAGTATAGTGAAATTGTGTATGTGCCGTAGACATACCTCAACTAGAGGGAACCACGTAAATTTCTGCATTCTTGCTTCATTAATTCCTTCTTTCTTTTCTTGTTAATCGCTATATGTGTGGTAGAAAAAGGTTGATTTCTCCCAACAACCACGGTTTTCGGGTTGTAAGTTAGTCGGGTTGAGTAGTAACTTGTTTGAATTTTGGTTTAATAAATTAAAAAGTTTAAAAGTAATATTAAATTAAGTTAATTTATTTCATGTGCCTTCTCAAGTAAGATTTTTATCAAGTTGATCTTGAGTAGAAATTAAATAGTTTAATTAATTAAATTATAAAAGAAACTTATTGAGTAATGTTCTACTCTAACTCGGCACCTAAATTAATGAACTCGAAATTATAATTGAGTTCGGCCAATTTCTTTTACAAAGGAACTTAACTAAACTTTCGGTAACTTGCACTCATCATGGAGCGAATGACATGAATTCAATTCTATCTAATGACCAAAATATAAAAATGCTAATATTATAGATAAGACGTATGGAATGAGATTTGTTGATAAGTCCATCTTGTTTTTTGACCGTTGGTTTCAAATTGATTGGGCTTTCACAGTTTGAAACAGGGGGCTCTATTGGCACTTAAGACTTGTTTTTTTATCTATATTTATTTTAAATTTCTCAAGATTTTACGAAAAATGTGAAAAGTTTTCATGAAAATTGCTTACGCCGTCCACTTAAATAACAGATGTTGGAAAATTTTTCCCTTAAAAAATTGTTCAAAATGATGTTTTTTTAGTATATTACGTGCCAATTTTCACGAAAACCTTTAATATTTTTCGTAAAAACTTAAAAAAATTAAAATAAGCGGAGGATAAAAAGCAAGTTTTGAAAATTACGTTCATCCCAAACTTCCCAGTTGTATGCTGAACATGGGCCATTGGACCTGACGAGATATGGGCTTGTCTGGGCTACACAGTACACTCTTTAAGTCTCAACAGTGTAGGATAAAAATGTGTAGACTTTTATACTTACTACTAGGAGACAGTACCCGTGCGAACGGGCCTGTTCGCTTGATTATTTTTTTTATTTTTCAAATCACAGTGAGTCACCCACGTTGGCATTTCCGGTCGAAACACACAAGGCATACAGGCTGGTAAGCAACATGAATACAGGGTCGGCTCTGATTTTTTTTTAGGCTTTAGGCGTACTCTTAAAATAAGGTCTTCTATACCCAAATTGTTTTTTTTCCTACCAACATAAAGTTTGCTTGCACATTCTATTGGTTATAATTTTTTAAGGTTTTAGAAAAATATAAAGAGTTTTTAAGAAAATTGACTATAAAGTCCATTAGAAAACATTATTTTGAATAACTTTGTAAAAGAAATTTTTTTCAAAATCTATTGTTTAAGTAAATTTAAGTAGACTTTTTGGCGAAAAATTAACATAGACGGTAAATGATAAAAAAATTCACTTAAATAATAGATTTTGGAAAAACTTTCTTATGCAAAGTTGTTCAAAATGATGTTTTCTGATGGATCACTTAACAAATTTTTATAAAACCCTTTTATATTTATTTTAAATAAAAATTAGTGGGGTATGCAAATAAAATTAATGGGTTGCAATAACCATTTTCTTTGGAAAAAAGAAAAAAATGAAGTCTACTACTAGTAGGGGTGTTCGTGGTTCAGTTTGGTTCGGTTTTAGGGTAGATTTTAAACCAAACCATTATACTTCGGTTTTTGTTTTCTCAAACCAAAACCAAACCATACTATAAAAAAAACCAAACCAAACCAAACCATAAAATTTCGGTTTGGTTCGATTCGGTTTTGGTTTTATCCTATCAAATAACAACAAATAATTAAAAATAGAAAAATGATAAGCCAAACTCTAAATAAAAACATTTTTAATAAAATCACTACATTAGCAACTAAAAAAAACATTAGACATTGTATCAAAATAGAAAAGTATTGACTTATGTCAATCCAAGTTCAAATCTCCAATTAATACGTGCTAATATCTCACATAACAATAATAGTTAGTTTAATACATGCTAATCTAATAAAGAAAAAACATTAAGAAAATTTAAAATCTATTACCTATTATGCCCTTATTAGAATAAAGAATTAAAAAGTAAGTTTAATATGTAATATATAAAATTATATATATTTATATTATATTTTTTCGGTTTTTCGGTTTTTTAAACATGAAAACCAAAATCAAACCAATTTAATTCGGTTTTCTAAAATTAGAACCAAAGCCAAACCTAAGGACAAAAAAACCAAACCAAACCAATTGGTTTGGTTTGGTTCGGTTTGGTTTTCGGTTTTAACCTAAACCATGAACACCCCTAACTACTAGCGTTAGTCCCAAAATGGGGCTTTCATTTTTGAGCCAAAATGTGACCCTAGGTGGTCACCTTGCTTGCCTGCTCCCAAAACCAGCCCTGCTTGAATACCAATATCTACGAAAATGACAAGGTTTTTGGAAGGGTAAAACCGACTTGAAATAAAGGGCCGAAGGAGAGAGCACAAAAATGAAGCCACAGTTGGAGTTTGTCGGCGAGGTTTGTGGCACTCAAAAGAAATAGAGCTGATGGTAAAGCGGTGAAAGCTCTGTTCTTTATTTTGGTTGATTTCACCCTTTCTTCATTTTTTTTTTTTTTTTTTTGAAACGATGTTGTTTTTGGAAGGGTAAAACCGACTTAAAAAAAGGGCTGAACGAAACCATTCTTGCCTAGTAGAGATGAGAATACTTGCCATGAGAATACTTACCAACAATATTAAAAATCACAATCTCAAGTGGTGGGATAGTGGTTTCTGAGACTTATACCTCCAGAAGTAAAAGATTTTGTATCTGATTTCTCACTTTTCTTGTAGCCAGCCACTAGTCAACTTTAGTCTAGGCGTTAACTAATGCATACCATATGGCCTTACCCCTGTCTTAGGAATTGCTTGGATTAAAGATTTCGATACCTTTAATGGCAAAATAATAATAATCATAATAATAATACAAAAAATTGCAACGACTTAGACAACAAGATCGTCGCAAAAACCAACACAGATTTGGTTTGATGATACAGTATCCATCTTGTGACGTTATAATTAATAATTGTTAACGACCAATCATTGGAGCTACCCGGGTGAGAGAGGGTAGAATAAAGGGTATGATATATTAGAATAGGTTAGAAATATTGCCAACAATCTATTACTTTGGATTTGGTTTTGATCCTATCATCATTTTCACGATTGCTGGGCTTTTGATTCTAGTTGAATGAGAAGAAGCCCGAGAAGCAATATCCTGTTAGCATATTAAAAATTTAAGAGACTGATTTTTTGCAACCCTTTAATTTTATTTGCACAATCCATTAATTTTAACTTTTAAAGATTTTAGAAGAAATGTAAAACGTTTTAATAAAAACTAACTATGTTTTCTATTAGAAAACGTCATTTTGAACAATGCTACAGAAGAAAGTTTTTTCAAAATCTTTCATTTTAGTGAACTTTTTAGCAAAAAATGAAACGAAAGTAAGTGATAAAAAAAAAAAATTCCAATTAAACGATAGATCTTGGAAAACCTTTTCTCTTACAAAATTGCTTAAAATGACGTTTTCTAATGGAGCACTTGACCAATTTTCATAAAAAGTTTTTATATTTTTCATAAAACCTTCATAAATAAAAATTCATGTAACTTGCAGGGGACGATCAAATAACCCAAACGCCATCGTTTTTCTCTTTCTTGGACAACTCCCACTTCGATCTGGGTGGAATTTATTCTGAAGCTTTGGTCATTTTTCAATCTCAAACACTGTGAAAGCTTTTGGTTCTTTGGAGAGACAGAGAGAGAGGAGAAGAAAAAAAATCCTTAAAAAGGAAGCTAATTTAAAGCATTTTTTTCCTCTTCTTTTCTTTTCCTCGTTCTTTTTTCATAACCAAACAGAGTCCTTAGGTCCATGTGGCGAGTCATGCTAAGATCATACTCCGGCAGAGGATCCAAGTCCCATTTTCCTAGACACATCCGTCATTGCTTATCTGTTTACATTTTAGATGTATATCTTCTTTGTTCTTTAGTGTGCATGCCAAAACATGGCTTCTCGAAAGGCCCTCTTCAACATTGGCTTTTTCTTCTTGTTCTTTACCAAAAAGGAAACAAAACAATTCATAAGAGTTAAAAATGAATGACCCATACTTGAATTGGTCGATCATAATTATAAAATAATATCAATATTATTCTAATTTCACACATTTGCCATTGTTATTTTTTTATTTTTTTTTAAAGGGTAAATTATACTAACACCCTTCTAGTTTTTGATAAATACAAATGCACCTTTTCTCGTTTCTAAAATGATACTGCCACTCTTTATCAGTTATTACAAGTAAGAGATCAAGGAGCCCTTCTCTTTTGCTTGGATGACCAGATTTGGCCCTCTTGAAGTTTCAGTGGCTGAGCAAAGGCCATTTGTTTTGGTCTCAATTAAAGAAGCCTTTTTGTACTGTCTTTGATCATTCTCAAAGGGGATGCTTCTGTTGTGTTTGGCCCCTTCTTGATAGGTCCTCATGTCCCCCTTGGGAGTTTGCCTCGTTGACTCATGAGACTAGAGACTGGTTATTTAAGTTCTCTAGGTTTTCTGTTAAGCTTGTTTCCAGGGTAACTAATAAGGCTAGTTGCTCATGAATTGGCCTCATGGGTTGCTAACTGTAACCATTTTTTTTTTCTTTCTGGGTACATTGAGAGGAGATTGAACCCTTAATCTATCTTACTCATTTTTTTTTCCCCACCCTCCCCCACCACTATACTTGTTTCTGTGGCTCTATCCCACCTCTCAAATTCCCCCTTCTGTTTTGTCAACAGATGTGATAGCTAAATGGGTTGTACTCAATTGTTTCTTTTTCTTTGTTGGTATAATATATTTGTTTATAGAAGGAAAAAATAAATAAAAAATAAAAAATTAAAAAAGAGAGAGAGAGAAGGTAATAGACGTTAATAGAGTGATTAAAATCACCAAAATACCCTCATAATAAAATGCAATGTTCTCTCTCAACAAACGTCTCACTCTCAGCGTCCATTGCTCCACCGATCAAAACTCCACCGCAAACAGCCCAATCCCCTTCGACAACGCGCGAGCCTCACCCACCTTGAAGAAGCCACAAAAGAGGCCGAACCACTTCGACGAGAAAACGCCATTTTCTTTATGACTGGCCGGGTTGGTTTAAAACAGCTATTGGTGTAGGGACAAAATTTCATTTAATTTGTTGTCATTTCCTATAATCATCTCCTTCGACGAGAAAGCTCAACGGAAATCAACAATGATAGTTCCTTTTATTTATTATCCTAATAATTATTAAATTCTTCTCCTTTTTTCACCCTAGCTTTCCTCTTGGCCACACCTCTTACGTAGTGTTGGCATGTAGGACTTTTTGGCTTCATGCATGAAAAGCTTGTGGTCGCTGTTGTTGGCTAGTCCCACCACCGAAAGAAAGACACGTAATTGGAAGATTTGGATGGGCATCGTTGTTTTTTCATTAAAAAGGAAAATGATGCAGTAATTTAGATTTTGTTTGGTTAATATTCAATTTGACATGCAATACTTTTCTTCCTCTTGTAAGAAAAAATTATATTTAATAACAAACAGAAATTAAAAAAAAAAAATCCAAAAAATTATGCATTTAGTTCACATTTCGAGCAATGAGAAGAAGCACAATCCATATTTGATGGGTTACGCTTCTAGTGGCCGGTGATATATAGTTTCAATTTTCTAACTTCATATACTTGTCATGTGAAAACCAAAGCACCAAGAAATTACATTATTACTATTACTCCCCATATATGATATGCTTATATATAGCTGGTGAAATCTTCCTCGCTTTTGGCTAGCTGTTTGCAGGTTCTAAATAACTCTTCTTCTTCATTTTTTTTTTTTTTTTTTGATAAGCAAAGAGATATTATTAATAAGAACAGAGAAGAATACAGCAGGTTAACTTCATTAGTCCTTAATTAACTTCTTTTTTTACTGGGTTGGTTTAAAACAGGTAGTGGTGTAGGAAAAAATAAATTACATCGGTTATCATTTCCTATAATCTATTCTCCGTCGGCATTTTAAAAATAATTTTTTTTTTGCCCACCCTAAAAATAAATAAATAAATTCCTATAATCTATTACTAAGTCTTGGTTTTGTTTTCTTGCTTTAATTTGACTGTTTATAACAATATCAAAAGAAACAATGGCACGCAGTTCAATTTTATTTATTTCTTTATTAGTTTTATATTCTTCTGTATCATTTTCACCCTTTCTTCTTGATCACACTTCTTAGGGCTGGCTTGTGTAGATTTTTTTGGCTTCATGCATGAAAACAATGCCGAGGCTCGTCTGTGTTCTCAATTTATATTAATGCATGTGCAATCTCATAAGAAGACAGTTAATTAAGCTTTATTATAATCATATTATTATTTGACTTGGTTCTTTATTGATCTCGCAGGGTGTGAGAATTCTTGGACCAAGTGGTTAATTTATTTATCTTGTTTCTTATTGTTTCTTGGAATTAAAAAGCTTCTAGTCACTATAGTTAGTGAAGTCTCAACGAATGAAAAGAAGACACATAATTGGATGCATGGTATGGATAGGCATTTTAATTTATTTATTTTTATAAAAATTCATGCAGTACTTTAGGTTTTGTTTGGTTAATAAAAAAAAGAGGCAAAAAAAAAAAAAAATCCAAATTATGGATAGGCATTTTAATTTATTTATTTTTATAAAAATTCATGCAGTAATTTAGGTTTTGTTTGGTTAATAAAAAAAAAGAGGCAAAAAAAAAAAAAAATCCAAATTATGGATTTATTTCTTGCATTCTGTGTGAGATATAGTTTTAATTTTCTTACTTCATATACTATACTTTGAGAATGAAACAAAACAAAACAAAAAAGGGAGAAATTTTTGTGTGAGCTAGGACCAAAGTACCAAGAAAATGCATTATTACCACTCAGCATTACTTATTTATTTATTTATTGTTTTTTGTTTTTTTAAGCTGCGTAACCACTCTGTTTTTTTTAAGTCTTGGTTTTTTTTTTCTTCTTGCTTTTGATTGTATCAATACTATTATATTAGTTTTGGTACCATTTTCGTATTATATTAATTTTAAAGTCTTCTCATTTTCAGCCTTTCTTCTTGGCCTCACCTCTTAGTGTTGGCATATAATGATTTGTTGGCTTCACGCATAAAAAACAATGCCAAGCTAGGCTTTTCTGTCCTCTCACTTTATATTAATGCACAAAGCTCATGGGTGACAATGGATCGGATCTTGTTTATAAAATCTTTGACCTGGCCGATACTTTGTCACGCCTGGAAATATATTAAGAGATTCATTTGTGGATTTCATGACGTAGAATGGGATGTGGGAGTCCTTAGACCACATGATTCTCCTTATTTCTTATAGTTTGTCTAAAATAAAGTATGCAGTCGTTGCACTCAAGCAAGTGTCACCAATGAAAAGAAGACGCGTAATTGGACAATATGGATAGTGCATATATATATATATACTAGTGGAAACCCTCGGGCCATGTCTAGGTAGATAAAGGTAGTGGGAACAAAATTAAATAAAAAAATAAAATTAAGCAAAAAGAGAATTAAAATAAAATAAAATAAGAAAAAGAAAAATGTCAAGGCTTGACACCTCAATAAGTTACTATTTACCTACAGTAACCACACCCTAGGCATATAATATATATATATATAGGTAAAGATTCTTGGAAAAAAATTTATATAAAAAAAAAAAAAAAAAAAACTTCCAAAATGCTAATCGATCAAAATCATGCATGGAATTAGTTGACATTTTCTTAATTGAACAGTTAATTTAGTTTGCATCTCAAAATATAAAATAGCTAATATCATTCAAGGAATGATTTTTCAAGAACATATATAATGTATTTAGTAGGATCATATTTGGCCGGTCCCAATCACAGTGGCGTTTGAGTTTAATAGATATATATATATATGGATCATTTCCCAAGAAAGAAGCCCAACATACATTGACTTTACCTGCATCTCAAGATTAGTGGTGGTATATATATGGATCATTTCCCAAGAAAGAAGCCCAACATACATTGACTTTACCTGCATCTCAAGATTAGTGGTGGTTTGAGTTTCAAATTGTTATTTTGCCTTTCCATTTTTCTAATGAAAATACTATGTGCAGTTTCTTACGGGTAATGTCAAAATACATCTTATGTGGTGTTATGGGTATGAATCAGTACTTTCTCAATTTATTTAATTAATAAATCTCTTTTTTTATTGATGATAGATTGAGTATCGCACAAGATGCTGTAGCTTCGAATAGAACCGTCTTTCTTAATATTTCTTTTGTGAAGGGTAATAAGTAAAACAATGAAAACAGAGTTTTTGTCAGGGCTCTCTCTCTGCCGTGAAGGGGAGGCCGCCCTATAACTCTGTATATGCTGGGTGTAAACAGTGAACCCCACCCTCAGAATGTGCGTGATTTTCTTTTGACAGTAGACCCTCCGTTCCGCCACTGATCTATAAATAAATAAATAAATGGTAAGTGGTTTCGGGGTGTACTCTAACTCTTTCTTAATTTGAACCTTATCTTGTAAGCAAAGGAGAAACAACAACGACTCTTCGGTGATAGAAAAATCAAAACTCTGAAGAGATTTAATTTGCAATGGAGAAGAGAGGCTACAAGGTTTGTGTTACAGGAGGTGCAGGTTACATCGGTTCTTGCCTTGTCAAGAAGCTATTAGAGAAAGGCCTTACTGTCCATGCAACTCTCAGGAACTTGGGTATATACCTTTCTCTCTCCCTCTCTCTCACTCTCTCTCTAGTTCAAATTTTCTTATGATGGTGATGAATTGCAGATGACCCATGTAAGGTAGGCCTTCTAAAGAGTCTTCCCTTCGCGGACACGGGATTACAACTGTTTCAAGCTGACATTTATAACCCAGATGAGTTTGGGCGGGCAATCGAAGGCTGTGAGTTTGTCTTCCATGTTGCCACCCCTCTGCAACACACTGAGAGCTCTCAGGTTTGTGCCTTACAAATCCTTTTTCCTGTAATCAACCAAACTAGTCTGAGATTTTTAACTTCTTCAATGAAAGACAGTATAAGAGCACGACTGAGGCTGCCATCGCTGGGGCAAAGAGCATCACTTTGTGTTGCGTGAGATCAAGAACAGTGAGGCGACTGATTTACACTGCCTCCGTGGTTGCGGCATCGCCGTTGAAAGAGGATGGGAGTGGTTTCAAGGACTTCATGGATGAAACATGTTGGACCCCTCTTGATCTTTCGGTTGCATACTGTAATGATCATCTTAAGGTAACTTTAAGTTAATCACAGCAATAGTTTTTCTCTTTCATTTTCCCCCCTCATCTTTTCTTTCCTTTCTGTGCGCTTGTATGGTTTGGTACGTACATGCTTTATTTGTCGGTTTGTCCGATCAGTCCTCACCAACAAAGCTGAGCAGCTTGGTTACCCCTTTTCGTGCACATTTGTGCAGCTGACAAATCATTCAGCTTCACGAGCTTGACTAATATTTAATACCCTCTCCGGATAGGTAAGTTACACAATACACGGAATAAAAAATTAATCATTTTATTGAACTTGTTATTTATTAAATACTATTCCTTCCCTTTTTATTTAACTATCCCTTTTAAAAAATATAATTTTTTTTAGGTAACTCTATTAAATGCTTTCAAATCAATATTTATGTTTTAAAATTCTAATTTTGCCTTCAAGTATTCAAAACATTGGAAAGAAGAAAATACATTTTTAAGGATATTTTAGGAAATTAAATTAAAAAAACCATTGACTTTTTATAATGTGACAATAATTTTGGAGCATCCCAAAATAGAAATGAGACCAATAAATAGGCAACAGAGGGAGTATTTTTCTAAAAGTACCATCTTCTACTTTTTATTGAGTTTTGTATTAAAGGTAATTATTGAAATAACAAGGGGTAAAATAGGAAGTTCAAGAAAATTATGATTTGACTTTTTCAAAATAGACAAACATTTTGGGACAAAAAAAAAAAAAGACTTATCTTTGTGAGACAGAGAGAGTATTATCTATGTTTAAATAGATTATTTTATAAGGAAAAATGCTAGTCATAACCATGATAGTTCAACCACCGTGCTGTGATCAGATTGTGCACAATACAAACATAAAAAATGTATTACAAACGTAAAAAAAAAGAAGTATGTATTGTGCACGATTCAACCATTGTGTGATGGTTAGACTACGGCCGCCATAAATAGCATACTCTTATCTAATACGGGTAAATTACATTAAGATCCTTTGTAGAATCTGACAAATACAAATGCAGCGTACCCCCTCATGTTTATTAAATTACACTAACACCCCTTAGTTTACAAAATAAACTACAAAGAGACTTCTCTCTTTAACCTCCATCTATTAATCCATTAAATCATACCCAATTTTTTTCAAATACCCTAAGTACCCTTATTGGATGACAACTTTCATATTAAATGCATATAATTCATCAATCCAACTCATTCATTTAGCACATTCGAATTTTTTTTATTGATAAACAATTAAAAGATAATATATATATAAAAGAAAAATGCTAAAAAGCTTAAATTTTTTACCAACTGATGTGGTAGTCGTCAGATTTGCTCATTAGAAACAATTATTTATTTAATTAAATTTTTAATTAAAGTGCGAAAAAAGATTTTGATTTGCCAAGTTGCTACCTCATTTGCCACCTCTTTACGTGCATCCCCATTGTAATAATTTTATAAATTTATTTCTACATATGAATAATGCTATGTAGTCCTTTTTTTTTTTTTCCGCCCAAATCTACTTACTCAAATGAGGTGAGAACTTGGCAAATCAATTTTTTTTTTTTCAAATCGATTAAAAATTTAATTAAATAAATAATTATTTATAATGAGCAAATCTGATAGTTGCCACATTAATTGAACAGAAATATAAGAAAAATGCTAAAAAACTTAAATTTTCTATTCAATAAAATTTTGAATGTGCTAAATGAATGAGTTGGATTGATGAGTTATATGCATTTAACATGAAAGTTGTCATCCAATAAGGGTACTTAGGGTATTTAGAAAAAATTTGAGCATGATTTAACGAATTAATGAAAAGAGATTAGAAAGAAGGGTATCTTTGTAGTTTATTTTGTAAAATAGGGGGTATCAATGTAATTTCATAAATGTAAGGAGGTGCATTGTATTTGTTAGAATTTACAGGGCTCTTAATGTGTATATTATGCTCAATCCAACCACTGTGTGATGATTGGATTGCGAGGGCTGTGGATGATGGTATGCCCCTTATCTAATATATCCTTTTTGCACTTTTATGTTGCCGACAAGCCAAAACCGGCGATGGCAATATACGTCCCAATTTGACCCATTGAATGGAAAAAAGACCATTTTTATCCTTTGGAATTGGAGAATGCCATTCTTGTTATTCCCTGTGTTTTGTTTGAAAACAACAGTTGTTATATGTTGTGTTTGTTAAATCAACAAACATTTTTCATTTTTTAATTGTGTTAAAGTAATTATTACACCTACTTGCTAGGATAGTTGTTGTAGTTCTCCCGTAGTATAATCTTCATGTGTTTCATGTTTTGAGAAAAAAAAAAAAAAAAAAGAAAGAAAGAAAGAAAAAAAAGCTCAAGCTCCTGTGTTTTGTTTGTTAATGGTATCAAAGCGTTAAGAATTAATAGCTTTTAATAGTTTGCTTGAGCCAGTTATTTAGCTAATCTATTCTTGTCTATTTGTGAAAAACAGCTTTGTTGAACAAACAAATTCTTAAAGCTTTATTAAGATATAAATTTTCTTATTGTTCAGTAAAATTCATCAAGTTAATAATAGTAGTAATTTTCTCTTCAGAAAAATCTTCGAATCAATCTATTTGTTTAATGAATTTGGCAAATTCAGAATGAATAAAAATTTGCTTATCTTCTTGTAATTTCAAGAATTCAACAAGTTGGGACATATTTCTTCTAAACTCAGCTTTTTGGTTTAAGCAATGAGTTTTCCAAATATTATTTAAAAAGTGATAGGTTTTTGAGTTTAAACTGGGATTATAAAAATATTTTATTTCCTAATTTGTTTCAGGACGATTTTAAAAATTCATTTGATTAAAACTCTGAGACATTTCAGCCATTTGTTTATAGCTGACTGGTATAACATAAACTGAAACATTAGGTTGGTTACCTATGATCTGAGGAAGTCTGGGAAAGTTGTTCTGGTTTGAGCTTCCTTCACCTTTGTAGAATTAGGATGGTTTCCTATAATTCTTTCCTTGAGAATTTGAGGGTTTTTTTCCCTCTGTCCGGATTATGATTATCTATTGTAACTTCTTGACCGATGATCAGCAAGAAAATTGTTAGTACCTTTAATATGTATTATATCAAAAGTATATTAGCAAATAAAATTATACCATCTAACTCGTCTTGCATTTTCTTCTCCTTTTTTGAACTTAACAAAATCACGAACTAATTTATTATCAGTACGAATTAAAAATTTAACTAGTGCCAAATAAATATGAAATCTTTTTATTTTATTTTTTATAGCTAATAACTCTTTTTCATAAGTTATATATTTTATTTCATTTGGTTTAAATTTTCCTGAATCAAATCCACAAATTTCTCCATGATTAGAATTTTCTAGGATTGCTTTTAATATTGCTCCCCAAAACTCATCACTAGCATCGGTTTCTAGAATTAATTGTTCATTTTCTTTTGGAAACTAAATCCTTTGGGTTATCTTTAAACATATTTTTAATTTCTTGAACTAAATTTGAGTCTTCTTTAGTCCATGCTATTTTTACATCTGAACTTCCTTTTTTAGGAATATTCCTAAGTTTTCAATTAAAAGTTTTTCCTTTTTGGATAAATTCTTTTCGAATTTTCTTCTATAATTTAATGAACTTAAAAAACTCTGCAATTCTTTGAGAGTTGCTATCTCATTTGGAAAATATCTTATTTTCACAATAATATGTTTTAATTTACCAAACATACTAGATAAATTATCAACTACATAATTTAAAGTTCTGCTAATATTGCCTATATTAGCGTCTTTATCTTGTACATATGCTAAATGTTTATAATCATTAAGTTGATTATTCAACTTACCTACACACCTTAATTATTCCATAATTAAGTTTCCCTACAAAGTTGTCAACTCAAACGGAAGGATAAAAGTTCTACTGGCCACCTTTTAACAAAATCAAGGCCTCGGTACTCCCTATTCAAGGTTGTTTTAAGGTTTGCAGATAAATAAAAATAACTTAACTAATAATTAAAACACTTAACAAATAGACAAGAATAAATTAGTTAAATAAGAGGCTCAAGCAAACTATTAAAAGCTATTAATTCGTAACGCTCTGATACCATTAACAAACAAAACACAGGAACTTGAGCTTTTTTTTTCTTTTCTTTTTTTTTTTTTTTTTTTTTTCCCTCAAAACATGAAACACATGAAGATTATACTACGGGAGAACTACAACAATATCCTAGCAAGTAGGTGTAATAATTACCTTAACACAATTAAAACATGAAAAATGTTTGTTGATTTAACAAACACAGCATATAACTACTGTTGTTTTCAAACAAAACACAGAGAATAACAAGAATGGCATTCTCTGATTCCAGAGGATAAAAATAGTCTTTTTTCCGTTGAATGGGTCAAATCGGGGCGTATATTGCCATCCTAGCCAAAACTACTAAAAGCTAGGCCAGCTCATACATCTTTCATTTTTTTTTTGGGGGGGGGGGGGGGGGGGGGGGGTGTAAATGGCTCGTACAGCTTCACGAGTCATATAGTAACAAAATGTTATGTTCCACCTTATTTGTGCATTCGATTTGGTATAATAATCGTTTTTATGGCATACGTTACTAACATATGAAATAGATCTAAATGGTTAATTTCATAAAATTCAAGTTACAACTAAAATTCTAAAGATGCAATTGATGCAAGATTACATTAGTGTACCTTATAATAAGATAATCATACATATAAAATAATCAAAATTAAACGTGAATAATATCATCTGTATATATAGTACATAATTAGAGTAGCCAATAGGCCGTTCACCATTAAATTATATTTAATCCTACCCATTCAAGCAAATGAATGGCGAATTTGAAGTGGCTTGATGCACGCAAGATGCATCATTACCATAACTCATTGAAATTGACGCCTATCACGTTTGTGTATATAACATAGCTCATCATGTTGGAGAAATATACATAGATGGTACATGCGCCTCCCCTCATCATCAAGACATCAACGAAATCATATATATAATATAATAATTCCATCCTTTTTGTTTTTTGTTTTTTTAGCAATAAAAAGCATATATCTATATATTACGGAGTATATCTTGAAATTGATAACATGATTTATAAATTTATTTCTGCCATTGATAATTTATCCTCCCCTATGAATTTGTTATTTGGTCTCACATATTTCACCCTCCGAAGGAAAAAAATCCTGGTCGCATGCACCCCTGCTCGTGTTGTCAGACACTAGCTTTTTTTTGTTTATTTGTTTGCTGTTGAAGGCCATACACTAGCAAAGTTTTTCTTAACAATAACTAATGCCAACTGGGCAATAAAGTTACTCATATTTCAAGCGATTATTCTATTTGAAGGTCTGGATTTATAAATTAAAAAAAAAAAAAAACTCACAGATTTGTTGGGGCATCACGTTCTTGACAATAAAAGTCAATAAAAAAATATTTAAAAAAAATCAGGAAAAAGAAAAGTGAGATACACAGATTAATCATATATCTGATTTATATATGTTGTAGGGCTACACGGATTCAAAGACATTAGCAGAGAAAGAAATCTTGAGTTATGGGAACAACAAAGATGGTGGAATGGAGGTGGTAAGCTTGGGCCTTGGTCTTGTGGGAGGGGACACTCTTCTATCTTACACCCCCTTGAGCGTGGCTTGCTTCATATCACTGCTTACGAACAAAGCGGATGAGTACAATTCACTAAGGTTTTTGGAGGAGTTGCTTGCAAAAGTTCCAATCATTCATATTGATGATGCCATTGAAGCCCACATCTTCTGCATGGAGAAACCTTCAATTGATGGTAGATTTTTATGTGCAAGCTCATATGTTGCGTCTGCGGATATGGCTGATTACTATCGACAGAATTATCCTGAATTTCATGTCAAACAAGAGTAAGAAGCTAAGCTAATATCTTCTTTTATTTTTATTTTCATTTTTTGAAATATTTTATTAAATCTGGTTCTGAATGTTAGAAATGCCATAAATCAACATAATTCTGGCCTGGACCATAAATTAAAACATGCCTTATTGGCCTAATCAACCATGCTAATGGGTTTGATCTATATAGTAACACGCTTACACAGTAGACAAATCAAGACAGTGAAAATGCAAAATAATACTCTATCTGTTTCTATCTTACTGTCCTCTTTTCCTTTTCGCAATTTTACATAATTATTGTTCAATTTAAAAGCTCAATGACTCTTTTTAATTAATTTTCTAAAATATCATTTTTCATGAGAATTTTACCTTTTTCGAAAGTTTTGTATGCCTGAGGGCAAAATTGAAATGTTAAAACAAATATATAGATGTGAAATCATCTAATAAGATTTCCTAAAAATCCATGGATACGTATTTCAAAGTAGACAGTTAATTAGGAACAAAGGGAGTAAATAATCTCTCCTTGCTCTGATGCTTTGTTGCAGTCTCTCCTAGCTCCGATCGTTTTTTGCGGCCTTGATTTGTCTGCCCTGCCATACTCGAGAGTAACCAAGTCTGTAGTGGTCTGCAGTTGTGTATATTTCAACCTAAATGTTACAAGAAGACTTTAAAAAAAGCTTCTTAATTCCTATATTCTAAAGTTAAACTAACAAGGAATTTACATTGAATTTCAGGTATTTGAATGGGCCGAAAAGCGGAACTCAGTGGGGTTCTACAAAGCTAAACAAGATGGGTTTTGAGTATAAATATGACACGAAAATGATATTGGATGATTGTATCAGGATTGCGAGGAAGATGGGTGATCTCCAATAGTAATAAATTTCTCAACCTGCATGGCTTCGCTTCTTTCAGAGTTTGTTGGGACAGTGCCTCCTTGTGTCCGTTAGTTTTCGCCTGTACGTAGTTTTGTTGTCCAATTGCATCTGGATTGCTCTCTATTACTAACGTTGAGAAATTAAGTCCGATGAGACTCTACTACCCCTTTAATGGGTGATACTCAATTGGTAAAATTTCAATGTTGTACATGCATATTATGATTAATAATATTGTGGTTTGCTTTTAATATTATGTTTTTATTCCTATTATATCTTATATGTAAGTAAATTAGTTCTTGTGAGATTTATTGAGTGATTAGGCCTTAAATGTACTTCATAGAGGTCAATTTTTCAACTTATCGCGCCTATGTATGCATGGGGCATTGCAGGTTGTTAAAAAATTAATTTAGACTGAATCATCATTGGGTATAAGGCCTAAAACATTCCTAATTGTTAATTAAAAAATATAGATATGTAAGTTATTCTTGAATATTTTATTGTTACTAAGCTAAAGTGTGAAAGAGGTTTCAAAAAAATGTTGGTTTAGGAAACCATGCACTCAATTACGAAAACATACTCCGTATGTTTTCTAGAAGGACAACTTTTCGTACATCTAACTCACATCAATAAAAAGAAGATCTTTTGCCAATGGGGTTTGGTTGAGTTGGTAATGGTCGAATTCTTCCCATATAAGGTTTAGGTTCAATTTTTGTTGCCAGCAGCTCTCCTTGGTGAGCAATTTTTAAGTCCAATGTAAGTCCCCGTTGAAGCTTATGATTTCCCTTGGCCCTAGACTAGGGTAACCTCTTCTCACCTAAACCTTTTTGCACCACCAAAAACAAAAAAAAAAAAAAAAGATCTGTTAAATAAATTAAGGGAGTTTTAGTCCATAGCTATGGTGCCACGTAAACTGTTGTATTTTGATATTGTATATAAAGTGCTATTTATGGCATTTCCCTTTCCAAAAGGGTGCATGGTGCTATTTCTGCACCCTTAATTCCTAACTCCGCACCCAATTAGGCCCGGTTTTGGACCCAGGCGAGCAAGGCAGCCGCCTGGGACCCCTATTTTGGGCTAAAAAAAAGGGCCCCCAAATATCTGTCCCCTTTACTAGTTATGAAAGCCCAAAAATAAGTCCAAAGAGAAGCTTCTCCAGTTGGACCAGTTCTCCTGTTTTAAGCAAAAGGGGCTTTATTCTTCCAAGCCCAATTCCAGCCCAAAAGCATAAAAACTATTAAAAAAAAAGAAAAAAAGAAAAAACAGAGGAAGGTATTTTACATAGGAATCAAGGGGGGTTTTGCATTTAGATATCAGATTTGAGATCTGAGAGTCTCCCCATTCACAACGTCTCTCTGTCTCTCATCTCCTCTAATCCTCCCCATTCACAACGTCTCTCTATCTCTCACAATCTATTGAAAAGGATATAATAGAAAAGCTTGATTATACTAGTTTAATTAATAATTTTGCATCTAAAAATGTGGGAAGAATAATGTTTAAATGACACTTTCTTGTAATTGATTAATTTCTTTTGGTATTATAGCTTTAGATTTTATTTGACATTTGTTTTTTTTTCTTTTTGATGTTGTAAAAGTGGATTTTGCTCAATTATGAAGCAAGAAGTATGTTATATATATTCTATTTTTATAAGTTTTTGTCATCTCTTGTCATTTTAATCTATAAAAGCAAATTTTAGGAGTTTTATATGCAAACAAACTTTATGTTGATACTTGTTAGTAGGAATTTTTTTTTTTTTTTTGGATATTTAGAACTTTTTTAAAAAAAGAATATGTACAAAAGGAAGAGGGTCTCATTTTAGGAGTTCGCGGGCCCCAACCAACTCAGAACCGGCCCTGCACCCAATGAGGGGCAATTTTGTCCATTTCGTCCATTTACTCCTCTCTCCTTTCCGCTCTCTCGTCTCTCTTGTTCGTAGTTGTCTCTCCTATTTTCTCTCATCTTTCTTTCTTCATATTTTCTCTCCTCCGGCCGCACTTTCACTACACAGTGAACTGGTAAACTCCTTTTTTTTTTCCGTCAAACTTTTATGTAAGTTTAAAAATGAAAATCAAGAAGAATAGGAAAGGAGAACCATGAGAAAGGCAATAAAAACGGTGCTCGAATCTACTCCAAGAATGCCATCCGATCCGCCTTCCCCAAGTAGATGATCTATGGCCTCATGAATTGTCAAATCTCTTGAATCTTCGGTTGCAACCAGGAATTTGCAGGAAATGTCGGAGAAGATGGACCAGTTTGAGAAGCAAATTGTAAATATGGAGGTCCAACTGTCCAGGCAGGGTTCATGGAGAGCTCCATGGTGGGATCGGCTTTGCTGTCGACACCATAAGGGAAGGTGAACAGTTTGATATAGCAGGTGGTGGATGATTATGGGTTGGAGGTGAACCGTTCATGTTGCCCTTCTCATGCTTCTTCGCCCTTTACCTTTCCTTTTTTCTTTCCCCTTCCTCCTCTTATTCTTGATTTTCCTTTTTAAAGTTGTATAAAAGTTTACCCAAAAAAAAAAAAAAAATGAGGAATTTGCCACGGTGCAGTGTAGAAAGGGAAATGCCAGTTAGCATGGTAAGATTGTAAGGCAAGATATGGGGCTAATTAGCATTTTGAAAAAGGGCTATAGAAGGATAGAGAAATAAAAAGAAAGAGGGTTGGGAGAGAAAATACTATTAAAAAAAAAAAAAATGAAGTCTACGGAAAAAGGAGGGGAAAAAAACAAGGATGAAAAGAACAAGAGAGGAGAGGAGGAATTAGAAAGAAATGGACCAAATTACCCCAAAGGGGTACGGATTTAGTAATTTAGGGTGTGAAAATAGCACCACCCAAGGGTAACATTTGCCTTCACTTCAGAGGGACGTCTTTCGTACGCTCACTCATATTCTAGAAAGGGTGGTCCTATAAAAAATAAATAAATAAATAAAAGACAGGGTGGTGCTATTTCTGCACCCCTAATTGTTAAATCCGCAGCCTTTATGGGGTAATTTGGTCCATTTTTCCTATTTCTCTTCTCTCCTCTCTTCTAATAAGCTAAAGTGAGCGTAAGAAGGACGACGTCCCTCTGAAGGCAAATGTTATCCTTTAGGTGGTGCTATTTTCGCACCCTCAATTGTTAAATCCACACCCCTTATGGGGTAATTTGGTTCCTAACGAGAGATTCCATGATTTCTTTGCTGGAGATTGTCACTCCATTGCACTTTCATATGGCAGCCATTCACACACCTAGACGCACTGTCCCCGAAACAGAGGGTGAGGATTTTTCGTCAATTTGGCTTCATTACTCTTGGCTTTCTTCTCTACCTGTCACTCTGTAACTCTTTTGTGTTGATATTGAAAGATTTGTGCCACATAACTGCACCTATTACATAGTTACCCAAAAGGGTTTGCTGGCACTATAATGTAATATAAATGTTAGAAAATATGAGTAAGCATCAATATATCCCACACATATGTTTTAATATAATAGTTTTAATTCTTATGATAATAGTTTTAAAATATTTTTCTTCCTACAAGTTATGATAATGCTGTTAATAATAGTTTCAACATAATCTTGAATTTTTCCCCTCATGTTTTTAATTAAGGATCTTCATTCTTATAATAGATTTTTTTTTTTTTTTTTAAAAAAAAAAAAAAGCAGAGAAAGAAAGAAAGAAAGGCAATTAAAGTGAAGGGAAAATTGGCAATGACCCCGTTTGGAAGAATATTTTTAGTAATAACCTCATCAAAAGATTTTTCAATC
This sequence comes from Liquidambar formosana, assembly GCA_039720395.1. NCBI lineage: Eukaryota > Viridiplantae > Streptophyta > Magnoliopsida > Saxifragales > Altingiaceae > Liquidambar > Liquidambar formosana. The sequence goes on along the minus strand of CM077827.1, from coordinate 3,080,909 downwards.
TTGTAACTTACGTATGAGTATTCTTATATATTAGTACTAACCCCATATTTTTCTAAAAAAATCCTAATTTATGCTTATTTGCTTCTAGGGGTACTCTTTTTTGTTATTAAGGGTACCTTATGTAACAAACATTTTTTAATTTTCTAATTTTTAAAAGCCTATAACTTACTTGATACAAATCCGTTCATGATAAAACTTGTATTTTTTAAATCTACTCGTTGTGATCTTCGAAACAATCTCCACTATGATTAGGTAATTCTGAAGAAAAAAATTCATGTTATTGTTGTACTCTCGAAATAGAAACATGCAAATAATGCTGTGAAATAGTAATATGTTACTCCCTCCGTTTCATAATAAGTGTCCCCTTTGAAAAAACAAGTTTTTTAATAAAACCCTTTTAAATGCTTTCACATTAATGCATATATTTTGAAATTTCAATTTTGCCCATAAGTTTGTAAAACATTAGAAAAAGAAAGAAACCTTTTTAAGGATATTTTAGAAAATGAGTAAAAATGGTCCATTGACTTTTGGAATGGGACACTTATTTTGAAACATCCCAAAAAAGAAAGTAAGGCACTTATTATGAATTGGATGGAGTACTATTTTGTTATTGTTAACCAGTAACTTGTTATCGTTCTCTATATAAAAGTGATATTTTTTTGGGGAAATTGGCGATTAGTCCATTTTTTGGTAAAATATTGGCAATTAATCAAGTAAGAGTTTTTCTAAGTCAATTAATCAAGGAGACTGAACTTATTTATCAATTAGTCACACTTTTTGTAAAAATGCCAGGTTTACCCTTATTATTACTAAGGGCACTTCCTTTTTTGTTATTAAGGGCACCCTATGTAACTAACTTAACCTTTTAATATTATAATTTTTAAAAGCTTATAACTTATAATATACATATCTATTTTTTTTAAAAAAATTATATTTTTGGAACCTACTCGTTGGCATCTTCGAAAAAAGATCCATATTGATTAGGTAATTATTAAAAAAATTAAAACCGTAAAATTTTACTACTTGACGAGTTAATAAATTTTATAGTGAAGTAGTAAAATTTTACTACTTTACAAAGTAGTAAAATTTTAGAGTGAAATAATAAAATTTTACTACTTTATAAAGTAAATTTTATAATGAAATAGTAAAATTTTACTACTTTACCAAGTTTTTACAACCAGTGGATTGGATGAAACGGGGATGAGTCTATTGGCTCTCAGTTCATCATCGATGTTAATGCCTACTTGTTTTACTCCACCCATGTCACCTTACACAACCGCTTCATTGCCTAAGGGTGGAACTATGTGCCAATCAACTGAACATTTTGAAGAGAGATGACTTTACTGGTGTTGGATTTCCTAACCAATGTTGCTTATGGACTCTAATGGCATCCAGGTACAAGCTGCTCCTCCCATGGAAACCAACCACCTTGCCTTCTGTTGTAGTTGAAGTGAAGAAAGTTCCGATTTCCTCACCAAATGGACCATACTTCCCCCGACTGGAATAAAACGTTAGAGACTTTATAACTTTTGATCCCTCGTCTCTATTGATGGAGCCATAATAACCACATATAAAAATGAGAACTTCATGTGGGTAATCCAATCTTATCTACGAAAAAAATACGGCATGAAATATGTGATGTTGACATGAAATATATAAAGACAAAACTAATTTATGATTTTTTTTTTCCTGGCTAGAAAAGTAATAAAAACGTTTATTACCCGAGTTGTGGTACTTTCGCCATCACCTCCATGTTTTACAGACCAAACAAATTGTTCATTTCGATCATACTCTATCTGGATTGAGCAAATTGCCTCGACTCTTGTCAAATAGATCTGCTCTATTCCAGAAAACACTCCATCATCCCATGGTCTCCCTCCATCATTTTGCTGTTGCATAGGTAGTCTAGTTCTTTTATGGCTGTTGGATAGGTGGAGAAGAAGGGAAAAAGAAATGAAGGTGAGGGTATTTTGGTCAGTAATGATTTAAATTGACTAAGTAAGTTGAAAAAACAATTGGTTGACTATTTGCTAAATAAATATTATTTGGTAGACTGATGGCCAAATCTCCCTATTTTTTTTCTTAAGTACAGAGGGATTATATTAACATGTTACTCTTTTTTACAATTTTTTTTTTTTTTTTTGGCACAGTGAAATTGTAAAAGTGGACCATGGTTCTTATAAAAGATTTGGAAATCATGATGAAGGTTGAAAGTAGTGAGAATTTGGTCGATTCATTGAATCGGGTGATTGTGTATAAAACTCAAAAATATGATCTATTATCGATGGAGATGAAAACATTATTCGTATAAGAATAAAAATAAGACAAATGATATTTTTGTGAGAAAACGATAAATCTGACGATTTGATGTTAAGAGGGTTATGAAATTAATAAATTTGTCGATGAAACCATTGTTAAAAAATTCTCATAACACGAGACTGAGGCACAAAATCCCACTAATATAACTTATTTCAGCAGACTTAATTAGAAGTACTGTAGATTAAATTAGATAATCTCTCTCCTGCCTCCCTGTTCATTTCATTTTATCTCTCCTCTTCCTCCTTCGTCTCTCTCTCTTTCCTCCTTAGTCGGTTGCTCCCTAATGCAGCAACCATGAACCAAGCTCTCATTTTCGTATGCTCAAAATCCACAAGCTAAGTTCGCCTCGTGACGAGACTTCTTCGCTGGAAGTGCTTGCTGGTGAGGTGCCGAGATCTGACGAGTTTGTAACGGATGTGGTGGTCCTCGCCGGCTTTGGAACCGCCGAGAGGATTTGCCCAGATGTGACGAGATCTAACACCATCATTGCAGAGGTGAACTCCGGCGAAATGGGATCTTAAACCACTGGTAATCTGAGTCCTCTTTTTTTCCTCATTTTTTTCCTTTTTTTTTTAATTGCTTGTTTTGTATACACCGGAGTCTTCTTCTTCCCATCACCGACGTCGACTATGGGAACACCGTCGTCGGTGGGTTAAGATGAAAGAGAAAATGGGATTCAAACCCAAAAAAAAAAAAAAGAACACGAGTGTGGGACGTTGTTGCAGACGGCGGAGGGGGAGGAGGAGAGAGAGAGAGAGAAAGGTATGAGGAAGAAGATGAGAGAGGAATGAGAGAAGAAAGATAGGAAAAAGGGGAGAGAGAAAGAGAAAGGAATATTAAAGAGGGAAGAAAAAATGTTTTTAAACAATGGGAGAAGACTGAAGACCACGGAAGATGGAGGAAAAGATGGAAATGGAAGGAAAAAAGCGAGGGGGGGGGGGGGCGAGGAGGGAAAAGAGGAATTAAAGTGAACTGACCAAATTGCCCATAAGGCCATAAGGGTGTGGATTTAGCACTTTAGGAAGCGGAAATAGCACGACCTTTTTCTTTTAGTACGGAGTAATTAATTTCATAAAACATGCTTCTAGTCAATCACACTTCTTTTCCGTTCGTCCTTTTCCCCATCCCATTTCTGACTACTTTTGTTGATTTTTTTGTTTATTTTTGCTTCTTTCTCAAAAGGTGTGGGAACGTGGGTTTCCCCACATGGGAAGGGATGAGCACTGAACACTGATTGGATGGTTTGTATCAGGCGTGCGTTTTTTATTTATTTATTTATTTATTCTGGGTACGTGGTGGGCGTGTGTTAGTTAGTCGTGGTATAAAATGAGGAAGCCACCAAGAAGTTGGAAATTTTATTTTATTTTTTAAAATGTTATTAATCCCATAAATTCTTTTCTTTTGGGATGGAAGAGTTTCAATTGGATCATACGACTATCCACGGCTTTTGGGGAATTATTTACAGGAGATGATCGAATCGGCATTCCGCAATAAAAACTTAGGTTTGAAGAATATGAAATTGGGTGTGCATATGAGGTTGGTGATGTTGGATTTGGATTTGCTGCAGTTGGGGTGGTTTTACTACACCATGCAGTAGTCGTTGGATGTGCTCCACGTGGCAAGTGAGAAAAACTAACGGTTGGGCTTCAAAACGCACCAAACCAAGTCGTTGAAACCAACCCACCGTACTCTCTCTCCCCGTTTCCTCTCTGCCCCAATCTGCCCATGGCTGCCGGCGTCAATCTCAACCATGGCAGATCTAAGGAAACCTCTCTCTCCCTACCCAAACCCCCAGCCCATTTCTCCCTCTAAACCCACGATGGCCATGGCAAATCTGAGATCTCGGCCATCAACTCTTCATCGTCGGAAATCCCTATCCCACCCTCCCTGTGCACCCACGATGCTGATAGACCCAAACCCTGAAATCCAAAACATCGAGCTTCAGATCCACCGAAAAAAAAAGAAGGAAAAAACAGAAGAGGAGAAGAAGAAGAAGCATCAGGAGGAAGGAATATAAAATAAAATAAAGGGGTAAAATGCACAAAACCCCCCTCTATTATTACCCATTTTGCAAGAAACCCCCCTCTAAAAAAAAACCATGCAAGAAACCCCCTATATTTTCCCAGGGGGGTACGCCGTTAACGGGAACATTGAAAGTCCGTTTTACCCTTGTACTGGAAAATATTAAAATATTAGATTTTTTAAATTTTAAATGAAGTTTTTAAAATATGAATGAAATGTCCCTTTTACCCTTTAAGCAAAAACACAAGTTATTCCCTTCAAACCCGTGTGCTGGTCTTGCCTCTCGCGTAGCCTTCACTCTCGCTCACACAGCCCCCCACTCGCACTCACACACAGCACTCGCACTCACACACCACGGCAATCGCAAATCGTCGTCCATCCATCTCCACCGGTCGATGATCGTCGATGGTCATCATCATCACACTGGATCGTCATCGTCACACGGCATCGCATCAGCCATCTTCCTCATCGTCACAGGCGTACGAAGCACACGAACCAGACAACTGAGGCTTCACGTAAAAGGGTAATCTTTCTCATCCCTTTTTGCAGATTTGTAAGGTTATTTGTGAGTGGATGCATGAATTTGTGTGATATTTGATGAATATGAAATTAGGGTTTGGGTTGTTTATAATTTTAGGGTTTTTGTAAATGTATATGAAATTAGTGCTGTGTTTGTGCATGGGGGTTGGGGGTTTTGTTTGTGATGTGATTTTTGCATGGGTTTTATAGGTTTTCTTTGTTGAAATCGAATTATTGCATGGAAGTCAGTGGTATATGTGGTCCCAAACTGACATCTCATATGAGTGTGGTCCCCAACATACATACAAGTCAGTTTTATATGTGGTATATGTAATCCCAAACAGAGCATATCCAATTATTCGTTATCTTATTTCTCTATTGTTAGTGGGGAGCAGCTGGGGACCATAGTATTATATACAATTCTTTATGCCTCCTTTAGAGGAGCATAAGTGGACCACAAATATAAATGTGCAGAATATATGCGTTGTTAAATGTCTATTTTGTTCATACTAATGTTTTATATTTGCACAGATGTCTACCAAGTACTACACTTTTGAGATTCATCATGGGGGTTATTTCCGACATAATCCTCACAAAATGTACTGTGGTGGGAAAATTGACTATATAGATAATGTTGACCCTGATTGCATGAATTGGAAGGATATGCTAACAGAGTTGGGAAAAGTTGGGTATCATAATCCCAATAACTTCAAACTGCATTATTGTGTACCAATGAAGGGCATGGATGATGGGTTGGTATTATGCTATGATGATTACTCGTTGATGGGTATATTTGAATGTCATAGAAGATTTTGTTTGGTTAAAATGTTTGTAGAGCACTTTAATATGGAGAGGGGTGAAAGTGTTGGTTCTCTAGAAGTGGACGTTGCGGAAGGGGTGGTTGATGAAGGGGTAGGTGATGAAAGGGTAGGTGATGAAGGGGAATGGGTCGGTGTTGATGAAGGGGTAGGTAATAAAGGGGTAGGTGATGAAGGGGAATGGGTAGGGGATAAAAGGGTAGGTGATAAAAGGGTAGGTGATGAAGGGGAATGGGATGAAGATGCCACAGAGTATAGTGATAGTAGTAGTAGTGATGGAACATTATTTGGGGACCCAGAAGAAGATAATTTATATGATTCTAATTTTGTGGTGGACGAGGATATAGAGGCAAATATTGACATTGGTATGAATGCCAATGTGATACCAGAAGCAATGCAAGAAGATGTGGCTGTAAGTGGGGATGAAGTTATATCAGAATATGCTGATTCTGATGATCTTATCAGTCTTGATAGCTCCTCAGATGATGAAGGCGGTTTGAAACCAGTGAAGTATCCTGAGTTTTGTAGGGAAAGAGACATGTTGAAACCTAAATTAGTGTTAGGTACAACATTTGCAACAGCTCAAGATTTTAGGGATCTTCTGAGAGAGGTGGCCATTCGTAAGGGATATGATTTATTCTTCATAAAAAATGATGGTGATAGAATTACTGTTAAGTGTAGAGATAATTGTGGGTGGAGGGTACATGCATCTTGGGTTAAGGGAAAACATAAATTCCAGATAAAGACTTTGAAGCATCCAAAGCACAGTTGTAGCAGGCTGCGTAAGAATGATCAAGCCAAAGCAGGTTGGCTAGCAAAGAAGTACATAGACAGATTCAGAGATGATCCTAATTGGAGTTTGGAAGCATTCTAGAATACTGTTGCAAGGGAGTTAATGCTTGATGTTTCGAAACACAAACTCTATAGGGCAAAGAAGAGGGCTCTATTAGAAATTGAAGGGGATCATGATTTGCAATTCAACAAGCTGTGGGACTATTGCAATCAAATCAGAACAAAGAATCCAGGCAGTGTTGTACAAATGAAAGTAGAATCTAGCCACCCAAACCAGCCAGCCCACTTTATGAGGTTGTTTATCTCATACCATGCAATGATCACTAGATTTTTGGGTGGGTGTAGGCCTTTTATAGGCTTAGATGGCTGCCACTTAAAAGGATCTGTCGGTGGACAAATGTTAAGTGCTGTTGCGAGGGATGGGAACAATGGAATTTTCCCAGTTGCTATTGCTGTTGTAGAAGGTGAGACAAAGGAAACATGGACATGGTTCATGACCAACTTATTGCAAGCTATTGGTGGAATAGAGGACCATGGTTGCACATTCATTTCTGATAGACAAAAGGTAGTATGTTTACTAACAAATTTTACGCAACATTATGGTAATGTTTTTTTTTTTCCCCATATTTGATATTTATTTGTTTTATTTATGCATAGGGTTTAGTTGGGACATTTGATGAACTACTTCCAGGGGCTGACCATCGATACTGTGTGAGGCATATGTATGCCAACTTCAAGGGGCAATACAAGGAGAGGATATTTAAGGATGAGATTTGGATGGCTGCAACAGCTTACACAGTCCATGAGTTTGAAGAACACATGGAGAACATTAGGAAATTAGACCAGGGTGCACATAACTGGTTAAGGGCTATTTCTGCTAGTTTATGGTCTAGATCACATTTCAGCACAAGATCGAAATGTGAAATGCTATGCAACAATCCTTCTGAATCTTGGAACAAGTACATATTGAAAGCAAGAGACAAGCCAATCATTACAATGTTGGAGATGATTAGGAAGATGTTGATGTCGCGGATTCAAACAAAAAGACAAATGATGTTGAGGGTTGAAGGGCTGTTGTGTCCTAAGATTCATGATAAGTTAGAGAAGTTGATAGAAGATTCCCGTACTTGTATTGTGACATATGCTGGGGAACAGATGTATGAGGTTGATTGTTTCCCACGCACATATATTGTTAATTTGCAGAGACGAACTTGCTTGTGTAGAAAGTGGGATGTTACTGGAATTCCTTGCATTCATGCTATTGCAAGCATTTTTAAGTTCAACATGAGACCTCAGAATTATGTTGAACCTTGTTACTATATTGAGACATATCTTAGGTCATATTCCAATATGATATATCCCATTCCTGATTCCAGTCAGTGGGAAGCAACTGGAAGCAATCCCATTGCACCCCCCCCATATAGGATCCAACCTGGAAGGCCTAGAAAGGCAAGAAGGAGGGCACCTGATGAGCCAAAGAAGAGAAGTAAAGTTAGAAGATATGGGATTGGGTTAAGATGCAGCAATTGCAAACAATATGGACACAACATATCGACATGCAACAATCCTCATGTGGAAGTGGTTGAGAGGAGTCGTAGAGGTGGTAGGCCTCCACTAAATGTTGGTGGAATGGGTGCATCTGGTAGAGTACGGGGAAGGGGTCGTAGGCATCCAGGAAATGATGTGGGAAATGATGTGGGTATGGGTGGAAGTGATAGTGTTGCTATAGGTTCAACTGGAAGGGGGAGGGCTATGAGAAGAGGTGCAGCTGGAAAGGGGAGGTCTGTGGGCAGAGGTGCCATTGGAAGGGGGATTACTGTGGGTCGAGGGTCATCTGGCAGGGGAAGTGCTATGGGAAGAGGGTCTACTGGAAGGGGGAGGGCTGTGGGAAGAGGTTCCACTAGTCGGGGGAGGCCTGTGGCAAGGGGGAAGGGGAAGACTGATGGTTTAAGTGCTGAAATGGGAGCAGCTATTTGGGCAAGAGTAATGGCAGGTGATGCACCTTCAAATGCAATGGCGGCTGATATGGGAAGAGGTTTGGGAAGGAGTGCATCTCAAACCCAAAATGTGCATACTGTCAAGTGGTTTGGGAGTTCCAGTCAGGTGTTCTTTTGCATCTTAATTATTTTTTTCCATGTGTTCCATGTGTTTCTTTTGCATCTTAATTTTTTTTTTCCCAATTTTAGACAGCTGGAAGTGGTATTGCCTCTCAAACACAGCACACTGTGCAATCTGCCCCCGATGGACCTCCAACTCAATATTCACATCAATGGTTATACCTACATTCAAATATTTCATGCTTTCCATTATGTCTAATTTCTATATTTACGTTTCATTTGGTCATTTCTTTGCTTAATTTATGTCATTTTTTGTGATTGCCATCTGCTTGTCCAGCGGCTACTGGATTTTTGCTTGATTTGAACTCTTGGTTCTTAACTAATAAACTGATCTTGGTTCTCTGATTTATTGTTATGAGATAAATTGAAACTAATAGAATTGGTATGATGGTACAATAATTCAATTGTGTCAATTATTTTTGCATAAGAGATCTCATGGGTTGGACTTACTGTGTGGTGTCCAATCTAATGCAACTTCACCTGTCGTCCTTCTGATTTGAGCATTAAATGGGGCATGTAATATTGGAATGGAACATGATTCTCTTTTGCACCTATTTAAATTGTTACCAATCTTTGAATGAAGTATTGGAAATGGATAAGGTTATTCAGATTTTGATTATAGATTCGTAGGTCCTTTTAACACTTAGCTTAGCATAAGATGGTACCATGCTGCTGTGGTATTTATTGTGTCATGGCCCTCATTGATATGAGTTGGATTGAGATCTCGGGTGAGCATGTATTGGCTTTACTTTGGATATTACTGAATTCTATTTCAGCATTAGTTTTTTACACTTTTGAAAATTAATACCTAGTTGAAAATTATTTTTTTATTTTCATTCTTTTGGGTAATATAGCTTACTTCTTTATTTCTTTTGAAAATTTTTGAAAGCAGACTGTAATGTGAAGGCTGTTTTGGAGCAGTGAAGTGTAGTGTATAGGCAAAATGTAAGTTTCTCTTATTTTGTCACCTGATATTTTGTTTGAACTCTTAAACTACAGCAAAATCATATCTTAAGTGTTTTGTTAATGATGATATATATTTGGAAGTGCAAGTTTAATAGAGCTCTATAAAAAGTTGCAATGACCATATCTAGGTGGTGGAATTTTGGAATAAAAATCAGTCGAGTGTGAAACCATATCCTAAGGTTATATTTATGAGGTTAAGTTGGCTAGATCAGTCTAAGTTGGCTAGATCAGTCTCTTTACATTGTCTCGGCATGGGCCCCTGTTGATGTTGCAGGCAGATCATCTTCAGTTTGATAGTGCAGGAACCATGTCCATGAATTCAATAGTTTGATACTGATTTCAGTTCTTTTCAGGCCAGATTTCTAGATTGAGTCCTTTGTATTTGGAGTCATTTTGTGTTTATTCTTTGATTCTTTATGTATGCTGAAATTCTTTCTTAGGTCTGTCATTTTATTTATTCATTTCTTCCTTTCTGTTGGATACTATTTCAAATCATGTCAGTCAGAATTGGGATATTTATATGTGAAATGATTTCATTGATTTGTGGTTTATCTACTCGTGAATTTATTAGTTTCTACTATGTTTGATGTTCAATAAATTTTACATTTCTTACGTCTCTCTTGTGATAATTGTAGGCAAAACGTGACTATGAAAGGCAACGTGCAGTCAAAGACAGTTTTGCAAACAACATGAACATACAAAATGTTTTGTTGACCTTACTAAGCTTGATGGGTTAACTTGCTGAGCTTGTTATGAACCCATAAAAACAATACCAATAGTATTATATGTTTTGTGATATTTCTCCCTTTCATTTTCTCGTGGATTCAATGACTCCTTTTGGATGCAAGGAATGCCTAGTGGATTCTAGGGTTTATCTGAGATTAAAGATAGGATATTTATTTTTGCTATCCTAACAATTCTAAGCATCTTACACGCATGCTCTCTCATTAATGAATGGTGGATTTTTCAATGGGTTATTGGTTTTGTTATGAAAACACGATTCTATAGTGATCACCTTTGTTTTGCTTATCTCCCCAATGGTGTTTAATGTGTAGAGATGAGGCGGAAAGTGTTGATCCCCTTATTTTACATTGCAAGCTTTTGAGGAGACGAGGACTTTGTGGAATAAGCTTTTTCAGGTGGCGCCATTAATGTTGGGTGGCGCCAGTTTCATGTCATAATATGTTTATTATTGATTCTGGTGGTTTAGGCTGTCTTGGCTATCTTTTGTGATAAGAGCGATGATGTTTGGTGCTTGTGGGAGAGGGTTGGTATTTAGCTTCCTTTTGGGCATCTCTCTAAGGATTTTATTGTTTGTTGTTAGGTCAGATTGAGAGTGTTTGTGCTGGTAAAGGTAATTTTTTCACAGAGAAAGTTCATGTTTCTTTAGCATTTTTTGGGTGTTTGTGCTGGTACACTTTTGGTGTACTTTGTAAATGGGTCTTGACTTTTCTCTGTGAAAAAATTACCTTTATCAAACAAAGGGAAAAGAAAATTATGTTTGTAATTGTCTGAGACTACTATGTCCTTGCTTTTACTGTGAATAGTTGAAACTTCTCAATATATTTGGGTAATTTGGTAGCTTTATGCGTATTCAATGTACTTGTGCATCAATATGTAGTTATAGAGATGGAGAGCCAACTGATAATGAGAGAGGGGGGGGGGGGTGTTAAAAATAATGGCTAACCGGGCATAATCTGGGGGCGATGATCTGGTGACTAAGAACACTTTGTTTTTAGAAATATTATATGCAGCTATCTATCAAAGCACAGTTGTTTATCAAAAAATAAGGTCATTCCCAGAGTACGAAGAGGTTTTGACTGAGTTTTGAGTCCTCATTTCAGATTGGTATCTTAGTCCAGAGACCACCATGGCTACCCTTCTACAGGGGTGTGGTCACTCTAATTATTTGAAGCTTGGGAATCAAATTCATGGATACATGATTAAACACAGATTTCTTCCCTGCACTGTCATAGAAAATTCTCTAATGGACATGTATGCAGAAAATGAGCAAGTTGCTTTCAGATATAGTTTCTTGGAATACCATGATTCGATGCTTAGTAAAGAATGATAGTCCATGTCAAGCTTATTTGCTACTAAGTGAGCTACACATCGTCCCAATAACTTCAAACTCGGCACCCTTACAGCTAGGTGAAGTAATTCATGGGTACACAATCAGAACAGGCTAGATGAAGTAATTCATGGTGATATTTTCGTATCAGCCAAGCACAAATCACTTTTCAATTTCTTACCATAAAAAAAAATTAGTGCAAAAGAAGTTGAGAACCATCTCATAGCAAAATGTAATGTACAAACATTGGCTCATTAGGCCTCCTATTCAGCTAACATTCGCCTCCTATTCAGCTAAAATTATGGGAAACTCTTAGCATACATCAAATTCTTCATCACAGAACACAACGTTTCACCATGAATTTATAAGTGCTAGAGTTACAATACTGATAATAACAAACAGAGAAGCCATAAACATGGAGCATTTCATATTCTTCTTCAATCCACGTTCCTTCACCTCCAACAGCTGTCTTTGCAATTGTATAACTTGGTTTTGCAGCTCAATTGTGTTCGCACTGTCGTTCAGCCCAACCATTTGATTATTTTCTGCACTTACCTCCTGTTGGAACATTTTAATTTGCTTTCTTAATTCCTTGTTTTCCTTATACAACATCTATGAGACCTCTTTTGCACGAGCCGAAAACTCCTCGTCGTGCCAATGGAAAAACTCACAGTTGCTTGTCGGAAATTTCGCACATCCATAGAATCTTCGGCCCGGGTTGTCCCTTGTCCAAGCTGTGTTCAATGGTGAATTCGACTCCACAATAGCAATTCCCAAATCGCCGACAAAACGATGGCTGTTGACTCGAATTCCTTGAATTAGCAGATGATGCCATCGTTAAAATTACTGCTGCTATGCGTTAAAACCCCATGTGCGAGCTGTGCGATAAACCCAAGTTCTAGCTGTGCGATAGAGGTTGTGCGACGGAGCGCCAGATGCTGATGGATGTGGGGGTGCGATTTGGCTGTGGTGCGAGGGAGCGAGGGAGCGCCAGATGCTGTGCTGTGCGAGGGAGCGCGATCTGGCTGTGGTGCGAGGTAGCGCGATCTGGTGTGGTGCGACGGAGCTCGTTCTGCCTGTGGTGCGCGATCTGGCTTTGGTGCGACGGAGCGCGTTCTGCCTGTGGTGCGCGATCTGGTTGTGGTGCGATGTGGGGGTGCGATGGCTGTGCGATGGAGGACCACGACTTGCGATGGGTGCGATGGATGATGGACGATCACTGCTGCGCTGGGTGCGATGGAGGATCGAGGATGGACGACGGGAGTATGATTGCCATGTGGTTGTGCGATCTGGCGGTGGTTTGATGGAGGATGGAGGATGGAGTATGGCGGAGCAATGGTTCGATGGAGGAGATCAGATCTGATCCTCCATACCCGTGCATCTCAGAAATTAAAAAGAAGAAACAGGGGAGGCTTGATTCGTCTTTTCCTTAATATGGAGAGGGGTATTATAGTATTTTCAGTGTGCTGAAGGGTATAACTGTCATGAAAGTTTTTTGCCCCCATCACGTGCAGCTCACGTGATCTTTTTCCGTTAAGTTAACCAACGGCAGTTAGATGGAAGGGGGTATTTTGCAACCCTACAAAATATAGGGGGTTTCTTGCATGGTTTTTTTTTAGAGGGGGGTTTCTTGCAAAATGGGTAATAATAGAGGGGGGTTTTGTGCATTTTACCCAAAAATAAAATAAAAAAAGAAAAAGAAAAAGAGAGAGAAGAAGATGAAGCAACAGCACAGGTCTGGATGGGTTGCCTCGCTGCCTCTCCTTCTTCTTCTTCTTCTTTGAATTTTTTTTTTTTTTTTTTTTTTGGTAATTTGGTTACAATCAATTTGGGGGTCTTGATCTTGAAGAAAAAAAGAAAAAGAAAAGAGAGAAGCCATGGCCATGGCTTTCACGGTCGCCGGCCATGGGTATGGAGTTCTGGGCAAGATGGGCGCATAAAGCTCTCTGGCATGTTATGGAGAATCAGATCTCCTCTTTTTTTTCTTTTTCTTTTTTTCTTTTTTTTCACATTGAGAGGGCCATGGCCATGGCTTTCATGGTCGCCGGCCATGGCTTTCACGCTGCCGTGACTCTTGATCTCTCCCTCTCCCTCCTGTCGGCGCCGGTGACCGTGAAAACGCTGCCGGTGAGTGGTGTACTGCAGCAGAGGGGATGTCGAACACGCCGTGAGGCAAGTGGCACCGGTGAGTTCGCCGAGATCGTTCCAACTTTGGCCCCTTAAACAACCTGGTTTGGTGGTTTTGAAGCCCAACCGTTGGATCTTCCCATTTGCCACGTGGAGCACATCCAACGACTACTGCATGGTGCAGTAAAACCACCCCAACTGCAGCAAATCCAAATCCGGTGATGTTGCTACTTTGGGCGTGGGAAGGAACAAGGGTAATAGTAGAAAGCCTGGTTGCAAAGCCCGGTTGTCCTGATAGATGCGGAAATGTTAGCGTTCCTTACCCGTTCGGCATCCGACACTCCAAGTGTGCCAAGGACATGAGCTTCCTTCTGAATTGCTCCCACAATGGAAATTCCGCTGAATTGTTCAATAATTATGGTAAGATTGTCAATATAGAACTCCTACAAGGCACAACTACCGTTATCATTGAGACAGTATATGCTTGCTACGACGAGAAAAGATCAAATACATCTAGATTCGTGTATTATTTTGACTTGGAAAGCCCATTCACGGTCTCGGACACGCGTAACGAGTTTATAGTTACCGGTTGCTACATGTCTGGTTACCTCCTCGACACGGAGAACAGGGTTGCTGAAACGTGTAACACTACATGTGACAAACCTGAGATCGTGATGGATAACGCTTCTTGCACCGGCAAAGGATGTTGCCAAACCAAAATTTCCAAGGGTCTCAAGATTATTTTTATGGGTGTCGAAAGCATGGACAAGCACAGCTCCAGTTGGCAGTACAATCCGTGTGGATATGCTTTCTTGGCTGCCCAAGACTCTGTCGATATTTCAAAAATGACTCTGTGGGACAACATTGCAGAATCACAGGTAGTGCTCGACTGGGTCATAAGCGAAGAGACGTGCAAAGAAGCACCTCTAAATCAATCTAGCTATTCCAGTGGCCATAATGCTTTGTGCTCTGACTCTAGTAATGGCCCTGGACATCGCTGCTTATGCAAGGAAGGATTCCAAGGGAACCCCTATCTTCCCCAAGGATGCCAAGGTGAATGTCAATTAGCCATCATTATATTAATCAATTTTTTTTTTTTTGGGGGTAAAAATCATTTTAATACCCTGAATTTTTTCAAAAATCCCAATTTAATATCTAAACTATTTTTTCTCCCAATTAATTATCTAAACTTCACTGCTGTACCCAAATGTACTCTAATCTCAAATGTCATTTAAATAGTTGACAGACACATCACATACCGTCACTTAAGTAGACACATGGCATCCTATGTGTTAAAAATAGTTAAAACACAATAGTTGAATAAACACTTTTACTACTGTATACTTTTGATTTAATTCCATTTAAGTACCTAAACTAAAATAAAAAAATCTAATTTGAATTCAAAGTTACAATGAACTGTACCAACTTGGTCCAAAGATAAGTTTCAACAAAATTTATTTTTTAAAATAAATTTTGCTATGAAAATTGATTTTTTTTAAATAAACTATAATGAACAATGGATATTTACATGAACTACTATAATAGACGATAGACTATGGATGATTAACTTTTAAAAATATTGTTTTTAAATTGATTTTTTTAAATGAAAAAAAAAATTGATTTTTTTAAAACCAACAATAGTTAATTATAGTAGGTTTTAAAAAATCAATTAAAAAAAATAATAAATGGGTAAAAATTATTTTAGTATCCTGAATGTGCGGGGTAAAATCTATAATCTAAGAACTGTTGATGAAGAAGGAGTTGAATCTCACGCTTGGACCCGCGCTCACAAGTTAAAAAACATTGTCAGAGGGTAGGCCAAGGTGGGTTTTGGCCAAGCCCTCTCCAAAGTTTAAGTCATGGACTGTTTTTAGAGGTAAAGGCAAGGAAGAATATGAATTTTTTAAGATTAGGGTATTGTAGCTTACTTTATTCGGCTGCATCGTATTCTACTTATACCCACCTGTACAGACTGACCATGTGAGGTCAGGTAACTGCCTTGGTTAGGTCAGATCTGACCATGGTTGGCCAATAACCGTCTGACCATCGTTCATTGATCATGGTTAGGCAGATAACCATGGTTTCTTGTAACCACTGTGTTAGGAATAGCAGCTGTATTTAGAGTTTTGGACTATAGTAGCAATTTGGACTGTAGTGTGAGTCATATGTTAGGTGCCCTGAACTGAGTGTGAGGGCCTGAGCTGGATGATGGCGTGCCTTGCAATGGACTTTACGGAGTTGTTGTGGCCACGTGTTAGTGGTCCCAATTTGAGCTCTTTATCCCGGGCTGGATCTTCGGTTTGGAAATATTTCCACACAACTTGCCTAAACTATGACTTTCCTAAAGCGGGACTTGTCATAATTTACAATTGTTGAATGGTCTTCACTGGGCCCCTATGGCATTTGAGTTTCTAGGGCTTAGCTGGCAGATGGTAGTTACGCCCTTCCGTATTTCAAGGTGCTGACGTAATATGCAAGTGGGCTGTCTTATCCGCTGTATATAGCATTTAATACTTCAGAAGCATTATGTCTTTGGGGAAAGGCAAATCACTATTCACTTTACCTTTTGCTTTCTCTCTCTATTTTCTCTGCCTTTCTCTCTCTGCTCTTTGCTTTCTGCCTTCACCGAAATGTATTGTGCACATCGCCTTTTCACCAGAATCCACTGTTAACACCGTTTATTTGCTGGAAAAGATCTCTCTCGATCCTATTTACCGTCCTAAAGTTTGTTCCGCCGCCACTACCCTGTTCTTGAGGACTGCCTTTGGTCCCTTCGCTATTTCAAAAGTTATTCTTCAAAGACTCTCACCGCCGCGTGATTGTTTCTCTCTAGTGGACTTGCTTTCCGGCCTACTTCTTGAAATCTGCAACGGTATAACTCTTTCTTTATCTTTATTTTTCGATTTGTTCAATGCTATTTTCTTTGCCTAGGACTTTTGGTGTTGTTCTTGGGGTTTGTTTCGCGATCCTAGGGTTTTCCTTCGATTTTTGGGGCAAATCACCAAGATTCTAATTTTCTCGCCTTTTAGGGTTTGAAAATCCCACTTTGGGGTAAAAATAGGATGGAGACCTTTAGTCTCCTCATTTTGACTTTTCCCAAAACTAAATTGAGTGACTCCCAAGCTGACACTTAGAACAATTTTGAATTTGTCAAGGCAAATATACCTATCAAAACATTGTTCTGGAGACTTAGGTCAGGTCATGTGAGGAGATATAGTTTATCTTGGAATTTAACCTTCCCCATTTCAAACTTGGCAGATGTCGTCTTTTTACGATATTAAGGATACTCCTGCAAGACTAGCAAAATTTAAGGCCTTATACGGCTTCAAGGATGGCAAGTTTAGTTTTCGATTCACTGAGCCTGGGGAGAACATATATCGGTCTGATTCCGAGTATGGCCTTCCCGTCCCCATTGCTATGTTCATGGAAGGCGGAATCCGTGTCCCCCTTTTCTAACCTCTTCATTGAATTTTTTATTTACTATAACCTTGTTCCAACCTAACTAGGGCTAAATACTTTTAGGATTGTCTCGAGTGTCTATGCCTTTAACTAAATTTTAGGAACAGCCATTGGGGGTATAGGAGATATTCCACCATTACAAAATTTAATGCTCAAGAAACAAACTGAACCACTACCTCTCCGTTAAGCCCAAGAGAAAGCCATTCGTGACCCATATCCTTGATTCCAACCCTGGGGCTCATGATCACATCATCTTCGTGTATGGACCCATTGATGGGACTTTACCAACGGAGAACACCATCATTCCTCATAATCATGGCTCTTCCTGTAAGCCCTACACGAAGTTTATCATTTTCTAATTAATTTATATGGGTCGCGAGGTGATTGATAAACTTATGTTGACGTTTATGCTCTATTTCTCTCTAACAACTCTGCACGCTAACCAACCTGGTGGGGATTTGAAGAAAGAAGATATCAAGAGGCTGTTTAACTACCAGGTGGTCCATTACTATAAGGCTACTCATACCATGCTTCATTACTATCCGAGGTACCAGACATACGGTAAGGCGAGTCTTCCCCACTGGGAAGAGCCCGAGGAAGACTTAACCCTTCCTCCAAAAGAAGAAGAAGAAGAAGAGATTCAGCTTCCAGCTGAAGGGGAGGGTGCTATCGAAGTAGGAGCCCTGGATAAAGCTGGTAACTCCGCTCTTCTTGTGATAGAGAGTTCCAGCTTTGAGGAGACTGTGTCGCAAGCAATGGAGCGACGAAGTTCCAATCCCCCCTCTAAAAGGCAGAGAATTTACTCCGGGAGTCAAAGACCCAAGAAAGATTCTGAGATGAATCTGCGGGCTCTAGTAACTGAGAGGAAGGCTACCGAGAAAGAGGCTGCTGAGAGAAGAAGGTTGCTCAGCAAAAAACCACCCAGCAGAAGTAACCACAGCAGAAGCAGCCCTAGTAGAAGACGAGCCAAACTGCTTCTTCTAAAAATGTTGGGCAGGATGTTGGTAAGAAGTCCACTGACCTTAACAGTGGCAAACTTCTGTCTGGGGCTATGAAGGGCAGTTTGTGCCTCGGCCCGAGGTTCCTGAGGTCGTTGGGAAGGATAAAGCCCCCCAAGCGGATCCTGCAAAGAATAAGAGGCTTTCTGATGAGTCCCAGCAGCAACCTCCCGTGCTGAGGTATAGACAGGGTAGCACAATTGCTACTACTACTGCGGGAAAAGGCGCTACTTCTCGAAGTGAGATAGTAGCTAAATTTCCCGAGGTGAGACTTATAATTCTGACTTCATTTTCTGCATACGCAGTTTTAATTATGAATTGCTTTTGAGCTTTAACTTCTTATTGGGTATTGTCAGCTCCCGTGTCCACAGATAAAATTGTTACCAGCTCTTACTCTGTGGACTACAACTTTAAGCAGCTGGGTAACTCCATGAGACTACCAGATGACATGGCCTACTTTAGCAAAAAATCCGCTCCCGAGCTGATTCACTTCGGGTTCACTAGCTTTTATAGAGTAAACTTTGATACCTTCAACCTTTCCTTTCTGGACTTTAGTTTTGGTTTCTAACTTAGTCACAATTTCGCAGGGCTGCCAACAAATCCTGCTAACTGGTGACTTCCTCACTGAAGAGGATAACAAGTTGGAGATTGAGATCACCAAAGTCCAGAGTGAGCTCGAGCGAAAGTTGTAAGAATCTGAGATCAACTACTCTGCAGCAATGGCTCAAGTTGAAAAATTGAAATTCGAATGCAAGACCTTTCAATCTAATGCTGAGAGTGTCATTAGCAAGCTCGAGCTCACGAGAAGGGACTATGCAGATTTGGAAGCTAAGCTGAAGAAGGCGAAAGAGAACAATAAGGAACTAACTGGGGAGAAGTAAGAACTGGAGAAGAAGGTATGAGCTTTGGAGGTTAAGGTGGAGAAGGAAAAGGCTTCTATTGATAAGGCGATGGCGGAGGAGAGGAAGAATGTCAAGGATACCCTCGTTAGGTAGTTGGCTATAGAACTCAAGGCTACTTATAAGCTCGCGTGGGATACCTTAGCTGAGCTGGCCTCTGTCCAATTCACTGGAATTGTTAACATTCCCTTCGAAAGGAGAGAATTACCTTCGGAGGATGACCTTGAGGGTGGCGAAGTCGGGGAAGCTGATGCTAAAGCTAAAACTAAGAATGAGCCTGGGGTGAATGAACCCGAAGTCACATCTCAGTCCGAGGCTGACGCAGAGGCTGGGAGTGGTGTTAACGCTTCTAATGAGGCTCTTGCTACCGCCAATGGGGCTCAGACTACTGCAACAAAAGAGAACATCACTGAAGCAGTCCCATATCCACCTCAAGCTTCCAAAGATCCTCCGAACTCTGCCTTTGTTGCCCAAGTGTCTGAAACTGTAGATCCAGCTGCCGCAGGGAACTCGGGAACCATTGCCAAATGATCTTTTATTCTCTTACTCTGTTTTTGTACTGGCCATATGCCAAAGTTGTATAGATTTTTATAAAATTTTATTCTGGAATGAGATATACTTTTTACTTCTCTAATTGTACATACTTGTACATGTTTGAGTTTCTCTTTCAATTTATGTCTCTGTCAATATGATAAATGTGAGCTCAGGCCTTCTATGAATCCTTAAGCAAGCTCTTAAGCTGCCACATGATTCTTGTTTCGTTCATAGACCTATTGAACTCGAGCTCAATCTTAAGCAAGATTCTGACTTAGACCTATTTTTGGGCAAATGCTTAGAATTGAGCCTGTTCTTAGGCAAACTTTGCTTGGACCCACTCTTGGGCAAGTCTAGAACTGAGCCCATTCTTAGGCTGATTTTGCTTGGACCCGTTCTTGGGCAAATCTAGAACTGAGCCCATTCTTAGGCAATAGCTGATTTGGACCCGTAGCTGGGCAGGTTTCTTTTTAACTTATTTTTAGGTTTATTGTACTCGGTCCTGTTCTTAGGTGAGACTTATGCCCATTCTTAGGCAATGGACGACTTGGATTAGTTATTGGGCAAGTGCCTTTAGTTCGCAATAATAAATACAAGACAGTTTTTATGAATAACATCTATATTTGTATTGATTGATCTCTATAAGTAATTACAACTCTTTCAATGGTAGAACAATCTCAAATTGGCAATATTAACTAATCTGGGGAGTTCCTATCCTAATTCTAGGCTCTTAATTCTGTACAAACCCATGCCTCCCATACTGATGACCTCGTAGGGTCCTTCCCAGGTTGCCCCGAGCTTCCCTTCTACTAGATTCCTAGTTCCAAAGTTGACTTTCCTGAGCACTAACTCTCCCACTTTAAATTCTCTGGACTTAGCTCTTCTATTGTAGTATTTTTTCAACCCCTGTTGGTAAGATGCCATCTTGATTCAAGTTCTTTCCTTTCTTTTACCTACCAAATCTAGGTCCTGAGCCAACACTTGGTCGTTTGTTGCCGCATTATACTACTCTGTTCGGAGACTTAGTAAGCCTAGTTTGGTTGGAATTACTGCTTCCATCCCGTAAGTCATCGAGAATGAAGTCTCTCCTGTGGACCTCCTTGGCGTAGTTCGGTATACCCACAGGACAAAGTACAACTTATCAGGCCATTGCCCCTTAGTATTATCCAGCCTCTTCTTTATCCGTGCCATTATGATCTTATCTGTTGCTTCTACTTGGCCATTACATTGAGAGTAGTTCGGGCTCGAATACCACTACTGGATTCCCTGTTTTGCGTTGAACTCCTTAATTCTCCTACTATTGAACTGAGTTCCGTTATCTGACACGAATGCCCTGGGAACCCCAAAGCGGGTGATGATGTTTTTCCAAAGGAATCTGATAATGTCTAAGTCCTTGATTAATATAAGTGCAATTGCTTCCACCCATTTGGTGAAATAATTAGTCGCAATAAACAAGTATTTCCTGTTCCCCAAGGCTATAAGTAGCGAACTGACGAGGTCTAAGCCCCACTGCGCGAAGGGCCAAGGACTAGATATGGGATATAACTCTTGAGCTGGTTAGTGTATCTTGTCAGCAAACATCTGGCATTTCAGACATTTTTAATATACCTGATAGCATATTTCCGCATGTATGGCCACCAATACCCTTGGGAGTTTGCTCCATGTGCTAGGGACCTCCCCCTAATGTGACCCCCACACAACTCTTCATGGAGTTTGTTTAAAAGGTCTAAAATCTAATCTAGATACACGCATTTCAAGTAAGGTCCTGTATAAGATCTTTTGTAGAGGCTGCTCGAAAAAGATAACCAAAATTGAGCTAACTTGGTTCGAACTCGATAACCCTGATTCCTATCCTCGGGTACCTTGTTTCTTTGCAAATAAGCGATAATTTCATCCATCCAAACAAGGGATAAAGCCTGAACGTCCGAGATGACATCTTCTGTTCCAATACTAGGTTCGTGGAAGACCTTAACACGCATGGTCCGGTGACTTTCTGTTTCCAGAGATGCAGCCAATGCAGCCAACCCATCTGCATGCCTATTCTGATCCCTCACGAAGCGCCAGAATTCAATACTTTTGAAATCTGTAGCTAGTTCCCAAACCTTGTGCGTGTATGCGATCATTCTTTCATCTTTGGGCTCGTACTCTTTGTTCAGCTAGTTAACTACGAGCTTGGAATCGCTGTATACCAACAAATCTTTTGCTCCCACTGCTTGGGTTCCTCCTAGTCCAGCCACAACTGCTTCATACTCAACTTCATTATTTGAGACTAGGAACATAAATCTTATTACTTGCTCAATGATTTCTCCCTTGGGAGCTGTCAACACTATACCCAGACCTGCTCCTTTTCCGTTCGATGCTCCGTCCACTTTAAGCTCCCACTTCTTCTTCTTATCACTATCTGTGTTGTCTTCTCCTTCCCCCAGTTCAGCCAGAGAGGAGTGCACTGCTGTATGATTGGAACTAGAGTTAGGATCTGCGAATTCAGCGATGAAATCTGCTAAAACCTGGCTTTTAATGGCGGTTCGGGGCTGAAAGTATATGTCATAGGCATTGAGTTCTACCCCCCACTTAGACTCATTCGAGAGGTCAGGTCGCCTTAAGACATCTTTAATTGGATAACTGGTGAGCACGATGATAGGATGAGAATGGAAATAGTGCTGTAGTTTATGGGAAGCTATGACTAGAGCTAGAATCAACTGTTCAAAAGGAAGGTAGTAGGTCTCAGCATCCAGTAGTGTTTTACTGATATAATAAACTGGTTTTTGCTCAGGTCTATGCTGAATGATGAGGACTCCACTGAGGGAATGTGCTGAGATGGCAAAGTAAAGGTAAAGTGTTTCCCCGAGGTGAGTGTAGGTTAAGGTGGGGAGCGTTTCTAAGTGAGCAACCAACTTTTGGTAAGCTTCTTAGCATTCTGTATTCCATCTTGAGTTCTTGACCTTCTTTAGGATCTGGAAGAACGGGTGGCACTTGTCTGATGATTTCGAGTTAAATCTGCTAAGTGCTGCCACCATTCCATTTAACTGTTGGACGTCCTTGACTTTTGTTAGTGTTTTAAGAGTTCTGATTGCCTCAATCTTACTCGGGTTTGCTTATCCCTCTCCTCGAGACTAAGTGACCCAGAAATTTCCCCAAGTCTATCCCAAACGAACTTTTCTTTGCATATAACTTCATCCCGTACTCCCTAAGTCAGGCAAAGGCTTCAGTCAAGTCTGTAAAGTGGTTTTTCTCAGAGCTGCTCTTCACGATGGTATCATCAACGTACGCTTCTAAGTTTTTGCCAATCAATCCCTCAAACATCCTGCTTATAAGACATTGATAGGTTGCCCCAGCATTTTTCAATCTAAATGGCATTACTTTGTAGCAGTAAATTCCCTTCGAGGTGATAAACCTCCTCTTATCTTGATTGTGCTCTGCCATAGGTATTTGATGATAACCCAAGAACGCATCAAAGATACTCAGTCACTTGTATCCCGAGATAGAGTCTATTAGTTGATTACTCTTTGGCAATGGAAAACTGTCCTTTGGACATGCCTTGTTGAGGTCTGTGAAGTCGATGCATATGTACCAGTCTCCGATTTTCTTCTTTACATAGACGGGATTGGCCAGCCAACTCAGGTACTTAACCTCTTTAATGAATCCCGCTTTTAACATCTTATCCACTTCAGCAGAAATCATTTGAGCTCGATCATCAGATAGCCTCCACTGTTTTTGAATTACAAGCTTGCAACTCGGGTTAACCTGCAGTTTGTGAGTGATAATCTTGGGGTCGATCCCAGTCATCTCGTGAGGTGACCAAGCGAATACATCAACATTATCTTTCAGAAATTAAAACAGTTCTGCGGTGTCGGTTTCATTCAATGACTTCTCGATCCAAAAGAATTTCTCTGGATTCTTGGGATTAGTTATCTTTTTTATTAATTCTTCCCCAGTTCGATCCGCGGGCTCTAGAGCAGTTTCTTCGACCCTGGGCCGTTCCCCCTTTCGTTGCTATAAAGGGTTTTGATCAACTTTGGCTTTCTTCTTATGCTTTGGAGTCTACTTCGAGCCGTTAGTTTTGTCAGCCCCGGAGCTAGGGAGGCGTAGAATTTTAGACTTGAGTTTATCCTCTAAGGGAGTCAGGTGGCCCGTATATTTCACAAAAAAACACTTCCTAACTGCTGCTTGGCTTCCTTTAATCTCTATGATTCCCTCTAGACTTGGGAACCTGATGGACTGATGGTAAGAGGATGGAACAGGCTTGATAGCGTGGATCCAGGGTTACCCAAGGATTACGTTGTAGGCTGACCTCTCTTAGATGACCACGAAAGTCTCTATGGACTGAACTAGCCCGGTCTGAACTGGGAGAGTTATCTGACCAAATGGAAATGTCATGTTCCCATTAAAAACTTTCAGACTGACGTGGCAGGGTTTGAGGTCTGAGTTCTTCAGTCCAAGCTGCCCAAATAACTTTTAGAACATCACGTTTACCGATGCCCCATTGTCCACATAGACCTTTCCCATATCATAGTTCCCAATGAGCATGTGTATTACCAAGGCATCTGTCACACCACATTTTTGCACCACCTTACTAGGGCTCATCATTTCATGCATGTTTTTGTTTTGTTTTTGAGTCTAGTCACTTGCATTAGTTTTCTAGAGTCACAAGGACAATGGATATGAATTTTGGTTCAAATTGGAGTTGATCTTGAGGGATAATAAGAGCTTTTGTGACTTGAGGGGCATAATCGTCTTGTAAGTCCCAAACTTTTCATTTGACCTTGAAATGATCTCCAAATTGTCAATTGGAGTTCATATGGATGCATAAGAGGTATTTCTAGGTTCAATTTGGTAAGTCAATGGCTCGGGATTAAAATGGCTCGATGTAGTTCAAATTGGTTAATTGACCCTTCCTTGGGTTAGCTCTAGTTGACTCACAATTACCAACCAAATCTTTTCAAATTGACTTTCATTAGTCATCATTTTACCCTCAAAAGTGTTTCATGAAGTTCAATTTTGATATGGCCTGATGATGAGTTTAGTGTGGTTATTTACGGATTATCCTTGAAGAATTAGTGCGAATCACAGCATGAGATTTTTGGTTAAAATGAAAAGAAAATTATTTTATTAAATTAGCCATTTTTATCATGACACTAACACGTGTACGTATGTGATGAGTGTGTGTACGCACATACGATACATGTGCATGCGTGTTAGCGGTCAGTCTCCCAATTTTTATAAAAAACAATTTCCTTTTCCTATTCAGATTAGAAGTCTTTTATCATTATAAAATACCTTTTGATTATTCTCCAAGGAAACCTAGTCCAGGAAGGAAAGGGAAACTCCAGATTTCAGCTATAAATACTCTCTTAATGTCTTTAAACAGGGGAGAGGGGAAGAGGGTTTGGAGGGAGTGAAATTCGTCATAATTCAGCAGCAGATTTTCTGAAAACCAGCAGTCGTATTTTAATCATAACTTTTTCATCCGAAGTCAGAATTTGATGAAATTGGTCTTGTTAGAAAGATAATTCAATTCTCTACAACTTTGTATTTCACAAGCTTTGTCCAAATCCAACGTTTTCATATCCAAAAACGCGATTGAAGTTGCTGCTGCTGCAAAGTGATGAAAATCACTTTTCTTTTCTCTTGTTCTCTTTTTGTTTTCTATTTCTTTTCAAAGTTGAGTGAGTTTTGATCTCTTTGCTGTGATACCACTTTGACAAAGAGGAGGATTCGTGTTGGTTTGATACACTCTAAAGACCTGAGGAGCCACGAACAATTACAAACACAAGGGGAGCCACTTTATGCATTAATACTTGAGTGTTTGAGAGAGAATAAGGTATTCTCCTTCTCTATTCAAGCTTAAACTAGGTTTTCATATGGGTTAGGCTTATTGCATGTTAAAGGTAACTTTTTTATCATGTATTAACACTCTAGCTAGTTAATATACATGGAATATCTATTTTTTATCTACTGTTTAGCATGCTTTAGGGCTGTCCTTTAGGTTTTTAATGCATAGTTATGATTCTTGTGCTCCTGTTTGTCCTTGTGCTAGGATTAGTGTCATTGCATGTTAGAGTTAGGATTTTCATCATGTTATATTGCTTTAGTTAGTTAATATGCATGATATAATTTCTGTTTAGTTTGGTTTTAGCATGATTAAAGTATGTCTTGTGAGTTTTTAAGCATATTTGTGAGTTTAGGGTTTTAGAGTTATTGTTTTGTGTTTGTTTTCATATAGCATGATAAAGTAGACTTTTTTATTTGGTTTTTCTTCGTGTTTGCTGTATATGTTTTTCATATGGAGTAAACATGATAGTTTTGCATGCATGTTAGTATGTTTTAGGGTTTTTATGCATGATATGGTTCTAGGAATATGTTAGGACTTATTATTGTTCGCTGTTTTTGCTATTGGCATGCTTAGTGGATGATTTTAGGTCATAATACTATTCTGTCCAGATTTGCATGTTAGTGTTTTTGCATGGTTTTGAGCACTTGTAAGGGTGCAAATAGGTGTGGTATTTGTCCTATGGCAAATAGGGCTGCTTATGTCTGAAATGGCTAATGTTTGGAGCAATTGCGCTCAGGTAAGTGGGTGTGAAGGTGCCCCAATTCACCTTTCTTCCTTATCCCTTCTCTTCTCCCTATTTAGGGTTAATTTTTAATACAAGTCTATGGTTTAATCAAAGGTTTCCTTCATAAATAAAATTCTGGTTTTTATTAAAGTTTCCATTTTGTGGAGTTCTTTCTAAAATCAAACTCTCTATCAAATTCAACTCTTTTGATCAAATAAGGAAACCTAGGGTTTTAACCATAGGTTTGTATTAAGTCTTAACCTTAGTTCTAATCGAACTACGTGGACTTTGATCCATGTATTTCGTTGCATGGTACGTAGGCGCTCTTCGTGAGGCTCAAGTCCGTTCTAGGATCCAAGCATCCTAGGCTTCTTTTTGTTTTGTTTTGTTCTTCTTTATTTTCTGTTTTTATGTACTTATTATGCATGGATGGATGAATGAAATATATGATATGCATGCAATTCTTGTGATGATATACTTGCTGATTTTTGTATGGGAAAGATCTTAATTTAGCCCAAATGAACTGAGAGACCGAAAGGGTGACATAGGTGCCTATAGGCTTTGCCTAGAACCTTCCCATGTCATAACTTAGCCTCCGAATCCCCGATTTCTTTGGTTTTCAAAAGATTGGTTTTTGCCTTTCCTTTTTTATGGAGTCATTCAAATTGTTTTCCTAAAACAACCTGATTTTTAGGGTTTTCCTTGTTTCCTTTAAAAATAAGGTGGCGACTCCTTTCCTTTTTCTTTTTCAAATCCATTTTCTTTCAATCCCTTGTGGGCCCAATTTCCGGGGTTCACAGCATCATTGTGGGGGCATCACACTGTCCTATCAGTCTTAGTGTTTCCAAAGAATAGAGGTTTTTCCCTAGACTCTCCTTCTTCATGGGGAAGCAGCATCGGCTCACTCTCGACATCACTGACCTTGGCATTTTGGCAAGCCACTCTATATTAAGCTCTGAACTGACTAGCTGACAGAGCAGTTTCCTTATATCCCCCTATGATTACATGAATTCTTCCCAGGATCTTTGGTTATGAGGATTGAGGAGCTCTGTTCTTAGGCTTCTTGTGCTCAGATGGCTGCCCCTATGATTACATGAATTCATTCAGCTTGCCATCCTTGGCCCATGCCTCAAGATTGTTTTTCAGGATTCTGCAGTCTTCTGTTTTATGGCCGTGATCCTTGTGGTAACTGCAAAACAACTTTCTATTCCTTTTCTCAGGGTCTCCAGCCATTCGTCTAGGTCTTTCAAAGAAATCTTTCTCTTCCACTGCTTTTATCAACTTGTAAATGGGGAGAGTGAATACAGTGATAATGACTCGATTTGCATTAGAAAATTGTTTAGGTTTGTCCCCTCGGGGCGTGTCCTTTTAAGGTTTGGGGTCTCTCTTCTTATCGTTTTTCTCATTGGTTTTGGTGGGTTTCGAGTTATTAAAGTCATCTAATTTTGAATAATTGGCTACGGTGGAGAGCAACTTGACTAGGTTTCTGGGAGGATTAACTGTCAGTTCCTTGAATAGGGGTGATGGCTTCCTTAACCCGAGGCGAAACAAATCCATGGCATTCTTTTCGACTAAATCGTTAATCTCATTGTAAACCTCCCAAAACCTTTGAGAGTATTCCCAAAGACCTTCCCCATCTTTCTGTTTCAGCTCATAAAGGTTCTGCATTGTCCTCGGGAATTTACAACTAGTAATAAATCTCCTTTTAAATAGTTTACTTAGCTTTTGCCAGCTGTCAATAGACTCATCTGAAATCTTGGTCCACCACTTAAGAGCTGCATCTCCTAGACTCATAGGGAAAATTTTGCAAAGAAAACCCTCATTCCCAAAATATAACGACATGCGTTGCAAATAATAATTTAAATGATGATTTGGATCTATTGAAAGAGAGTAAAGAGTAAAGGTTATTTCGGAGTATCCTTATCGAATTGGAACTCGTTGAATCCACCTCGTGAATGGACTTCGAACTACTGCGGAGCTCCCTGGCCTATCTCTTCTTTTCCCATGGCTATCTCGACATTTTTTGGAATCTTCTTCCTCATTCTCCTCGTGCATGGGAGATCGAGAGTGTTTCCTACTAGCTCCACCAAAGCTCATTTCCCTTCTTCTTTCAAGAGATCAGGATCTATGACACTGTCTCTCGTCCCTGTGTGTTTCATCCTCAGAACCCAGTCGAGCACAAGATCTATGATGGTCCTCGCTCCATCTTCGGGAGTGACCTGAACATTTAGAACTACACTCAGGGGACCTTTGCACCAACAGTTCTCGAGGAACCTTGCCTATCATTACGCCTGCTGCGATGATGGTGGTACGAGGCTCCATGTCTGGATGAGCTTTCCTGATAGCGAGTGCGATGAAGTGGGTTGGTTTGACTAGCTGCCTCGGTGGCAACATTGGCATCGCGGTGAGTAAAGGTCCGTTGGAGATGGCGGTGGTAGTTTTGCTCCGCTATCAATTTGGTAAGCAATGCTGTTTGAATCTCCAACTTTATGGTAGTTATTAGTTCCACCATCGCAGTTGGGTTGGGATTGTTTGTTACAGTCTTGTCAAACGCTGCTTTCAAGGTTGGCTGATCATCGAGGGAATGGAGGACAGCAGTCATCTCCAATGAGATTTAGTGTTGTTGAATCAAAGGAAGCTAACTAGTGGTTGCCGACAGCAAAAGAGGGTTACCGACGGAGGTTGGATTTCTGCACGCTTCCCAACATCTCCATCAATGGTTTGGTCTACGCAAGTGAAATTTGCTCTAGATCTGGTCCGCCCATAGGTGGACGAAGGTGGAGTGACCATCTAATCGCGATGGTTCTCACAAACGGTACCAAATTGTATGGGATAAAATATGTTCCCTAAGAACTGCTGATGAAAAAGGAGCTTAATCTTACGTGTGGACCTGCATTCATAAGCTAAGAAATAGTGTCAGAGGGTAAGCCAAGGTGGGTTTTGGCTAAGCCCTCTCTAATGCTTAAGTCAGGTGCTATTTTTGAAGGTAAAGGTAAGGAATAAGATGAATTTTTTAAGATTAGGGTACTATAGCTTACCTTATTCGACTGCATCGTATTCTACTTATACCCACCTGTACAGACTGACCATATGAGGTCAAGTAACTGCCTTAGTTAGGTCAGATTTGACCATGGTTTACCAATAACCGTCTGACCATGGTTTACTAATCATGGTTAGGCAGATAACCATGGTTTCTTATAACTGTTGTGTTTGAATAGCAGCTGTAGTCAGAGTTTTGGACTGTAGTAGCAATTTGGACTGTAGTGTGAGTCATATGTTAGGTGCCCCGAACTGAGTGTAAAGACCCGAGCTGGATGATGCCGTGCCTTGCAATGGACTTTGCTGAGTTGTTGTTGCCACGTGACAGTGGTCCCAATTCGAGCTCTTTATCCCGAGCTGGATCTTCAGTTCGGAAATATTTCCACATACTGAACTTTTTCAAAAATCCTCATGTGTTACCCAAACTATGTTTTTTTTCCCAATTTAATACCAAAATTTCACTGCCATACCCAAACATAGTCTCAACCCCAAACGTTGTCCAAATAGTTGTCGAACATGTCACGTGCTGTTATGTGAGTGGACACGTAGTAGTTTACGTGGACTCCACATGTTAAGGGTAGTTAAAATAGAATAGTTGAATAAACACTTTTACGACTTTATACTTTTGATTTAGTTCCAATTAAGTACCCTAAACTATAGATAAATAAAATTTTTTTAAAAAGAAGAATCCAATTTGAATCCTAAACTGCACTAAATTAATTGTACCAATTAATTTAGTCTAAACATTTTAGCAAAATTGATTTTTAAATTTAAACTTTCAAAAAAATAATAATGATTTTTAAATTATAAAAAAAAAAAAAAAAAAAAAAAAAAAAAAAAAAAAAAACCTTATGTTTGGACCACATTGGTACAATTCAGTATAGTTTTGGGTTCAAATTAGATTTTTTTTTATATTAGGTACTTAATTGGAACTAAATAAAAAGTATGAGGTAGTAACATTGTTTATTCAACTATTATGTTTTAACTACCCTTAACACATAGACTCCACATAGAATGCCACGTGGAGCCTACGTGTCTACTTACGTAACGGCACATGATGTGTCTTTCAACTATTTGGATGGCGTTTAGGGTTGGCATTACATTTGGGCACTGCAGTGGAGTTTAGGTATTAAATTGGAAGAAAAAATAGTTTGTGTACCACAGTGGTATTTTTGGAAAAATTTAGTATGATAAGATGATTTACATCTTTTTTCTTTTTTTTTTCTTTTGTTTTTTTGGAGGGAGGTATTCAAACACCTAACCTATTCTACTCTTATCTTTTACCTTACCCTATCTCACCACTAGGCTAGCTCCATTCACTTTAATCCTTTGTTATATATGGTAATATTTATGCGTTGGTTTGGCTACATTCATATATATGATCATTGACTTCTCTCTCTCTCCATACACGTGTTTGTGTGGTCAATGGTGGGATTTCGTAGATATTGACGAGTGCCTGGACACAAAGAGGCATCCATGTGAAGGAACATGTAAGAATACACCAGGAAATTACACTTGCCGCTGCCCACTTGGTATGTATGGTGACGGCAAGGTGGGTTGCAAAGGACTTCGCGTTACCACTCTTGTCGCAGGTAATGATGTCCCTTCCTTCATGAACAATATACTGATACTGATGTGAACCCTAATTATAAGGATCTGCATGTAACTTACATCAGGATATCTTAATTATGAAGATTGGAACTACCATTTAATGTATTATATATAGTAGTTTAAATTGTACAAAGAAAAGGGGAGAAATTTGCAAAATATCTAACTTAGAATAATGGTTTTAGCAATAACTCTATCAAAAGATTCTTTAACCCGTTAGTCTCACATATGAGTATTCTTCTTAACAATAATTCCATCTTTTTCGAAAAATCCTAATTTACCCTTGTTTACTTATAGGGGCATTCCCTTTTTTGCAGTTAAGGACATTTTATGTAATGACCTCGTTTTTAGTTTTTCAATTTTATAAACCTATAACTTGCAAGATACAAATCCATTTTTGATAAAAACTTTTTTTTTTCTTTTTTTTTGGAATCTACTCGTCATGATCTTAATAATACTCATTGTGATTAGATAATTTTGAAGAAAAATGAAATAGAAACATGTTACTCCCTCCGTTCCTATTTTATTGACCTACTTTCCTTTTTGGGATATTTCAAAATAATTGTCCAATTCAAAAAGTCAATGATTCTTTTCATTTGTTTTCCTAAAATACCATTTTTCATGGGTATTTTATCTTTTTCCAATGTTTTGCACTTGAGGGAAAAATTGGAATGTTAAAATATATATATGTTGATTTGAAAGAATTTAATAGGCTTTCTTAAATTTTTTTTTTAAAAATGTGTTTTTTCAAATGGGACAGCCAATTAGAAACCGAGGGAGTACTATTTTGCTATTAAAACAATAATTTTGCAAATTAATTTATCAAACAGTAATATGTTATTGTTTCGTTATATACTGTTAAATGGTAACATGTTATTCTTCTCTACAAAAAAAATGCTTATTGATTTTTATTTTTATTTTTTTGGGCGCGGAGAGGTTGCAAAAGTGGCCAACGAAGATTTAGCCACAACTACTCACCGAGTCAAGTGGTTGTGGCTAAAACTCAAAATTACCCAAATAAGGGTAATTCCGCACTTTTGGTGTCAAAAGGGGCTATGGGGTTTATGAATTTATTTATGAGGTTATTACTAAAAAGCTCTTATAACATGAGGTTATGGCCTAAAATCCCAAAAAATAATCTAGTAAAATAGATGAAATTGAATGTTTAATTTGTATACATACATACTAAGTCAATTAATGATCTTGTATCCAAATGAATGAGATCTTTTTACCCTCCCTCCTATAAGGCTAGGAGATATCTTGGGTTTAGACCAATCTAATATATATATATATATATATATATATATATATATATACACACAAACATACAGTTATATTTGCATCAGCATGTGTTGATATAAGTTATATCAGCACCATGCATTGAGGGTTGCACACCTTGCATTGGTCCAATGTACCTCATATACCACTAATGCACAAGGTGCAACTCTCAATGCGGGTGTTAATATAAGTTATATCAGCACGTACTTGCCTGATCATCATCCTATATATATATACATACACATACAGTTATGTTCCTATCAGCACGTGTTGATATAATTTATATCAACACTCGTATTAGGGGTTGTACTTTGTGCATTAGTGGTTACCATGTACATTAGGCCAATGCACGAGGTACAACCTCCAATGCATGGTGCTGATATAACTTATATCAACACGTACGGACTTGATCAAGACTATATATATATATATTAAAGTAGCGTTCACAATCACCATGTGACAATTTTTTACAAAGCCACGTGGCACACTTTTTCTTTAAACACAATAACTGTGTTCCCTAATGGTTACAACCTGTCCTATTTTTCAGCAACTTTTCAAATCCTAATAAATCTCAAATAATTATCTCAAGAGATACATATAGTCTCCCAAAGATACACAACTTATATTTGTACATTTTCAAGAATATATTATGTCTGACAATTTCTTGCGTTACGGTTACCATTGTGACATTGTCTTCTTCGCTTCTTTCTTTCTTCATAAATTTTTAATCTTCAAACATGCATTTTGTATGGTGATTCTAAAATCAATATAATAGTAGAAAGTGTGTCTATATATGCACTGGGGAGAGACTATGAGCATCTCCAACCCAAGAAAGCTATTTTAGTGAGCTAAAAACTATTTTTAGCTAAAAAAGTGTAAAAATAGCTCTCCACAGAAAAAATGGCTCTCTGCAGTAAAGTGGTTGCTCCAATGCACCAAAAAATATTTTTTAGCTCACCTAGTTTTCCCTCTTTCCAACTACTATTCCCTACACGGCCAAATAGCTTAGAGCTAAACTGAGAGCTAAATTTGGCTTTCAGTTTATATCAAAAGACTAATCTCCCATAAGTCTAACACAAAAAGCTAAAAAGTAGTATAACATATCAAATCTAAACAAAAGATAAGAACTACTATAGCATG
This sequence comes from Liquidambar formosana, assembly GCA_039720395.1. NCBI lineage: Eukaryota > Viridiplantae > Streptophyta > Magnoliopsida > Saxifragales > Altingiaceae > Liquidambar > Liquidambar formosana. Next base: position 3,047,646 of record CM077827.1, on the reverse strand, counting down.
CATGATTGCATGCACAAAATAAAAACTAAAAGCCACTGTATCAGGCTATAAAGCTAACAAGGTACAAAAGCTACCAAATTAAACAATACTATAACTAGAAAGAAACTAAATAAACTGTATCTGAAAGAATGAACAAAAACACCAACATCACTCATCATCATTATCATCCCTATCGAGAACAAGAGGCATCTCATCCTCTCCAAGTAGGTTTAGGTGCTCATGAACCTAGTACAGACCATGCTTAATTCGATACATTCGAGCAGTAGTAGTCACTGAAAATCTAGTGAAAGCATCATGAATAAACTCTAAGGTGAAACGTTTTCGAGGTGTAGTGGCTCTAGAAGGACCTGCAAAAGTCCCAGCAAACAGCGGCACATGCAAAGTCCTGGGATCATAGCTCAACCTTTTACTTAGTGTACTACAATTAATCTTCCCCTTACTATAACCAGTTAGCTCACCAAGAGGAATAGGAACTGCTGCGACTTTAATAATGCTCCCAAGTGCAGGATGTCGCGAAGTAATAAATTCTCGGTAAGTCCAAGGTCGAACCACAAGGAAGGGGAATAATTAGCAGAAAAGATTGAGAAAAGATTTTAGAAATTTGGTTGCTTGGTTGTAGAGAATTAGTTTGATTGAAAACAATAATTTAAAAGCACTAAGGTTCAGAGGTCCACTCACAACAAATATTAGATATTTGCTAACGACTCAATTTTATAACTTAACTGAGATTCATACGAAGGATGACCCCAGTCGGATGATGTAACAATTAATTTTATTCAAAACAATTCTAAAAAATATGGATTCATAAGATTGATTGATTTAATGCATGAAAAAACTAGTAATTTAATTCGCAGGGAATTCTAAGCATTCACCATACCCGGAGTTAACGATAAATAAAAGAATTATACAGAATAAATACTTTACAAAACAATCAAAATCAATCAAAACTATAAAACCTTACATTAAATCCATGAAAGAGTCATTAAACAAATACCAAATAATTGTTGTGGCTTCACTCCTAACCTTAGCAAAAAGTTTAGCTACTCATGATAATTGAAAACTAGAAAACTAAAGAGAGGTAGAAGAAGAACAAGAGAGGTTCCATAGAAGAGAAGAGGAGGAGTAATATATAGAGATGCAGCCACCTTTTCCTTTCCATGTGATCTTAGGGTTTCCAAGAGAAAGAAGAGAAAAATTAGGAAACAAATTGGGAATCCCGGTTTTTTCCAGCAGGGCTAACTTGTAACCCGTTTTTGACCTACTAAATGTTGAAATCACAAAATATTCATGAAATACAATATTGTAGGGCTTCAAATCAGATTTCTAGGGACACCAATTTCGCATCAATTGGACTTCGGAGTCAAAAGTTATGGCCAAAATACGGTAACTGCTCCAAACTTCCTTTTTAATCTTCTTTCCAACTTTGGGGTTGCCAATTTCTTTGCTAAATTCTTCTAAAATTAATGCACTTCAACTTTACAAAGCTTCCATATATCTCCAAATAAATAAAAAATGCTTGACCATAGGGAATTGGCTTCCTACAAAAATAAAACACACATTAATACACCACTTTAAGCGTAAGAGCATGTATCAAGAGAATTCATATATAATGTGTAAAATGCGGAATTAAGTGCCAAATAAATGTGATAATGCCTACTAAAAGTATAACATTAATGCAATTTTAAGCTATTATCAGGAACATCCATAAACTCCAACAGACGGGATATCATCAACCAAAAAAGCAACCTAAACAAGGAAGGCTTAGTAGCATCAATCATAGTATCAATGATAAATGTAGGAATATCAAAATAATACTGGGTCCCAAAAGCATACAAGATCTTCGCACGATGCCAAAACACATCAGTCCTATAAATTTTAGGGTCCAAATTGGAGTTAACAACATAATCAAGCACACGATAATTTGGAAGCAACTTGTTGAGTTTAAAGGAAGTGCCAAAAGTAAACACCTAACCACACACCTTAGATAGAACAACTTTAGTAGACAAATGAACTTACTCCTTATTAGCCTCAAAGGGGACCACCATAGGTCCAGGCACAAGAGCACGAGACAAACCAGTAAACTGGCATAAATTATCAATATCAATAAAAATCTCTTTCCCAAGAACATGGGTAGAGAAACAATGATCCTCAAAATCAATTTCAAACATGTTGTAAAATTGATGCACTAGTTTAGGAAAACTAACCCCATCATAACACAGTAAAGTCAAGCACTTACGATAGTGAAAGGCAAAAACAACAAATGGAGGTACCTCATAAATCTCCACAAAATGCCCATAGACGATTCGATACTCAGAGGAAGTCGTTGGAGTCGATGTGGGAGCCAAAAGAGGAGTACCACGAGGGCGAGACGACACTACACTAACCTGGGGACGATTGTAGCCACAGCCACCATACATCATCGTCAATAAAAGGATCGGCAAAAATGCAAATCCAAAATCTATATAGGTCGCAATGAAGACAAACAAAACAATAAGGGGCTGGAAAGCACGAACGAACGATAATGGAGTTCGAACCATTGGCATAAGGGAGTAGGAACCATTGGGAGAGAAAATGATATAACGGTTTTAGAGAGAGAAAGTGAAAGGACGCGAAAATGAGATTTCAAAAGCCAACAATCCTTGTATAGCGTCTGGCACCATGACGTTCGAATGGAACGGGAGCAGCGTTCGAACGATATGGGGTTAGAAACACAAATGTGAAACATTTTGGGGTCAAAATCCAATTTTGAAAAACTTTAAAACATCCCAAACGTAAATAAGCCAAAAACAGGGCACAAAACAGAGCTTCTCTGAAAATCAATAAATCTCCTTTAAAAACATTTAACCAACATAGGCAAATGATAAATGCATGTCACAAATTTATGTAGGCATCAAATCATCGAATGAATTACATCCATGCTCAAATACTATTAATTTAGTATACAAAAATTCATTCAAATGCACTCAAGTAGCCACACAATTGTCACAGCTAATCAAGCAAAGCACAAAGTATGTTCACTAATTCTATCGAATTTCACAAAGCATTCAAGCTAATCATAGTTTCTTAGCAAGATTTCAAACCGGTTAGGCTATATCCATCCATCTTTTGATATAATCTCCCCCTTACTTCCATATTACAATTTCAACAAGAATGATAAAGAGAGAGAGAGAGATACAAGAGATACAAGGAGAATTACATTGAGAGATAAAAGAATAGAAGAACAAAGCTCATTGGAGTATACAAAAGAAGGTAGTTCAATTCCTTTGGAACTTTACAACAATTTCACCTTCTATAAACAAATGTAGTTCCATATGGAATATTTACATGAATTTCATCATACACCTTCTTTCTTTCCACATTTTTCTTTTTCTTGAGCCTTTTTCTTTTTCATTCATATTTCTTTCACTTTTCTTGGTTCTTTTTAATTTTTCTTTTTCTTCTCCTTCAACATTTTTGGGAATGGAGCTGTACCCATTGATCAATTCTCATGATACACCAAAATAAAAAATCATGCTAATTCCTCTCAAGTCAATATTTCGCAAACTTAGACTTGGACTCCTAAGTCGGTGTTCATTAATGTGAGAGTGAAAATCAAGATAGCACAACATGAACATATCTCTAAGGGTTCAAATATAACAAGTGCTCATAGAAACATAGAGTGAACAATGCATCCTACAAGCATACATACAAATCTTTAAGCATATAAACCCATAGGTACAAGCATGATTTGCATTCTTTCACACAATATGGCATCCATATGCATAAGAGTCATGCACTCTTCATTACAACAAAAAGAAAAATCTTTTTGGCATTTTTCAAAAATATTAAATGAAAAATCTTTTTGGATTTTTAAATAGGATAAAGCAAGGAAATCCTATCTACCAAAAGAAATGAGCAAATGAAGAAATAAGAAAACAACCTAGTTTTCTACAAGCTCGAGGCATAAGGTTGCAAAGACAACAAGTAAGCAATCCTAGGCCAAGAAGATGAACACACCTATCTAGGTGTGCTAAGTGTCCCATCTCCCATTTGGAGGGACATCATATCATTCATTTCTTTCCTCCTCCTTTTAAGCATACTTCGCCGGAGCTCTTTTATCAAAGGATCTTTTCTCTTCAAGGGGGTAAAATTCATTCTCTCTCACATGAGATGGACCATGGTTATGCATAAGACCTCTTCTACGATTTTCTCTCTTGAAATTGGTCATAGACCTATAGTTCACATGGGAGCCCCTCCTATCATCTCTCCTAGGCATGTGAGTATAACTAGCACCTCTATGGGTCAACTTACTCAATCTAGATACTTATTGGGTCAAGAACATAATGTGCCTATCTAGGTCACTATAGCTCTTCCTAGGACTCCTAGAGGCTCTACTACACCTATCCCTAAGTGGGTAGCAATGAGGTCTAATGTATCCTTCCCTACCACAATGGAAACAAATAGGACGAGGTTTAGGAGACAGCTTCTATGGAATCGAGGGGAGTGACAATCAACTCTAGGTGAGGAGACAAATCGAGGCCCTCTAGGTGACTTTGTCTTAGCTTTCTTGCTCTCAACTTCTTTACCCTTCATGGGGAAATTAGAATCACTAGGACCACTAGTACTACCCAAGCCACTCCTCTAACCAATCCTCTTGCCTACACCTATCATGGTGTCAAAACTCTATTTTCCTTTGTTCCACTGGGCTATAGTCTTATTAGCCTTCATCAACTCATGCTCTAAATGAGAAAATCTCTCTCCCAAAGCTAGCTTTTCTTTGCTAGCTTCATCCAAGGATTTCTCGCTATCCTTAAGCTTAGACATAGGCACACTCAACTCCTTCTCAAGAGATTCACATTTCTCTTCACTCAACTTGAGTTTCCTACCCTTTCCACTCAAATCCTTGTGGAGCTTCTCCTACATGATATGAAAACTATCGAGGTTCCCCTCATCCGAATTGATATCAACATCATCCGAATCTACCGATCCATCAGTGGAGGAATACTCAAGTTCATCATTAGGAACAAGAATAGTGGGAAAAGCCAAGAAATTCTCAATATCGTCATCTGAAGCACCATTATTGGGCTTGGTGTCCTCATCATTGTCATCCCATGTGACACCCATAGCACTCTTCTTCAAGAAAGTAGGACCTACATTCGGTCTTGATATAACCACGACCACTACATTCATAGTGTTGGACTTCTTGAGGGTTTTGATTGGCACGTTTTTTTTGTTTTCCCTTATCAAATCTATATATCCCTCATCCTTCTTCCTATCAATCCTAGGACCTGATCTAGACCTCCTATTAGATTATTCACCCTTCTTAGTTCTAACACCTCTAAGATATTGCTTGAACTTAGTTCGCTAAAAGGGAAGTTTCCCCATCGGAATCTTCTTGGGTCACAATGGGTTCCTCTCTCACGGATTGAAGTGCAAGGTTTCTATCCCTTCTCCTAGTGGGTTTCAAAGTAAGCTCATAGTTTTGGAGGGAGCCAGCTGGCTCTTCGGTTCTCATATGATCAACACACTTGCTTTCCTTAATAGCGGTGACCTTGGGCCTAAACTCATCAGTCAAAGATCTAAGGAGCTTCCTATTAGCTTTACTCTCGGACATTCTCTCTCCTAGACTATGACAACTGCTAACAACCTCACAAAGCCTACTATAGTACGTAATCACCAAAGGACTCATTGTCCAACATAGAGAGATTCTTAAAGGTCAAGGTCAAGTATTGGAGCTTGGATCTCCTTACATTATAGGTACCCTCATGGGTCCTTTGCAAAATGTCCCACACCTCCTTGGCAGTATCACAATGAGAAACCCTCATAAACTCACTAGTAGAAAGAGCGGAGAAAATAGCATTAATCCCCTTGGAATTCCATTTTGAGGCTTCCAATTCAGCCGCAGTCCATTGGGTTCTAGGTTTCTTGCTAACAACACCTTCAACGGTGACAATGGGAGGAGTATAGCCATCCTGGACGGCAAACCACACACACTTCTATGGACTTCAAATAGGCTTTCATTCTAGCCTTCCAATGATTATATAGAGTTTCCCATCAAAGGGTAGACGACTCTTATCCTTTCCATCTCTACCACCAAATATCCACTAGGACAAAGATCACTCTTAGGCGATTAAGCCAAAAGCAAGAGTACCCGGTTTGATAACAATTGAAAAAGAATTTTGCGCAAAAATCTTTTTTCAATAATTAATTATCAATAGAACCCTTTATTTTAACTTACGAAAGTTGCAAATTAGACAAACGATTGGAATGAATGTAAGGCATCTAACTGAGCATACTTTCATTTGGCAAATCTCCCAGATGGGAATTGACCTATTTATATACTTTGTTGAAATAGAATTTGAAATATTTTCTTTCTTTCTTTATTATTATAAATAATATGAATACCAATGGGATACTTCAATTCCATTTTTAATTCCCCTGAATTTTTTTTTTTTGGGAGTTGTACGTACAGGTATAGGCTTAAGCATGGGACTCTTGTTGGTACTTGCTGTGCTTTTCTGGTTGTATCGAGGCATGAAGAAAAAAAGGCAGATCAAACTCAAAAAGAATTTTTTCAAGCAAAATGGAGGTTTGTTATTAGAGCAACAGATCTCTTGAAGCAAAGGCAAACTTGAGAGAACAAAACTTTTCTCTGCAGAAGAATTAGAGAAGGCAACTGACAATTACAATGAAAATCGTATCCTTGGACAAGGAGGCCAAGGAACGGTTTACAAAGGAATGTTAACAGATGGAACAATTGTAGCCGTTAAAAAGTCTGGAAAAATGAATGAAGGCCAGACTCAGCAGTTCATAAACGAGGTAGTCCTGCTTTCCCAAATTAACCACAGGCACATAGTAAAATTGATAGGCTGCTGTTTAGAGACCCAGGTTCCTCTATTGGTATATGAGTTCATCTCCAATGGTACCCTTTCCAACCATATCCGTGGCCAAGTGGAGGAATTTCCATTTAAATGGTCTCATCGCTTGAGGATTGCTAAAGAAGTTGCAGGGGCGATTGCCTACATGCATTCCACTGCATATGTACCAATCTACCATAGGGACATTAAGTCTAGCAACATACTCTTGGACGAAAAATATAGAGCAAAAGTGTCTGATTTTGGGATTGCAAGGTCAGTTCCAATTGAAAAATCTCACTTGACTACACTAGTGCAAGGGACCTTTGGGTACTTGGATCCAGAGTACTTTCAATCAAGCCAATTTACTGAGAAGAGTGATGTTTATAGCTTCGGAAGTAGTACTTGTTGAGCTTTTAACTGGACGAAAACCGATTTCATCAACCGTTGGATCAGGAGAAGAAAGGGGCTTAGCGGCGCAATTTATATCATCAATGAACGAGGACCGTCTCTTTGAGGTACTGGATCCACAAGTTGTGATGGAGGGAGAAAAAGAAGAGCTGATCATAGTTGCTAATCTTGCAACAAGATGCTTGAAACTGCATGGGAATGAAAGGCCAACGATGAGCGAAGTTGCATTGGAGTTGGGGTGTTTGAAAAAGTGTCGAGAGAATTTACCTGTTGAACAAAACTATCAAGAGGGTGACCACTTCATTAGGGAAGCATCAGGAGGATGGGATGCTAGTTCAACCGAATCTTTGACTGGAAGATAGGATGACAGTAAAGCGTGTCATTTGAGCTGCCACAGACTTCAGTAGGGTCTTTTTTGAATGCTTTTGGAGGGACTGATGATGGGGCTACTGTTATTTTCTTCATCTTTGATATCCTTCCTATACTTTAGTTTCATGATATGTTGTTGTTTCTTCACATCAGTTTCTATTTCTGTCATTTAGAATATGCATGGACTACGTATTTAATTTTGGGCTATATGGTTTATATGAGCTTCCTCATTTATTTTGTTTTTCTCATGTGTGCAAGTGCATTACCAAAAAATAAATAAATTACTCCCTCCATGGTAGTAGATTGAAATTGATTTTACCATTTTAGCACGCATACACAAAAGGAACGAGGCTAAGGGGTAAAGTGGGGAGTTGGGGGATTTTCCATTTTGTGTCTATTATCTTAGTGCTTTCTATATCAGAGACCCTTTTGTATTTGATTAGTGGTCTGCGACTCACCCTTGGAGGATTTCGTTGGCAATAAATGCTTTTCAAAATTTCAACCAACTTCCAAATGTTATCTATATTCTATATATGAAATAAAGTTGAAACTCATATCCTATTTGTGATTAAAATCAGAAATCAAACTATCGGCAAAATTATCTAGAATTTAATAGTCAGAAAAAACCATTCCCAGCGTGGCTCATTATTCAAAACATGTAAAATTTATTCTAGGGGAATTTTAGATTCATCAGGCTACGGAAAAATAATTACAGTTCAATGCGAAATTCTACTAATGTCCTAGTAAATGACTACTAACTTAACTAACATTAACTACTAGTTGTAATTATTCTATGGCCGTGGTTATATTTTCAAAAACAATCCCCATAAAAGCAAGATTAGATCTATCCTAAACAAGACCTTAAGACAACGGAACTTGTCGAGATATTAGATCATACCTTTTATGAGAACCATGATAGAATTAAAGTTTAGTTAAGATCGCAGTTATTTGTAAAACTGTGATTAAAAAATATATATATTTATCGCATTTAGGAGCCTACATAAAATCACAGCATAGAACATATGGGCCCAAAACATGCCAAGAGGATAATGGTTTAAGTGAAAGAGAACACTCAGGTTGATGATCAAAATGTGGCTACCAAATTAGTGCCATGTTTTCCCACTGTATTATTTGATGCGATAACCCACTGTAGCCCAGAGCCCCAACCTGGCTTCATAACAGAACTGAAAATTATTCTTGGGCCTCCGACTTCGACCCAGTTCAAACACACATATAACTAGCTCATGACATAGAGCATGTGGGCCCAAAACATGCAAGAGGATAGCTTCAAATGAAGCCTTCCCACTACGGGAATTTTTACAAGGAGGGCGGCTATTGCAACCCCTCAAACGTGCTAGGAAGGTGGAAGCTAGGATTTTGTAGCAAGAGAACACCTGGAGAGTCTCATGGCAGTAAGCTAGCGAGGGTTTCTTATTTTTTTCAATGGGACATTGGTGGAGAAGGCATAGGGACAAAGAGGATGCCCTTGGGAATTGGAATGAAACAAAAGTAAAGAAAATAAAGTCGCCCAAGGTGTTATGGATGATTCAACGAAGAGAGAGGCTATTGTCATCACAAAAATTTATTCGCACCGCACTTAATTTACACTTTTTAAGGTTGTATGAAAAAAATAAAAGGTTTTCATGAAAACTAATCACGTTGATTACTAGAAAACATTATTTTGAACAACTTTGTAAAAGAAAGGTTTTTTCAAAATGTCATTTCAATTGATTTTTTTTGCCATTTTCATGAAATATTCTGTAAAAATGAAACCGAGATTATAAATGGCCAAAAGTCCACTTAAACGACAGATTTTTGAAAAATTTTCTTCTACAAAATTGTTCAGAATGATGTTTTTAGTGGACAGTATTGCTAATTTTCATGAAAACCTTTTATATTCTTTCATAAAATCTTGAAAAATATAAACTAAGTGAAAGGCGCAAAAAAAATTTTGTGGTGACAATAACTCACCTCTTCAACGAAACTACTATAAATTAGGGTTATTATGGTAAAATGATAATATGATTTTAGATTTGGTAATGCCATTCCATCACTTGAGGTGGCCACATGTACAAATTTCTAAAAACCTTGAATTCTATTAGGCCAAATGTCAAAATATTCTAAAATTTTGGGGGGAGGCCCCCGTCTTAAGGTAGCTCCGCCCCTCAAGGTGGGGGATCTGGTACGGTACAACAATCACTTGGTTTTTTGTCCTCTGATAGATTCTTGACGGTCAGGGTCTTTATTTTTTTATTTTTTTTTTATTTTGAGGCCCCCAGTCTTAAAGTAACCCCGCACCGGAAGGTGGGGGATATGGTTCGGTACAACAATCACTTCCTTGGTTTTTTGTCCTCTGGTAGATTCTTGAGACAGGGTCTCTATTTTTTTCCTTTTTCTTTATTTTTTTCCTTTTTTATTTTTTATTTTCTAGGTGCTGGTAAGAAATCCAGTATAAAATTTTTCCATGGTTGGTGCGACGTTAGGAGGACAAAAACCAGTGTCCTTACGGGAATTTAAAGCCTAGGATACCCACACGCCTCACCATCTTCACTTGGATGGCATTTTCGATTTCATCAAAAAAATCTTAGAAATTACCTCTTTTAAATAAATAAAAAAAATTAAGAAGATAAAAAGTCAAACTCACCGAGTTAGACAAAAAATAATGCATGACAAGGAAGTCATATTCCCTGATATCCTGGATCATGTTTTTTATTTGGATTAGTTTTGAGAGAGAATTTGTTTTCTAAAATATTTCTGGGCAAGTTCAAATTAGTCTTAATTGCTGAAATTTTTGGCTGAATTTTGACGATCTTGATTATATTTCTTTTATACTGGGTTTGACGACCCAAATTTCACCAACTTCCAAGGTTCTCTTCTATTATGGACAGCTTAATTTCTACTTCGAACACCTGTGGAGAAGCAGAAATTGGATTGTCTTTGAAGAAAAATCCTTTTCCCCTGAACATATTCTAAAAGGGATTGCAAAAAGTGTGAATGAGTTCTCCCTAGCCATAGCAGCAACTTCAAGCAACAGAATGGAACAAAGGGTTGAGAAATCCACTAAGGCATGGGAGAGAACCCCAGAAGGTTTCTATAAACTGAACTTTGATGCTGCAGTAGGCTCTTCAGCCTGCTGTGCTGCATGTGTTGTATGAGATGCGAGTGAGGGATTTGATTGGGGGCTGCTCATGTCATGTCATGCCTAAAGAAAAAATTTCCCCCCCATATGGACTTAGACCTTAATTATTAGTTGCTATAAGCCATATATGCACAAAGATCAGATAAATCAACACGTGTCTTCTTCCGGACAAAACTGAACTACTTTATTGAACAATTTTGAACATTCACAATAGAATCGACACAACATGATAGAGTTACCATGGACTAATCTTCTTATACCAATAATCACCAATCAATTAGTGGGAAAAAAAAAAAAAAAAAAAAAAAAAAAAAGGAAAAATTCCCTTGGCGAGCACTACAGGAGGCTAGGACTTCCATATAACCATTTATTTTTTGTCACTACTGGTATTGACATTCTTCCCTTCTCTCTTTCCATGCTGGCTAGTGAAGGGTTTTTTTTTTTTTTTTTTTTTTGGTGGGGGGGGGGGGGGGGGTTGTTAAGCGAAGAACTCTGGGTTGTCAAATGGGAAATTTGAATCAAAATCCACCGGACTAAGTGAGAAATCCAAGTCTCCCATTGGGGAATTGGTGACTGAAGTTGGAGCAGAAATGATCTCAGTTAGATCAGATTCTGAAGTTTGCAAATTATTGCCCAAGCCAAAATTGTTCATCTGGCATGGCGACACCTGAAAATAGTTGGACTCGGATGTGGCCGGAGATATAAATGCCGGAGAAAAACTACCCATGAAATTGTTTTCAGCCATGGTCTGTGAGAAAATGTAGTCGTCCACAATTTCTGACCCAACTGGGGTAGATGGGAAAGTGAAGGATGGAAATATTTTCTCCCCAGTGTCCAAGTCCTCAGTTTTGACATTAAGGCCTGTTCCAAATTCTATGAAGGTCTCTTGGGGTTGTTTCTGTTTTTCTTGTTGGTGCTGTTGTTGTTGTAGTCGTTGTTTGGACTCTTTTTCTCGTGCCACGATTAAGCGAGGGGCTAGGATACAGGTGTGCCTTCCTCGATAGGTTATCTCAAAGATTGATGGGTCTTCATCTGATCTTTGAACTTGCTTTGTAGCCAAGCAGCCTTGTACATTTCGATGAGTGCATCTGTAGTATCCCCTGATATTGCAACACCCATTGTTAGAGAACACAGATATGAAAAACTCACACAAATGTAAAATTTCATAAGAAATTACAACACCTCTTGTACTTATATGCTTAATGGATGACAGAAAGATGAACACGCATTAATATAACTTCTTTCATTGGAAATTGTACTTCGTGTATTAATTAGTGGATTACAGGATACATTGGACTAATTCATGGAATATAATCCCTAGTTATATTAGCACGTGATCACTTTACCAAAACTAACTATATACTAAATATGTTGTGTATGTGTGTGCATATATATATTTATATATATAGATGTGTGTAGCTGTCTATATAAGGACATATGCATGTAGTATTACATTTGTAGATTGGTTTGCTTCCTCAAACCCCACAACCTTTAATGATTTGGAGTTTCATTTAATGTCAAGATAAGGCCAAAAGACAATGGCAAGGTTAAGAGGAATTGGGCATTTTGTACATGAGACTGACATCAGTGAAAAATGGAACAGTTACATGATGTCATGTGGTCCGTATAGTAGCTTCTAGGAGTATAGGAACTTGGTCAGTGGTTGATAGTTTTTAATGTAAAGAGTTGGTACAATTGTGAACTGTCTATCAAAGGGGCCACAATGATAACTTCAATTGTAGTAGTGGATGGAGCCTCATAATAAAGTTGTTAAGAAATCAAGACACAGGAGTAAAGAAACAGGGCCCCTGCTTTCAAAATTAGAAAAATTAATTTGGTTTGGTTCTTTCTCATTTTGTCATCTTATAGTTTCAAATCTGTGTACTGTGCGTGGCATTCAATGCATGTGTGTGTGATTATCACACATATTCCGCATCGTCTGATCCATCCCGGACATGTAACACCTTTCGCACTTGATCATTTTGATATATATATATATATATATATAGGCTCAGTACATATGCATATGCATGATATAAGCCTATAAGGGTATATTCTGTGTATGTTCACGTTTTACTCAAGCCAAAAGGCCAAAAAGGCGTATGCCCATGTTTACAGGTCATGGACTGATTGGCCAATGATTAGACGAGAGACTAAAGCCTAAAGCCTGTGTGGCACAAAGCAAGAGGTGTTTCTGCTTGAGATAAGCCTGAAACTTCTGTGATTTTGAAGTGGATCTGACGTCTTCAATTCCCATAGCTACTACAGCTTTACATGTGCTAAGCTAACCCTGTTTTCCCTCCATAGACAAATAAAGATCTAGAAAACAAAACTACGAAACCTTCTCAGTTCTCACCTTGGATAATTAGCTCCAAGAATATCTTTCTGCCCATATTTCCTCCAGCTATACCCATCATCAAGATGCCCTTCTAGCCCTGTTTCCGAGCAAACACGCACCTGCTCAGTCCACCTCGGCAATGTCTTTCTGCAACACACAGATCAAAATTCAGCCCATATATTCACTGAAATTACAGAGTGTTATACAATATTACAATGGGTCAAGGCCTATATGAATTGAAATTCACCTCTTTTTGTAGACATCTCTGTTCGAATCACGGTCAGAGCCTTCGCTCCTTGGGCTACTACCGGCGAGGGAAGATGGGGACTCCAACATGCCGCCTGCGGCAGCTGTAGGCCGAGCCTCTCCAACAAAAGCATCCCATTTCAGCATTGAAAGTGCTTTCTCATAGGAAGAAAGTATCTTCTCAACTAAGAATTTGCGGGTCTCGTTCGACGACGAAGGGTTGAGATGGGTCCTTAGCTGCTTTGCTAGATCCTTCCCCTGTGTTAGCTCATTGATGAGCGTCTTTTGCTCCCATTCGCTGGTCTTTTCCATTTAGTACTATTTGCACAAAAAGACTATATAGAACTAATTTCCAAGCAGTAATTGCAGATGGGTTGCTGGGTTGCAAATTAGGAGGAAAGGAATTACTGAAATGGTGCGAATGCTAAATCATGGCAAGAAGCCAAGAAGAAGCACCACAAATTCAAGGCTAGAAAAGAATATAGCGATGCGCGAAATGGCAAAGGAAAAGCCCACAAAAAATGATGATGCAAAGCTATGATGCATGGAAATAACCGAAAATCAAATTGGGTATTGAGATTAGGAAGAGCACAAATGGGTCAGCAGGATCACTAGCTTAGACAAGCAAAATCACCCCTTGGAAGAGGTGGAACTAGTGATCAGGAAAAACCAAAATTTGGATGGATGGATGGAGGAGAAATAGGGCTAGTTGTGGGAAACAAAGAAAAGGGAGATTTAAAACCTGAAGAAAGAGAGATTTTAAGGAAACTAATAAAGAAGAAAAGGAAAGTTTTTTCTTAGAGAAGAAGTTGGGAGGAAGAGGGGAGATATAGGGTGGGAAATGAGAAGGAAAAGGGGGGAGTTTTTTGACTGGAAAAGCGAGTTTGTCTTTTTTTCCCAAGTGGACCAATTTCTGGTCATGGGAATTATATAGATGAGGGAGAACGTCTCGTTGCTGACCACTTCAAACACCCCTCTCCCCCTATACATACATATTCTTTTTGTACCATTTAGAGAGTGAAAGCAGAGTTGGAAAGTCAGAGATGAAGCGAGATAGAAAGAAAGGAGACTAGGAAGAATCTTCAAACCTTCTTCCGCGTTGTTACTTAGTACTCACTACGGGGAGAGGGGGGGTGACGTACGTGGGCAGCGTCATTTGCAACCCCTCGCTTACGCTGATGCTGATAGCTTACCCATGTGAGCCATAAAATATGAGCTCAATAGATTGTGTTCACACCTCTAAGATTGTTATTTTAATGCAATGATGTGGCTTTACCTTCATTTTGGGACTATCATGTTCAGTTTGCGGGGGTCATTTAGACTGTTTGGAGTGCACCACGGTTCACTCCCAAATGATTATCACATCAACCTGGACAGATGGAGACTCCTTTGTATCATTTGATAGGTCCCATTTAATAAATCAAATAACTCGTTAAAGAATATTCTAAAAGTTTTTCACTTTACAAAATCCACCAACGATAATTGGGTTAAAATTATTTATTTGAATGAAAATCTTGATTTTCAACATGAGATTAATCAGATGACCAAGAATTTTTTCTTTTCTTTTCTATCCATTGAACCTAATAGAACTCTAATGGCACAATAGTTTAGTGGCATTGTTCTTAGTTTTTGAGTGACTAATCTTAGATTCAAGATTATGTAAAAACATTGATACCTATTGTTGATATTGGGAGGATAAGGGTACGGTTAAGGGTAAATTCTATCTATTGCCCCCAAAAAAAAAAAAATGTTATGAGCAGCACACCAACACATATTTACAACACCTTTTATAACGCCATAAGAAGTTCATTGCCACATCTTATTTACAGCACCTCTTTATAACGCCATAAGAAGTTCATTGCCACATCTGGTGCCGTTTATATGGTGCTCTATTATAATGCTACGTATAGCATTGCCCACGCATTAAAAAAAAGTAAAAAAAATAAGACCTAAGTAGGGTAAGGTAATGAATTCAAACGTGCTAAGTTACAGGTAAATGTAGTACAGTGGATACGACGATTTGCCTCTATTAACAAGATGGACAAATCCCTTTGTTTAAGAGTGTTAAAAAGTCAAACGGCCCTTCATTAATTAAATATTAGAGACAGGTTTAAGGACAAATAAGATTTTCAATATGAGAGGACAACCTCTTCTATAAAAAAAAACTAGAGTGTCCAAATCCCTTGTATACTGTATGTTGTAACTGGAAATTGCAGTAAAAACCATAATTAAACGTGGAGAGGTAATGAAGAAGTGGTTTGAGTCGGAAGCAAGTGGGTTTAAAAAGTATATTGAAGAACATGCATCCCCGAAATGTATTGAGCACGTGTTACTTTAATTTGCTTCTATCTGATTCCTCGTTGTGCTATGCTAGTGGGAATCATACTTAATTTACAACAGTTATTAAATTACTAGTTGCACTATTAATTTCTCCTATGATTATTTTATTTACCTATGTTCTCTAATAAAATTTAATTTTTTTTAAAAAAAATTATACATCTATTTGATCAACTTGTGGGAAAAAGATTAGGATCTCTCTCACTCTCTCTCATGCACACACTCATTTTTTTGGACAATACTTGACTATTTACAATGAAGAGGAGCTCCTCTTACATCCAATCATATTCTCACCGTTTCAATAAAAAATAATAATAATAATAATGTGAATTAATTGTGTGCATGTGTTCCATGTTTATTTTATTATAGACACATGTTTATGTGAATATGAATGCGTATCTATATGTCCAGTCTACGTATCTATATGTCTATATGTCTCTATGTCTATATTTTTTTCAAATTAATTATAGCATGTGTCAAAATATGAGTGGAAGTAAAGAGGAGCTCTTCTTTCACTATAAGAAGTCAAGTATTTTTTTTATTTTTTATTTTTTGGTTTTTTAATTTTAATATAATTTTTTTTTTTGTGGGTACATACACTCACATCATACAAAAACCCATGGATAATTCTCTGAACCTAATTTTTTGAAAGCAGGGTTGAGATTACGAACCCCACTCCCACCAACCTCCTTCCTCAAAGAGGGGACAGAAATACCCATCTAGGCTAGCTATAAGGCCATCAATCACTATTGTTGGTGGTTATTCACTAGGACTTAACTAATGCTACTGTTTAATTATTACTTGTTCGATTAATGTAATTGCCTCAAGTGATCTATAATTAAGAATTGTTCTTCTTTATTGCTATCAAGGCAATTTAACTAAGTAATTTTACCTTCTTTTTTTTTTTTCCTTTTTTTTTTTTGCCAAACAATAGAAAAACATACACCCTCATAGAGTCGAAACCAAGATTTCTGCAAACCCCACAATCCTATTGGGATAATACATGCCATTAAACTTGTCATTGGCCATTTTAAGTCATATGATATGCTCACTTCTTCATTTTTCAAGATAAAAAAAAGTAATTATTTTTGGAAAAACCTAAATAGTTGATTTTTTTTTTTTTTTTTCCTTTTACAGAAGACGTAGATTTTAACCAACCACCCAAAAACGAAGACAAGCATGATTAGGATGCATGAGATGTTGGATGCATGTGTTGAGATTTGTCGAGCTGATGAAATTAATTGGGTTTTGTTAACACCCAAATTAATTAGGCATCCAAGTCCCCTTCTAGTTGGATGCAAATACTCATCCCTTTTTAAAAAACACGTTTTTTAAGGAAATCTTATTAAGTATTTTCACATCAATGCATATGTTTTGAGGATTCTAATTTTATCCCTTACGTGTGCAAAATGTTAGAAAAGAGAGAATATATTTTTAAGAATATTTTAGAAAATGAATTAAAAGGAATCAATAACTTTTAAAATGTGACAATGATTTCAAAAAAATAAAATATGTTGCTTATTTAAGAATAAGAACAAGGGAGTAATACTGTAATAGTGTAAGACTGTACGTCAGTAGAAGAAATGAAGTTCCTGATTTTACTAAAATCGATAGCCTACATTTGACTGTACTCCTTTTATTGATGCAGATCCAGTAAGTTCGAAGTAGTTGCTCTCATTTCACAGGGCCAAATTTTGAAAAATCAAGGATCGAGACCTGTTTTTTGAGGTCCCAATCATTAAATCATTAGATCTTCAATATTTATTTTTCTTTTTTTTAATAAGAAAAAAAAAAAAGAAGCTAATCAAATGATCTTTAGATAACTGCAGTTATTCTGGCCTAGTGACAATTCGTGATCCTATCAAACCGAATGTTCAAACGAAAAACAAAACAAAAAAACCAAAAAAAAAAAGAAAAAAGAAAAAGAGAGAGAAGATATTTTAATACATAATTCGTGTATGCAAATATCTTTAAAAAACAATGATATATGTAATACTATAAATGCAAAATGATAGAGGCCTAACATGTTGGTCTAATAGATTAGCTTACAATCATTTAAGGAATTAAATAATAATCAATTGCATCCCTACAATCCAATGTTTGTAGGGATTTCATTTAATAGCAATATTTTCCTTCCACTGTTTTTCTGAATTCCAAACGTTACTTCCCATACTTATCATCCTTCTCACATTCTCTCCCTAATCAACCATTTAACTTACTATGTGACTTACCCAAGAACAAGTTATTATTTGACTTACTTGGATTTATTTTGAATTATCCATTATATTCACTTAATAACTTGCTAAGATTCAAATAATACACAAACATCACTTAATAACTGAATTATATCTCTTAATAGCTTCTTATACACAAACCTTACTACACAAATGTATTTTTGTGACTTAATAACTGAATGAAAACTAGAAAAAAAAAAATACAACTACATAACTTAATAAGTAGCAAAATAAGTGGCAAAATAACTTATCCATTGTTTTTTATGTTAGAAAATAAGTGGTAAAATAAAATTAAAAAAAATGAACCCAACACGATTATAGTGAGATAAGATGAAATTGGATAAAATTCAATTCTTTAGCCAAAAGAATCCACCTCAAAGACATGTTAAGAAATCCACCAAAGGGTCAAAAGCAAAGATTAACTTCTCAAAAAGTCAAAGGTTATTCACAATTAGCTAATTGTTTTTTAGTTTTAAGGTTTCGAGCTTAAATAAGTATTAACAAATAACAACCCCCCATCTCTAGTTAGAATTTTAAAGCCAAACAATAGTTTCTTTGTAAATAATTCTTATTTTAAACAAGAATGGGCAACAAATTTAAGAGAACCTTGAATAAAAATTAAACATCACCTAAGATTTTCATGCAATTTTATAAAATCACTTAATAACTAATATATATTGTAAGGGTTTGACAAGTATTGTAGGAGTTGCATAACAGAGAACTAGTTCAATCAACCCCGTTGTGATACCGTGATTAACTTCACAACTTAATAAGTCGATTTTTTGAACAAATATCCATATTTTTTTATTGATATTACAAAGCTCTTTCTTTTACCATGAAAAAGCCTCTTCTTTTACCATGAATACGATTGAACATTTGCATAATAAAGCACAAATCAACTAAATAACTGAATCTTTGACAGCATTAAACTGAATTAATTAGAAAATTTTGAGTGCTATTAAGATTTTTAGTGTTTTAAACCACTTCATAGTTGTTAAAACAAGCTTATTCATGTAAGATTTTTCCCAATCATCAAAAAACGATCTAACCCTAAAAAACGGGCATGATTCTGACCATTTCTTCAAACCATCGCATATCACTACTTGATAACTAAATTTCGACGGTAGATTGTCGGCAATCAATGAAAAGAGCCCATTCGATCTTCCGTCGCAACTTGATATGATGTCTGCTCAGAAAAGTAACTGACTAGTTTGAGGAGGAAGGAACAAGAAAATGTTCAATATTGTAACTGACTAGTTTGAGGAAGAGGGAACAAGAGAAGGAGAGAATATCCAATATTGTTGTTTGTGATTTTCGTGATCAAACACATAATGAGGTTTATTAAGTTATTTCGGCCTGATTTTGGGGGATTTCATTTGATTTCAAATTATTTACCTTTTAAAGAGAAAACCAATAACAAGTGACTGCACTAGTAGGTCTATGTAATAGGTCTATTAAGTAGTCTCATATAGAAGAACTCTACTATAATATACTCCCTCTCTCCCACAAAGAAATGCCATTTTTGTTACTTTTTTCGTCCCAAAATATTTGTCCACTTCGAAAAGTCAAATCATAATATTTTTTTTTTTAAGTTTTTTTTTTTTTGGATAATTAACAAATTGTATTAAAGAAGAGGAGAATTACAAATTGGACAAGAAGTCCAATATGGAAGCCAAGAAAACAAAGACCAGCCATAACAAAACAAATAAAAGAGGCCAGGAAATGCAACCAAAAAACAAGCAGCCTGGATGACCAAAACAAAAGGCAGACCATAATAAAAAAATAAGAATAAAAACAACTAGGGGGGATAGAAGTGTGCTCCAATAGCTCTATTCTTAATAGGGTTCGAAGTACAAATCTCTTTTCAATTCATAGCAATCAAAAACAAAGGGATCCCCTCAAAAGATTTGTCCACCAAAGCCCACAAGGAAGTAAGAAAGCACCTTATCCCAAATGCATCCATATCTTCGCAAGTATTCCTAAAAATTCTAGCATTTCTCTCAATCCAAATCACCCATAAAATGCCCCATCAAGTGCTTTTTTATACTAGCTTTTGTTATTTCAATAATTACTTTCAACACAAAACCCAATACAATAAAATAAATAAATAAACAAATAATAATATTTTTGAAAAGATAGAGTTTAATAAATGATAAGTCAATACAATGATAACTTTTTTTTAAACTCCGTATCTTATCAAACATAACATAACATAATTTATTGTGGGACGAGAAGAGTAACATCATATAGAAAGCACTCGATGGGGCAATGGACCTTTTTTGGCGAATTTGAATAGTTTAGAAAATATTTTTTATTAACTAAACCATAAAGCGTGAAATATTGTAACTAGGTATTACATAAGCAGCAAATCCTAAAACAGCTTTCCTATAAACCAGCGGCAAGTCACAGGTTTTCTAGGGTACAATAATTACTTTCAACACAAAACCCAATACAATAAAATAAATAAATAAACAAATAATAATATTTTTGAAAAGATAGAGTTTAATAAATGATAAGTCAATACAATGATAACTTTTTTTTAAACTCCGTATCTTATCAAACATAAACATAAACATAATTTATTGTGGGACGAGAAGAGTAACATCATATAGAAAGCACTCGATGGGGCAATGGACCTTTTTTGGCGAATTTGAATAGTTTAGAAAATATTTTTATTAACTAAACCATAAAGCGTGAAATATTGTAACTAGGTATTACATAAGCAGCAAATCCTAAAACAGCTTTCCTATAAACCAGCGGCAAGTCACAGGTTTTCTAGGGTACAATGATTAATGCAGCCGTGGTTTTGTGGAAAAAAATGAATGTTGATTGGACTGCCACGTGTGTTTCAAAATTTTGGGTGGTCCAATATGGTAGCCGAAATCCAAATAATATCCCCACTTTTAATTGGGTCCATTATGACAACATGTTTTCAAAACGTTGGAGCCATATATTAGCCGAATTCCAAATATCATCCCACTTTTGGGCTCATTTTGCAAACATGTTTTCAAAAATTCGGTGGCCGAGATCCAAATATTATCCCCACGTTTGATTAGGTCCATTATGGCAACATGTTTTCAAAATTTTGGAACCATATATTAGCCGAATTCCAAATATCATCCCACTTTTGGGCTTCATTTTGGAAACATGTTTTCAAAAATTCGGTAGCCGAAATCCAAACAATGGTTTTCAATCTCCCAAACCCTCAACTTCCCAGAAACTACAAGGTTATTGTCTAGAAAGTGAGAGGTAAATGATTTACTCGGATTGATGCATGAATGAGTCTTGCACATAAACCCCAGTGTTTTGTTTTTTTTGTTTTTGTTTTTTTTCTTCTAGATTTGGGGATCAAATTTCACACACGGTTAGACGTGTGTGTGGGGTACGGTTTGAGCGTGTGGCTTTTATCAGATTGGCATTTTTCTAACAAACCAGGTCAAAGGATAGAATAGTCATTATGTGTCTGGTGAGAAACAGACAGCAACACCACGTGTATGCGTATTTTTCCACTCGGTTTCCAGACTTCTGTCAAAGTCCTTCCGAGTTCCTTCGAGTTTTTGAATGTGGGAACGTTCAAATGAAATTCATTTCCATTTCAATCAATTCAGGGAAAAGATTCACCTGGTGAATGTGTAGGTACGCACACTCCACGCCACCCGCTTTCCTAGCTGTTTTTTTTTTTTTTTTTTTTTTTTTTTTTTTCAAACGATAGAACACTTTCCTAGCTGTTTGTGGGCTCTCAAAAATGTATTTTAATTCTTAATAAATAAAAAAATCCATATTGCATAAAGTATATCATCATGTCATGTGGAACATAATGTGATTTTCGAAGTATTCAAGGGTTCATAGATCTTTATCATGATTTCAAATAGTCATATTTTGTCACAAAGGTTTGATTGTCATTTTCACAAACTTACCAACCCTCAAAGCTTATGTACGTTAGGGCCTGTTTGGCAATATGAATTTTGGTGCAGACTGGTTCAAGACCAATTTTTTCTATCTAGTTCATGCCCCAGCTGAACTGTTTTTAATTTATAGCTTGTTTGGTAAACTGGGTTCTACCCTGGTTTTATACTGATATTGTTTATTTCATTGCTGTGTACTATGAAGAAGAGGCGAAGAGCAAGATCAACCACAAGGAGCAAAATCAAAAAATGCAGAAGGAAAAATGAAAGAAAAAAAGATCTACCAAAGGAGATGTAGACGTGGCTTAGAGTCTTGTTTATATATATGGAGAGAGAGAGAGAGAGAGAGAGGAAGAAGATCAAAGATTCAAAGACCAAGATAACAATATCCAGAGAAAAATTACAAAAAAATGAAGATAAAAGATTCCAACAAAAGAAGGGGATCGGGGCTATGGTGAAACCCTAAATCTGCTTCTAGCTTCTTCTTCTTCTTTTCAAAGCATTTTTTTAAGCTTCCTTCTTTTCAAAGCATTTTTTTAAGCTTCCTAATTTATGGCAGAAATTGGAGGGGAAGGAGTAGTTTGACGGGGGTTAAGGCGGTTTTAGAGATGGGGATCAAAGGGGAGGTTGTATGGAGTTGAGGGCTTGCTTGTTGTGGATGATGACAGTGATCTAATGCAGGCTAGAGTGGGTGTGTAGGATTAGCAGGTGGGGGTGTAGGATAAGGGAGAGAGAAGGAGTCTGTTTTTATTAACTGGTTTTTATGAAAACCAATGAGTTTTTGGAATGACACTAACCTGACTTTGGGCCCAAAGTAGAATAAGTAAAAACCAGATATTTAACTTACCAAATGCTGGGCTCAAAGAATTAGACCGTTCCAGATTTCTAAGTTGCCAAACCGCCCCTTAGATAAAAGGTTTGCATACAATATTAGTTAGACGCCTAACGCTTTGCATTTAGACATGAAGAAGGATTGTGAAAGTTATGTTAGTGGATGAATGAGCTAAGCTAGTCCAATAAATTTATATGGTATACTCCCTCCGTTCCTAAATAAGTGTTCTATTTTTTTTTTTGGGATGTTTCAAAATAATTATCATATTTCAAAAGTCAATGATCATATTTTATTCATTTCCTAAAATATCCCTTAAAAAGATATTCTCAATTTTTCTAATGTTTCACACACTTGAGGGCAAAATTAGAATTTCAAAACACCTGCATTGATGTGAAAGCATTCAATAGTATTTTCTTAAAAAGCTTGTTTTTTCAAAAGGACACTTAATTTAGAACGAAATGAATATATACTTAATAGCACTCAAGTAAGCATGGCAATTAATTGATATGATGTCATCAATTATATCAACACCACTCATCATATCATATGCTTTTGGGACTTGGATTTTCTTTAGGAATTTTTTTTAAGAATCTTGTAAGGCTTTTTATACCCTACAAGCAATGATGATCCGAAGAGTGTTTTATTTTTTTTATTCATTTACAAAGTAAATTGATCCGATATCGATAGTCATGAAAAGGCTTACTAAGATTTTTATAGGAAAAAACTTTATAACGTTCACATAGTGAAATTCATATAAGTTATCACGTGAATTGACATATTAATCATAAGCCATGTTGAGTGAAAAGAAAAAGGGTGAGCCAAAAAATTTATATAAATAAAAGTAAATTGTTAGGAAGAGTAGCACTTATCTTTCATTATTACCCTTGCCAAGTGTATTATTAGAAATTTTCTCATTTTTCTTTCATTGTGATTATTACTTCTTCTCCCCAGTCCCCAACCCCCCTCTTTTTACAAGAACACCCAGATTGGTAAGGCTATCTAAGAGAAAAAATAAGAACCGGCCGCAGCATGGAGTGCATGAAACTTGGTGTAAACCGCTTTCGATCTGGATTGCATCTCTGTGACCACTAAATGTGTTCACAACTTCACATGCATTACAGCATTAGTGTGTGAATGTGTGGACCAAACAAAGATCCTCTCTCCTGTGCATGTCCAACACACATTTTAGATCATTGCATGTTGGGTCCCACCAATCATGATTCATGAACATGCCTGCACTTGAATATCAACAATCAATAATCTATTATCTATTATCTATATATATATATAATGGAAGAAACGTGTCCCATTATGTGCCACGTGTTAATATAAGTTTTTTTTTTTTTTTTTTTTTTTTTGGACCTTTCACGTGCTGAAACAATGACGATACCAAAAAAATCTTTTTCGGAAAAATTATGTTTTAGTAATGGTTTTCCAATTTAATACCAAAAAATGATATTTCTTGTTAACTTGTTATAAATTGATTACAAATGTGCACCAAAATGACAACTAATTTCCAATGTTTCGCATTAAGTTAGGAAATAGTCGCTAAAATGTAATTTTTCAAAAAAATTACTTATAGTGACTTATTGGAAAACTACCTTTAGTAATCACTTTCCAACTTAATACCAAACAAAGAATATTGTATGTCAACTTGCTACAAATTGACTTGATAGGTGCTTCAAAAGGACTACTAACTTTCTTTATTTGGTATTAAATTAGGAAGTTGATACTTGGTATTCACTGCATATCTCTCTTCTTTTTTTTATTTATTTTTATTTTAATTTTTTTTATATGTTGGAGGATTAAAAAACCCACACTATACAATGTTCAACCCAAACTTAATAGACTATACTATATTTCTCCCATTTTTTTTATGCCCATTCATTTTTCCTCCTAAAAATTGAACGTATAAAACTATAAAGAGTCACAATTAAAAAGAGAGACAAATAGAGGAAAGAAGGCTTAAAAATGAAAACGCGATCCACGGGAATCTTCAAATTCTCCCGATTTGCTTCCGACACTAAAAAAAAATTTAAAAAAAAAAAAATCTATTTTAATCAAAATTCTTTCATATGGTTAATTACATAAAGTTGAAAATATTTATAGTTTCTCTTATTTTCTTCTCTTTCTAGCCTTTTCTCCTATTCTCTTTCTCAGTCTAGATTTTTCTCTTATCTTTTTATCCTCTTATCTCAAACAAATTTTTGATATTTTTCCCCATCGTTTTTCACTATTTGTGAAACCCACTCGAAATCTCATGAAGGGCTAAGATTCATCATTATCATGCATTCTACAATATGCACAATCGGATTTCAAGACACCTTCAATGGCTATATTTGCTTTGGTATATACCAACATATTAAAACCATGATTGTGGGATGGGCTAGGCTCTAGAGAATTTTAATCTTTTTCCACCAAATATCATAACGTGTCAATTCCTTCATTTTTTACAAGTTTCCACCATTAAATTAATTATTTTTCAAAATAATTTATCTTTTTCAGAAGTATAA
Organism: Liquidambar formosana; assembly: GCA_039720395.1. Taxonomy (NCBI): domain Eukaryota; kingdom Viridiplantae; phylum Streptophyta; class Magnoliopsida; order Saxifragales; family Altingiaceae; genus Liquidambar; species Liquidambar formosana. The sequence continues at coordinate 3,022,489 of CM077827.1, read as the reverse complement.
TTAAATTTTGTGTAATACATTACGCTAACATCACACCAAAGATTATTTTGATTGAACTATTTAATTTATTTTTGTCTATATCTTTTAAATTTAATTGACATATTATATTAACAAATACATTTTATTATTTTAGAGAATAAGTATTATGTTAAAATTCTAATTTGTTAATAATATTATTTTTTATAAATTAATCCGTGCATCGCACGGGTTCTAAAGCTAGTTCATTTATAAAATCCTGCACAGTATCGACTTCATAGAATACCCCTTAGCACCCCCTTTTTCTGCATGGGGAGAGGTCCCATTTTTAGGCTTCAAGCCCATTTGCAAACTCAACTAAATTAATCAAATTGTGAGCAGACTTCTTTTGTTTTTCATTTTTATTATGAGGAGGAAATCCTTAGGGTAAAATAATCCATATAGATAAGATACGTTCAAAACTCATGAGAATTACGAAACGAAATCTTGTATGAGTGGTTACAAAAGATTTAACAAGAGTCAAACTTAAGACCTTTGCTTCTTGAACCTTAGTCCTCTACCAATTGAGCTATTTCTTGAGATTTTGAGCAGACATTTTTAATCGAAACAAATTGTGACCATTGATAAGGTAAGATCAGATCTCTGAAATCATCAATAGAAGGCGACTATTGCAACCCCTCAACTTTATTTGTAAACCCTAATTCTTTTCACTTTTCAAGGTTTTATGAAAAATATAAACATTTTTTTTTATAAAAATTGATCGAGTTGTCCTCTAGAAAACATCATCTTGGCCAACTTTGTAAAAGAAATTTTTTTTCAAAATTTGTTGTTTAAGTGGACTTTTTAGTGATTTATAACTTTTCATTTTTGTAAAAATGAAATAAACTATAAATGGCCAAAAAGTGTTCTTAAATAACAGATTTTAGAAAAAATTATTCTACAAAGTTGTTCAAAATAATATATATTTTTTTTAGTGGATTACGCAGTTAGTTTTCATGAGAATCTTTTATATTTTTTATAAGACCTTAAAAAGTGAAAAGAAGTAGGGTTTACAAATGAAGTTGAGAGGTTGCAATAGCTACCCTTAGGGATAGCAATGAACTCGACAAAGTGGGTATCCCACCCTGTCTTGTCCCTATTAGGACGGGGTTGGGGAACAAGTAAATAGAGTAGGGGTGGGTTTGGGGAGAAAGTAAAAACTCATGTCAAATTTGGGACAGAGTATGGTTTAATGTCATCCCATCCCGCCCAGAATATGTGTAAATATTGGTCTTTTTAATACCTTTCATATTTTCTTGAATTCCATATTTACCATTAGGTTCTTGTTCTTCATAATTTTATGTTTATATTTAAATTCTTTTTGTAATTTCTTTTACAAAACTATAAAGAGATAAAAAAATCTACGAGTGGAATGTGTGATTTAAGATTAGTTTTTTCTTTTATTTTTAAAATAGAATTTGTTTTCTATCAATATAAATAACCTGACAAAACCCATCTTACCTTGTATATTTTCGTTGCCTTGGATCGTCCTGTCCCAACATATGGTTGGGACAGGTTTGGAAAGAAATTATCTTTAATGAGCTGGGGTCAAAATAAGAGTGTTTGTCTCAAATCTGCCCCGTTGCCATCCCTGGCTACCCTCTTATTGATGTCGTAACAAAGGAGTCATGATTTGGGTTCGCCCAGTTTTCAATATAGCCCAAGCCCACCCCTCCCAGCTCTACTGGGTTCAGGCTGGCAGGCCCGCCATCAATATTCCTTTTTTTTCTTTTTTTTATACGTTCAATGATTCGCCAATAAGTGCTAAAGGTTTCAAACTTTTGAAATCTCATTGGCTACTTCACTCTACTTTTGTTAATTTGCCACAAGAAATAGGATAAATTGCACGAAATCTCCCTGGATTATAAGTCAATCACAAAGAGACCCCCATTAATGTTATAACAAAACAACTAACCCTGAATTATTATATTTTTATAATTTACCCCCTCTTGTCAGATAAAATGCTTATTCTTGACCAAAAAAAAAAAAAAAAAAAAATTTCAAAAAAAATGAAGCTAATTTATGCATTAAATTGGTTTAACAGCATCATGTATCACTCATAGTCAATTTCCGTCAAATTTTCTAACAGTAAACAGAATCAATTATGGGTACAAAGTGTGACAATTTAATAATTTAGGAGTCATTTCTTCTATTTTAAAGTTCAAGAGGATTTTTGCACCAACCAAGGAAAAAAAAATTCAAGAGGATTTTAGGATACTGGCCTATAAATTCAGGGGTTTTATATAATTTACCTAAAGAAATAAAAGGTTTAATAAGCTCAATGTGCTGCCAGGCGCTTGGGTTGAGCCATGATTAATCTGATTCGAACCCAAACGAAGATTCTAAGCTTTAGGCCTAGCCAACCCAAGGACAAGTTTGCCCCACCCACACCCAAAATTTGATTTGGGCCAACTGATGCGGCAGGAGGACAGGTGGGTTCGCTCTCTGGTTGGGTTTGCTGTTCTTGCTTCCGGTTTGTTCGGGGTTGTTTGTGTGGGTTTGCTCTCTTTAATATATTTTCCCTTTTACCGATCAAAAAAAGAATGGGCCTATTACAAACTTTTTTGGCTTGATTCTCACCTCTACCCCCAAATAAAAAATAAATAAATAAATCCCTTGGACATATACAACCTTCCGTCCCACACATACTAGATAATTATCAGATCCTTTGAGCCTTTAATTAAAGAAGCTAGATCTCTTTTGTCCTCTTTTGCTGTTTGGAATGTTAGTGCTATTCTTAGGCTTGCCAATAGAATGGCCCACTCGCTTGCTCAATGAGTAGTCTTTTGTAATTGTTTTGCCTCCATCTCCATTTCTCTCTATTGCGGTCTGTCTTTTATGTGAATATCATGAATGAGAGGGATGGCAAAGAAACTGCAACTCCTGTTCCTTTAATATAATTTATTTGATTATCCAAAATATAAAATAAAATAAAAAATAATCCCTTCGAGCCGTGGAGGTAACTCGAAAGGGGATCAATGCTTTCATGGGATTTCGAAGACTCAATTTATTTTTTCTGAGGAATTTATCAAAGCTCAACTTATCACTAGACTAACCACTTGAGGTTTTTCATCAAACATTAAATCGATTCAGATGGGATAATAAAAGCACATGGATATTGTACCCCATGCCTAGGTGTGAATCTCCCATTCATAAGAGTACCTACCTTCATTGATAACCTAATGATGTAAAATGCATATATCGGGATTCAGCCCAGTAATTTTTATTTTATTTTTTTAATTTTTTTTGATATTTGAATAAATAAAATTCAAATTTTAAAAAATTATACAAGTGGTCACATCAAAACTTTTAATCTGGTTTAAAAAGGTCGAACTCACCTCACAAAGTTACACCCCTTCTGTAATAGCCAAATTTATAATATTGTAAATTGGTTAGGATCACGGGCATAAATTTTGGCACAATTTTTAAAAACTTATTATAACATTTATATTTTGAAAATCCTATCATTGGATTATATATTTTTTCCATATATGTTATCCTTGCAAAAATAATATGAAGTTGATTAGAAATAATTTTAAAAAAACAAATTCTTTATCCATAAATGTAAAGATTTTTATTAATTAGTAATGTGAATTTATGGATCGAATAGATAAGGGTATTACAATATAGGCCCATCAGTTTATGCAATGTGTTATATAAAATCATTTCTAAAGTTTTGGCTAACCAGCTCAAAGAAATTTTACCACACGTTATCTCTAAGAGTCAAAGTGCTTTTGTGCCAGGTCGACTTATCACTGATAATGTATTAGTAGTTTTTGAGATTATGCATTTTTTGAACACCAAGAGAACAGGAAAGCAGGGCCACTTTGCGTTGAAACTAGATATGAGTAAGGCTTATGACAGGGTTGATTATGACAGGGTTGAGTGGTCTTTTCTGGAAAGTATTATGGTGAAGATGGGATTTGATGGTAGGTGGGTGCATCTCATTATGGCGTGTGTTACGACTGTGTCCTATTCCGTGATAATCAATGGCAACCAGTGCGGGTTCTTTAGTCCTTCTCAGGGCCTTAGGTAGGGAGATCCTCTTTCCCCTTATCTATTTCTCCTAGTGGCGAAAGGGCTGACATCATTACTAGGTGCAGCAGAGAGAGCTAATCTCCTAACAGGGGTGTCTATATGTAGAAGTAGTCCAAAAGTATCCCACTTATTTTTTGCTGATGATAGTCTACTGTTTGGCAAGGCAACAGTCGAGGAGAGTTTAAAAATTCGTGATATACTACAGCTATATGGGGATGCCTCGGGTCAACAAATTAACATGGAAAAATCTTCACTCTTTTTCAGCAAGAACACGAGTTCTAAACAAAAAAATGTTGTCCGAAATGCAATTGGTATCATTGCCTTAGAGCATAATGGAAAATATTTGGGGCTACCCACATTGATTGGCAAGTCGAAAAAGGCGATTTTTAATTATATAAAAGAAAAGGTGTGGAAGAGGCTGTAAGGATGGAGGGGCAAATTGCTTTCAAAGGCAGGAAAGGAAGTCCTAATAAAGGCGGTAGTACAAGCTATACCTTCTTATGTCATGAGCTGTTTTAAATTGCCTAGTTCGTTTTGCGATGAGCTGAAATCAATGATCAGCAATTTTTGGTGGGGACAAAACGATACGGCGAGGAAAATTCATTGGCTCTCTTGGACTCGCCTATGTGAATCAAAGCAGGTAGGGGGGTTGGGGTTTAGAGATTTAATATCTTTTAATGAGGCACTTTTGGCTAAGCAGGGGTGGCGTTTGCTCACTAATCCTATGTCTTTGGCGTCAAGAATCCTTAAGGCTAAATACTTTCCCAATAACGATTTTCTGAATGCTCGGAGAGGGTATTGCTCAAGCTTCACTTGGCGGAGTATATGGGAATCGCGTAACCTGGTGTGTATGGGAGCCCGGTGGCGAATAGGGAATGGGTGTTCTGTTAGCATATGGAAGGATAGATGGTTGCCCACGCCCACTACCTTCAAAGTGGTATCGCCATTAAGAGAGTTTACGGAAGGTGCATTAGTCAGTGAACTCATTGATGCGGATTTGAAGGATTGGAATAAAGGCATGGTTAGCAGAGTCTTTCTTCCCCATGAGGTGGAGATTATTTGCCAAATTCCTTTGAGTAAGAGGCTTCCCTTCGACAGTTGGATGTGGCACTATAACTCTAAGGGTTAGTTTACCGTGCGCAGTGCCTACTATTTGGCAATGGAAAAGCGGAGGCGAGATCTCAGTTGTAGAAGAGGCGAACCTTCAACCTCAAGGGATGAGGACTTACTAATGCAATTAGTTTGGAAACAGAGCATCCCTTCCAAGATCAAGCATTTTTTATGGAAGGTTTGTACTGATATCCTTCCTACGAAGAGCAACTTGCTAAAGCGGAAAGTCCCGGTATCGCCCCAGTGCGAGGTGTGTGGTTATGGAGAAGAATCAGCTTTACATGTCCTTAAGAACTGTCCGTGGGTGGCTCAGGTGTGGAGGTGTGGCTCGATCGGTCCTAGAGTCACTCACTCGTCGCACATGGATGTGAGGGATTGGCTTAGTGAGATTCACACTCAGATCGGGGAGGATAAAAGGGCTCTAGCAATGATCATCATGTGGTCTATTTGGCATCATTGAAATTCGGTGGTTTTTGAAGGGGTTAGGAAGGATCCACAGAGTGCAGCTCATATGGCGCTAAGATACTTAGAAGATTACCTAGCGGCACATAGTGATGGTAGGAAGGGGGTTAAAGCTGCTCCTTCTAGGTGGTTACCTCCTACGGCGGGACGATGCAAAGTTAATGCTAATGGCGCTGTGTTTGCGGAGAATTCAAGTGTGGGATTCGGGGTTGTGGTACGTGACCATGAAGGCCAGGTTATAGCAGCGATTTTGAAGAAGCAAACTAGTTTGTTCGAGCCCTCTCAAGTTGAAGCTATGGCCCTTCGACTCGCAGTTGAATTTGCAACTAATTTGGGTTTGCGAGATGTCGATTTTGAAGGTGACAATGTGGAAGTCATGGGTGCTCTTGATTCTCAAGTAGTACCTCAAACAGCTATGGGTTTGATAATAGAGGATATTTTGGTTGATGCTGCTTCCTCTTTTGTGTCATGGAAATTCAAACATGTTGGTAGGATGGGGAATGAGGTTGCCCATGGGTTAGCAAAGCATGCCAAATTTGTTGAGAATGTTCTGGTCTGGATGGAGGAAACCCCATCTTGTATAAGGGATCAGGTTGCTTTTGACCTGACTCATATTTCTTCATGATCTAATATATATCGTCTTTCATCAAAAAAAAAAAAAAAAAAAAAAAAAAAAAAAAAAAAAAAAGATAAGGGTATTATTTGATCAATGTAATAATTGACTCATACGGTTTACATGAAAAAGGATACCTAGCCATATCTAACAATAAGTTGTGCAAAAAAACATAAAAGTCACACAGGAAATTGTTAAAACTAAAATAAAAATTTTTACTTGTATAAAATTGTACTTCCGGTCCAAGTACACAAGACTTGTGATGGAAACGCATTTGGCCGTTTGTGACTGGTTCAGCAACATGACAAATCAACATGCTTTAGCATGAAGGCTGCCCTTCATTGGCAGTTAATTTCCTAATGTACGCTTGTGTAGGGCACTTGCCCGTTTGTGACCCTGCCTATAGGGCGCGTTTTCCCACAAGATAGACTCCCCTCATAACTCGTGACCTCTCTTATGTGCCTATTTGGTTTTATCATCAGAAATTATCGTCAGAAATTATTAATCTCGTCAGAAATTATCATTTCATCATAAATTATCATCAAACATTGTTTGGTTGGAATGGGATAAAAGAGATAGAATTCTATTCTAACTCATTTCAAATAACATATTTAGATGAGGTAATTAAATATGAATGAAATCAAATATTTATAGTGAATTATAAGGATATTCATTCTGTAATATTTATTTTAATATCATTTCATTCCATACTATTTTTAACATGAAATTAGATTTTATTCCTATCTATTTCATTCCAACCAAACAAACATGGCCTAAACTCATTCAAATCGGCTAGTAAAGCATAGAAACATTTTACCTCACGCTTTGGTGTGAATCTTTGACTTGTAGGAGCACTTTTATCAATAACCTAATTATATAAAATATAGAGAGACCAAGATCTTGTATTGGGGGTTGTACATGCATGTGATACTATTTTTAATGCCATGATGCTAATTTTAGTAAGATCAGTGTAAGGTGATTAGAATATGATTAGTCTATATATATATATATATATACTCACACCACCTAAGGCAAGAGAAAGTTGGTAAAATTTAATTGCCTAGCTTAGATGGGGCATGACCATACAGCTTACTTCAATTAAATCCAATTCCAGGTATCCTCAAGAATCATAACCCATTGTGTTTTCGAAAAATTTTCGTTGTAATGAGATGATGATGTATATATTACATGGATCCTTTTTCCTCACATATTTTTATAATGTAGGTCCTCCCTTTTAGGTCAAGAAAAGAGATCGCAAGGAGACTATAGCAGTGGCAAAGCCAAAAATTTACTCTAGCATGGTCAACTTTTGTTTGGATGTTGCTTCTTTCTTCTTCTTCCTTTTTTTTTTTTTAATTTTTTTTTTATCCTCACCCTGTAAATTAAAGAATACTTTGAAGTAGCCTTTAGCAATGTTAACATATTTAAAAAAATAAATAAATAAATAAAGTAAATAATTAAAACAAAAACTTAAAATACCTTTTTTTATGACATGGAACCCTTGACTTCACGGCCCATTGACTATCTGTGGGATTTGAGTAAATGCTGGATACCTGCAACTTTATGCAATTATTGACTAAGATCGGAACTCAAAACCAAGACTAGCTTTGAGATGTTATAATTCTAAGGCTTGCCAACTCAGCTACCTATGCGAGTTTAACTTAAATATTCATTAATATAAACTTGGAGCCGCATGTCGCTGAAGCAAAGGAAGGTTTCTTGGCTGCTTCTAAGCTTAATCTGTCTACTATCATCCTTGAAGGGGATTCTGTGATGGCTCTTGGCCCTCTTGTCGATTGGTCCTCTGCTCCCAGCTCCATGGGCTGTTGAGCTCCTTACAAAAGATTACTTTTGTCGAGTTATACTATGTGGAATGTTAAAATTGTGCCCATGCTTGTTAATATAGCAGCCCATAGCAGCCCATTCACTGGCCGAGTAGGCTACCTTCTGTAACTATTTTGGTTCCATCCCCATTTCATCTCTACCACTTATGTCATTTGTGCAGATATATATGGAGGATGGGGATGGGATGGGGATGGGGATGGGGAAGAAAGTGTTTGTCCTTTATTTATATAATGCATTTGTTCATTAAAAAATTTAAATTAAAAAAAAAAAACCTACTGTTCAACTTTCAAGCAGGGAGGCTAGGAGAATGACTGAACCACAATGGAGAGAAACAGAAAAAGAGAGATATTCTTATTATAGTCAATGTTATACATAGTACTGTAATACAGCATTATATAGACAGCGTTTGATGTGGCAATAGACCTCTTGTGATGATATTGCATAACTTGAAAGATATTTTTGTTAACCAATTTATGTCACATCAAGTTTTGTAACTAGGAACTATAATTAGGAGTTGTTTATAATATTTCTTTTGTTTTTTTTTGGTAAACATATCCCTTTTATTATTTAGTTTGATGACTGTATACATCTCCCAAACCTAAACACCAAGTTAAAAAAATATGTACTAACTTCTTCTTCTTCTTCTTCTTCTTCCTTCCCCCCTTTTTTTTTTCTTTTAAATTGGAAGAAATTCGACCCTTCAGTGTGGGTAGAGTTTAGAGTCAGGGGCGGAATCAAGAATTATCTCCAATGGAGGCACTGTGCTATGATTTTATGAAGTGAGAACTAAAAGCTCTAGATTTTTTTTAAAAAAATTACTTTTTGGTAATCAGCTTCCAATGTAATATTAAAAAAAAGATTTTTGTATCAACTTATTACAATGAATTGTATATATGCTTAAAAATGACTATCATTTTTCTTTTGTTGGCATTATGTTAATAAATTGTTATCAAATGGTAACTTATCTGAAATGAAAAAAAAAAAAATGTTCTGAGGCCTGTGGGGGCATGTGCCTCCAAAGACCCCCTGGCTCTACCATTGTTTAGAGTTATTTATGTACTTATCACGTGAGGGGTACTGCGAACTACACCCAACAACTTAGAGAGAGAGAGAGAGAGAGAGAGAGAGAAATTTGGTGAGTCTATTAATCTGAACATGGTTTTGTCCCAAACATAGGTAGGTGAATTCATTAAACACAGCCTGGTGTCGAACATAGGTAGGCCACATAGACATAGGCCTGTGACAAACAAGGGTAAATCTCAAAAAAAAAAAAAAAAAAAAAAAAAAGGGGGGGGGGAAAAAAAAGGAGGAAAATGGGAAGAGAAAAACAAAACAGGAGAAATCCTCTAAAAGGCTCTAACTCATCACTAATCACTAATATAAAAGGAAGAGGCATCAGTACAAAGTTAATGTCTCTTAAGCTCTTTTCGTCTACTGGCGAACCCTTCTCCATGTCTCATTATCCAAAACCTTTCTATTTCTTCCGCCTTTCGGCCCGGAATCCGGCCTGCTATCAAAGCCCACCTGATCAATTCATCCCATTTTGTTGACAACAACAACCAAAAAAAATTAAACATCAAATAATTTTGTTATTCTTATAAATAAACTCATATGTACTATGAAGTGCAAGACAAATTAATGAAATATGGTAAGGGACGGATTGGGAATAAGATGACCTTGACCCGATCCAACCCGGTGAATATTTTACCATTTTGGACCTGTTCAAACATGGTTTGGTTTCCCAAAAAAATAACTAAATAAATAATCTAAATAATATAGTTTCTTTCCTGAATTATGCTCATAAATAAGAAAATAAATGTAAAAAGGTATTAAAAAATAAATAAATAAATAATATAACCTCCCAAGCCCTTATCCGCCCCAATTATGTTATTTTCAAATCCCCACCCCCTAGTACGGGCAACGAGGATTTGCTTACCTACGGACCACCTGACCCACTGGCCACTGCCAACCCTTGGTGACGAGGACATTACAAATTTATGAGAGGATCATTAAAAATATGAAATGATGGTTAAAAATGTGAGAGGTCATGTGATCTCCTAATGTAATGAAAGCCTTATTTGTACCCAAAAAAAAAAAAAAAAAAAACCATTATACCCCAAAAAAGGGGTACAAAAATAAATACACCCTCCGCCCCATAAATATTGATTATTTTTGTAACTTTTTTGTCTTAAAATGTTTATCTATTTTAAATAGTCAAATCATTTTTTTTTTTTGACATTTCTACACTACCTTTGTTATTTTAATAATTACTTGTAACACAAAACCCTATAAAAAATGGGAAAGAATGCTTTTGAAAAAATAGAGACGAAAAATGACAAATCAATGGAATGATAATTTTTTTTTTAAACAGCATGTTTTGTCAAACATAGCTCCTCTTTATTCGGCAAAGAGAACACAAAAATAAAACACATACCCAAGAAAACGAAAAAGGAAGAATTGAAGTACGAAAGTTAAAAAAGAAGCCATTAATGATTATAACTTAATGTATGAAGGAAGTACACATTTTCCAAATGGGTAGGTCAAAGGAAATTGTTTGACAAAATTCATGATCTTCATGCATGATTCCACATATTCTCTGTTCCCAACATCAAAACTGGCCAAAAAAGTGCTTCAAAACCAGAAAGTTTAAATCATTAATTTGGTTCAGTTCCTTTTACCTGTCTCCAACAAGCTTATACATTCTATGGATGAGATCTTCTTCTTGCTCCGTCATGTTTATGAATTCCCATTCTATACTGCTCACCTCTGCCATAACACCATTCATATATATATATATATATATATATAGACAGAGAGAGAGAAAAAGAGAGAGAGACCCATTAGAGATTGAAGCAAAAAAGGAAGAACCCAAAAAGGAAGAAGGGTCTGACAAGAAGAAAGGCTTACCTTCTGAGCAAGAAGTGGTGGTCTTGGCTTGCTTCCGGCGGCGTTTATCCATAGTTTTTCAGATATATAATAGGAAAAAACACAAATATATATATGATAAGAAAGGAGATTTAGAGAGGAGAATGAGAGACAGACAGGCAGTTAAATTTGAGAGCGAGAAGGGGATGATTGACATTTAATAGTTTCCTGAAAGGGAATTTGGGAAAATAAATATATTAAAAAAAAAAAAAAAAAAAAACCAGAGAGAGGGGATATATGTGAGTGTGCAATGTAAATGTCATTGAGAGAAGTGCTTGAAGGCATTGGAACAAAAGGACGGTCATGGAACGACAGGTCCTACCAAACATACAAATTAAAATAGGTTGACTTGTAGTTGTTCCTGTTTGAATCTTATAAATGGAGGTCAATATGTTGTGGCTTTCTGGGGACCCTCTTTGTCGTTGTGCACGGACTACATTACCCCTCTGTTTGTTGAAGGTGCAAGGTGTAGTTTGGTGGGTGCATAATTGTCTTTTGGATTGCATCCAGATTCCTAGTCTCTCTATATTGATTAATAGATATCGATCGACGTACCAGATGTACTAAAAATTAGGATATATATATATATATATATATATATATATACATTATGCTTGTGAGAGCAACTTATAAAAGGGAAAAATACCAAAAGAGTTTGAATTTTTTTTGTTTAAATATACTTGTTTGACTGGTGTGACAAGTGCTAGTGGTATTCTCCTCACTTGTTAAGTACTGTTAATAATCTCAAGTTCCATCTTATAAAAAAACATTGATATTCATTTATTGATATTAAAATATTAGAGATAAAAGAAAATCTTATCGTCTGTAAAAATAAAATAAAATAAAAAACTGATCTGACAGCTTCACCAACTAACTTCAACTAATTAATAATTTGGGAATATGTAGCATTACTCTAATAAAAATAAAATGGTAAAGTGGGCCTCATTATCCCATACATTCTCCAACTAATAAAATTAGCGGCTTTTTAAAAGAAAAATGCTAAAGTCCCCAAAACATGGGTATCCCATCTATACTCATTGATACATTGATAAAAGATTGTGAGTTGCACTTCTTGTCTCTCTTTCAGATTTTTTTAATTTATTATCTTATGCATATCTATTGAGGTTTTGGCACTATGCGATTCATAATTCATCTACAACTAATAAAATTAGCCTTAAATATACTTGTTTGACTGGTGCGACAGCGGCTAGTGGTATTCTACTCACTTCTTGAGTCAGGCTATCTCAAATTTAAGCTTATAGAAAAGTATTGATATTCATTTGTTGATATTAAGGTTCTATTTGGTTTGTGGATTTTATCAAGGAAAAAAAATAAAATATAAGGAATTCTACTTTTCTTATTTGGTTGCAATAAAAAATTGGAAAAAAAAAAAAAGAATTGAGATAATTTTAGCTTGATATGATTTTATTTTTACCTTTCATTTTCTTTCATTCTCATTTGTTTTCCCTTCTTTTTTTTTTTTCCTTGGTAGAATCCATGAACCAAATAAAGGGTAAGAGATTAGGAGTAAGGAAAAATCTTATGGATTGTAAAAATAAAATAAAATAAAATAAAAAACTGATGTGATAGCTTCACCAACTAACTTCAACTAATTAATAATTTGGGAATATTAGCATTACTCTAACAAAAATAAAATGGTAAAGTGGGCCTCATTATCCCATACATTCTCCAACTAATAAAATTAGCGGCTCGTAAAAAGAAAAATGCCAAAGTCTCCAAAACATGGGTGTCCCATGTATACTCATTGATACATTGATAAAAGATTGTGAGTTGCACTTCTTGTCTCTCTTTCAGATTTTATTTTATTTTATTTTATTTGGGCGAGGGGCACTACACATGCTTATCCTATGCATATTCTATTGAGGTTTTGGCATTATGCGATTCATAATTCATCTACAAACCTATGAATCTGATAATAACGAGTTAGGTGTGAAGATTTAAACTCAAGATTTCTGATTCCTTAGTTATGGTCATTTCCCATTTGAGGTACATTTTTGTGTAAATCGACTTTGATATTAAGGAGATATATGTAAGAGTTCCTAGATCCAACACAACAGGTCAAATACACAAGTCTAGAATTCATACCCATTCAAAAGGCCTAAATGCATTGGAGGCCGATGATGAATCCCCATTCATTGTATATTAAACACTCTCTTATTTTTGTTTCTTCCCACGTGGAACAAACCCACTCATATCCTCTAATAGTATACCTCGTTGGTTCCCTCTTTAGTATGGGCAAGATATTATATATTATTTTGATCACTCTTTCTTCTTTCTTTTTTCCTTTTTCTTTTTTCTTTTTTATTTATTTATAATTATAAAGTAAAAATGATGGCTCTTTTGCAATTGATATACGAGTTACCATTAAAAGGATAAAAGGGTTCTCTCTTTATATATTAAATAATTTAAATTTTTATATAACTATTATTATATAGTTTTGTGTGGTAATACGATGAATATATGCAGATGTTCCTATAAGGAATTCAAATTCAACCTAGGGTATGACACCCCTCATGCTTTACCCTCCAGCCAAGATATATGGCATCTGCATGACTGCATGCAGAAGTTGAATTTTATAGGAGTACGTTCCAGTATGTGCAGTATTGACTCATATATACTCTGATTGCATGCCTAGTTGTATAATGCCCTTTGGTGGGGGGAGCGCCCAAATCGATCATTACAATATAGTCCCTTATTATAAGCATGTTATCATTGTCGTTACTACTTTATGTTACATTACTAAACTCAATTTAAAATAATTGGATGGGGATGAAGGTTTCAAGTTTATGCTACACCAGTTGATACAACTTCTACTAATATTTTAAGCAGTGAGGCTAGCTAGATTGACAACGAGTTGTAATTATGTTGCATGACAGTCAATTCTTCATCATGTAATCGTAATTGTCTTGAATTAATAATTACTTAAACCCATCATAGAGTGGACGAGAGTTCGAATCTAACCCTATGTTCCCCCTTCCTGCCCACAAAGAAGGAGAAAATAAAAAATATAAATAAGGGGAGGCTGGGCGGGTATAAAACCCATTGACCCAAACGGCCAAACCCACCCGGTCATCAAATGGCAGTGCCTAATCAGTCGCCCATTATTTCTCAGCTAGGGATTAATTAAGAATTTTTCTTCTTAAATTTTTTTTTTTTTTGGCTGTCAAGTAAGAAATTTATACTCTGTATATGATTAATTTATACATTTTGGCTCATAAAAAATAAAATCTATAATTGGTGAATTAAGAGATACGATGAAAACGGGAAGTTGTATGAAGATTTAAAAATTCAAACCCAAACATAAAGTACAATGCTTGCTTTGACTTGAATGAAATCATCAGCTTTGGAATAAAGACTTAAAAAGTAGGACATTCACACTAGATGGAAAAAATTTCAACTGCTTAAAATGGTCTTTGTGCATATTAAGGGGCTGGTTTGGGTGCCCAAATGAAAATGAAATAATTTTAATGTATTTTATATAATATTGAAGGTTCTTTACTTGAATAGGAAGATCTGATGTGAGAGAAAAAAAGAAATATATATATATATATATATATATATATATATATTGAAGGCACGACTTCATTACTTGATCGAATTAGACATTTAAAAAAATTGGAGACAGCACTATAGTTAATGTTATACAATAAATTTCTAAGACTATGAAATGCTAGCCACTAGTGTTTTGACTTTTCACTATTATTTGTGTCGATGACCATCATCCTCTCGAATATTTTCATTCAAGGTAATGGATTTGTGCCGTTAATATTATGTGAATACATTGAAATTGTTTAATTTTCACACCCAATATAGGCCCCTAAATAAAATTCTTAAATGCAGTTCTCATAATTTGAGTTAAGTACATGATAATGATGCTCTATTGCATGTATGAATTTAGTTCTTCCCCTTATATTATTAACTCACACAAGCCAAACATAATTTGTTGGATGAAGTTTACAAATATCTTTAATTTGTAAATTATCTTCGCCAAGGTCCCATCTTTTGAAAGTTGTGTGTTGGGTCTCTCTTGGAGCCATCATTATAGTTAATGTTATGGATCGGAATCAATTCTTAAAAATTCTTAGAATGCCATTATTTTAAATTTTCACTTTCATATCATATCATCATTATCTTAAATTTGTTATTTCAAGATGATAGATTTGTATCTTTAAGGATATGTATGTAAAATATATTGCCTCGTTAAATTCCATTTGGACACCTAAACAGCCCTTTATATTTTTCATCCTCCTCCAACCCTCCTCCTTTTGGATGCTAGAGACCATATGTGAAAGAAACATGCACAGAGACACCATCCATGTATTTTTTGGGTAGCAAAGTGTAGAGGAAGAAGGAATAAAGCAAGAGGGCAAGAGGAAGGAAATTGATATTAGGCACATCACATGCACAAGCACAACAAATTTAATCAGCGATTCTTTCCAGCTATCAGTTTGCACGTTGGGGATTGTCTTGCCATTTTTCTTTTTCTGAAATTGAGGTTAAATGTTTTTTTCTTGTTTGAAATGCTGTGCTGTGATTGGTGTCAGGAGAGAATGAAAAACAATTGAGTGAGTCATGGTGGGCACTTTCCATTCCAACATTGAAATGATGGGAGGTTTCCCGCGTGGGTCCTATGATAAGAAATTAGAAATCCAATGCCTCTCTCTCTCTAGCTCTCCCTCTCTCTCTCTCTCTCTCTCTCTCTCTCTCTGATGATATGTATAAAGTCACATCCATAAAATAAAACTATACAGAATTGATCTTTCAACAAACTAAAATCCAACTTTGCAGCTTTCAAATTAAAATTTTCTTTGCTGCTATGATTGCTATATATGATTTAACTAATTAAATTCATTCACCTTTTGCATTTGAATGGCAAAAAGTAAGATGTACGTTATTTTTACAGTGCCTACCTGGACAGTCATTTGCTTATAATTTATAATGGTTAGTCTGTCTAAAAAGTACTACCAATCACAATTGAAACAAAGACAAGTCGATGAGACACGATTTTAACTTTTATAATTAAAGTTATTACCAAAATGAAATCTTTTGAAAAAGGGCAGCAACTGCCTAAATGAATGAATTAGATATATATATATACATATAAATGAAAAGTTCACGGCAAAGCGGTGGGAGACCCTTGATTCCTACTACTGCCTTTTGGCCTTTTGATAGTCCGATTGTGCCATGAGGCCCTCCACCGGCTCTCGTACATCACTTTAATTCTATTCCTATATATTCAGGATTTAGGATAGAATCTAGCTAAATATATCCAATCCATGCATCAGGACCCATGGATTTAATCGAACGGTCCTCATACATGGATGAGATGTGAATCTTATCCAAGACACCACATAGCATTGGAACCACCTAGTTAGTTTTTGAATTGAACCACAGTTGCAGATTCATTCTATCCAAAAGTTAAAATATGTAATAGAAATCAAACAGAAGTGCGAGTTCCAGGCTTTTGCACACATACAAAAGCTAGTGCATGTCCTTAGGAATAAACAATTATTCTCTAGTAGCTCATTTTGGGTGACCCATATGGAGAATGTTTGGTGAGACAATAGAAAAAGGTCAAGAAAGCAACTGCCAAATTAGCTCTTGATCGAGAAATATGTCTTATGCATGATCTCTAGCCTGGAGTATATATTTATATATATATTTTTTAGCTCAACATGAAGCCTGAACTAAAAACCACAGTAGTTACTAGGGAAGAGGGCCTCATATCCAATATTTTTGGCAGCTTTTACAAAAGATGATATGCCTTTTTTTAAGCGTGCATGTGTTTGTGAAGGATCGATCATCTTTTGAGGGTGGAAACACAACTGTTTGGTCACATTTCCATGTCCTTATTCCCTAGCTAACTGATGCTCTTGTCCCTATCAGTGCTTCAACCAGATACCAACATGACTAAGAATCAAAAGGTGTAGAAACTTGAACTAAAAGCCCATGGCTTTATTCATCAAAGGACTCGTTTGTTTACTAATTTGAAAATTGTTGTTAGAGGTAAAAGATAGAGTAGTTTGATTAGAAAGAAGTAAACCTTTAGGGGATTCTGGTTACACTTTTAGTTTTCCTTTTGTCATCTTGGCATTGAAGAACTACCATAGAGTCCCCTTGTCCTTTCCTGATAGGATTTGATTAAGTGCTAGTTTATAGGCATTTGACTCTAAATATAGGCCGTTTTCCTTTGTTTTCTTTTGTTCCTTTTTAAGTATACCAACTTTAATTAATGGTGTCTTCCCTTGTGGCGTTACATAGTTATACTACTGTAAAAAGTGAATGGTTGATTTCTTGTCTATTAAATTTTCAAATTACTTCCATCTATACTTTACAAGTAGAAAATTAATGAAGACAAAATAATAATAGTCTCAATTTGAACTAGAGAAGTGAGATAATCCTACATTACTAATGATATCATGGTTTAGTGGCATTTATCTCACTTGTTAATTGAGTGATTTTGGGTTTAAGCTTATGGAAAAACATCGATATCTATTTGTTGATTTTAAAAAAGATTAGGGATAAAGGTAGATTCTATCGATTGTCCACACAAAAAAAAAAAAAAAAAAATGGTAGCTCCACATTTCTTTATCTTCCCATGTTAGCTCTTGATAACTGCTTCAAAGTGCATATTGCATGCTACCTTCTAATAACTTGAATAGGAAGCATAAAGCCAAGGTCCAAATTAATATTATGTACCAAGAATTTGTCTAAAATAAAGCCATTCCCCTTGTGCACTACATACATACCTTAATTGAATAGGAAACACAGGGAATAGAAATTTTCTTCAACTTTAAGAAGTCCCAAGTCTCATGATTTCATTTAATCATGCATGTAACTTCAATGGAAAACTTCTCAAGAAGGTTTGATTTTAATTTATTTATCGGTATGGTAAAACTCAGTAAAGAGCTATAGGAAATCCACTAAAAGGAGCCGCCTCCTTTTTGACTTGTAGTTGATAAGTGCATGACTTGAAGACCAAATCTTATAGCACTTAGCTCTGTGTTAATTTTAATGTGAGTATCATGAGGTGGTCTCCATCCTACTTGGATTGTATGAGTGTGAGACTTATAATGACCTAATTCATGGTGAACATATTGAGGGTTAGCCTTAACAAAATCACACGTTTAAGAATTATCCCTATAAATAATTCTAGGCCAAACCACATTAGAATTTTGAAAAATATGATCATTCCTACTCTTCCCTATAAACCAGAGTAACAAGGGTATGAAAGTAGGAATAAAAGGTTTCCATCTTTTAAAATTAATGCTTTCATTTGAAAAGATTAACGAATGAAGTAACATTGAACTCATTAATAACATTTAAACTGTTAGGAGAATATTAATCCAAGTCATTGGAAAGTAGAGCACTTCAATAGATCTAGTTTTTTTTTTTTTTCTTTTTTTTTCTCTCACAAGTGTTTTTAGATGACCAATTCTCTAGAATATGAAAAAAGTCACCGCTCACTCTGCATCACTTAATTCTATCAACAATCCGACAGGTAAACTTGACTTATTTAAGAGGGAGTGAGAACATGCATACATGTCTTGCCATCCAAAATGTTTTTGTTTGTTTCTATCCTCATCCAGATTCTGGAAAAACACCACCAATTCATCCCCCCAACCACCAGGTCACCACATTTATTTTAAATATAGTTTAAGCATAAGGCTAATATCAATTGCCGCCATGATCTCTCCATCACCTCAACCATCGCGGTCACATCGATAGCCACCTTCCACCTTTATCTTCATCCATCCCCACCATCTGCCCATTTGCAACCCATCTTCGCCTCACTGAAAATGTTGGGCGTACCGATTTTGGGAAGTGGGATCCACATTTGTCTCTGTTCGGAAGTCTCGAAATCGGAATCCGTAGCATCGTCCTTGCCTCATCATTAACAAACATTGCCCACCTTTCACCCCCCTTTTTTTATTTTTATTTTTAGAATTTACATTAAGTAAATTTCAACCCCTAGCCTATATATACTCCCTCGTTTCATGTTAGTTTTATTATTACTTTTATTAAAAAATGTTCATCCACTTTGAAAAATCAATTAATAATTTTTTTTAAACTTTCCTATATTGCTCTTAATTATTTCAAGAATTACTTTTAATACGAAACTTAATACCAAGTAAGAAGATTACTTTTGAAAAGAAAAAGTTTAAGGAGTGGCAAGTCAATGCAATGATAGCTTTTCTTAACCTATATATTTTGTCAAAGATGGCTTATTTTTGTGGGATGGAAATATTATAAATTTGAACCCCTCTCATCCTTCCATCACTACAAACAAAAAACAAAAAACCTTGTAATATCAATTGTTTTAAACCATAACTAAAACCCAAACATGGTTTAAACTTTGGATAATGATGAAAAATCACGAGATCACACATCAATATAACTAAATAAAGGTGATGAAATAATGTATACGATAGACACATCACACCAAAAGTTTAAGGAACTTTTAGAGCGTAAAACCTTACTTATATACAACCCGGCCCTAACGCTTGATGTGGGACAAGCTCCCATAAGATTACCTTAAATCTCTAAAGGCCAAACTAAGCTAAAACATAGCAACTTGATGGAGAGCTCCCATATATATTTTTTACTATAACAAAATAAACTCTTCTGACAGACCGGGGACCCATATAAAATCCTACAACCTATATAAATCAGTTAGGTTCAAATTTTATGAGAATCATAAAACCCTATGTGGGTAGTCTCAAAGGGTTTAGCACGAGTAAAACTCAGATTGATCTTTTCTTGCTCATTTCTTTTATTTTATTAATTTTGTGTGTTTATCATTTCCTTTTGAATAAAAAAAATAATAAATAAATCCGAGAACCCCACACTGACCTAACAAGGCGGTTGCAGTAAGATATATGCACTGACCTCAACAAACTTTATTGAAGCAATTAATCTTATGGTTCCATCATCCACCACTTCATTATTTATTTATTTTTTTTAAATGATCGATATCCATTCTTTTTGTCTTCTCAATTAATCATTGAATCACCCACGACATAATTCTGCAATCCACAATTTCCGGCAAAGGGTCCCATACCAACCATACCAATCCATAACCATCCCAATCACAACATATATAGGTTTTCATTTATACGTTTGTTTTTCTCTCTACTTTCATTATATTCCGCAAACCCACGATTTATCTCTATGGTGCACGCTAAAAGCAAAATATGGCTCAAATCAAAATTAAATATTTTTTTTAGTGTATTTTACATATTATTGGAAGCACAAATCTATCACCATTGAGAGAAAAATTTCAAGAAAATGATATCAATTAATCATCATAGATGGGAGCAACTCCACTAGTGAGTTATTTTGCAGAAGGCAAAGCTATATGTTTAACTCTGTATTGTGCACGCTAAAAGCAAAAAATGGCTCAAACAGCTCCAAAACCTCACCATCAGAAGGCATTTGAGTTGTACACATGGAACAATCATTAATTTAGCTCTAGCTAGCTAGTCATCATAGGTTCAATTAGAACTTCTCCAAAAAGCTCACTTTTTTTTTTTCAATCAAAAACTAAAATATAGCTTTGCCTTCTCAAATAACCGACTAGAGTTGAAATTCAAAAGAGTGGTACTTCAGTTTTTTTTTTATTTTTTATTTTTGGTAATTGATCCTATAATGATGTCAACTATATA
Organism: Liquidambar formosana; assembly: GCA_039720395.1. Classification (NCBI taxonomy): domain Eukaryota; kingdom Viridiplantae; phylum Streptophyta; class Magnoliopsida; order Saxifragales; family Altingiaceae; genus Liquidambar; species Liquidambar formosana. The sequence continues at coordinate 3,001,795 of CM077827.1, read as the reverse complement.
TAGTGAGGGACGATGAGTTAAAGGGTAGAATTAAGATATGTTATGGGTTCAAATCCCTCTCATGGCACCAAAAAACGATAGTGATGATTTTAACTTCTTATAATATTCTCACTCAAGACGATGACTTTGTGCCTTCTACTTTATGTGAGACATATTATAATTATTTAATTTTTACTTTGACGATGAAATGGGCACTAAATGAATTATGAATTACTTTATAAATAAATTCTTCTTGTTATATCTTTTTTTTTTTTTTATAGTAATTATAATGGTTAAAAAATAATAAAAAAATTACTGATTATAGTTCTTTTTGGGCTAATGACCCCAATTAAAAATTTCTTACACTGCTCCATCTTAATTACTGGTCCATGAAGCATAGGACATTCTTTATATATATATGCATTTGACACCATGCAAGAACTTCAAAGAAGTGGTATGAGACTAGCTAGCACCCGGCTAGCTACCTTAAGAGCATGTTTGTTTGGTCGGAATCGAGGGGAATGACTGGATGAGAGCAGATTGAAATCTCATTCCATTCTATTCCACTTCTCTCCCGATTTTGTCCAAACAAATAAGCCATAAGTGGTTCAGGCCTTTAGATTTGTAAAACCTTAGAACTTTAGAAGTGTATTAACAGTGCACATAATTACAAGGCCACAAGAATATGCTTCAATGCAATATTTATCAAAAACCGTACCCTATCTATCTACTGCATGGGTTGGTTGTCGTTGGCACAGGACAGCTAGAAGACAGCTGGGGATAATTGGATAATTGTTTGAATGGTGGTGGGGGGAGCAAACAATTTAGGTGATTTGAATTTACCATTTCAGTGGCAGAATGGTGGCAGTTTGTGGTACTACGTACTTTTGGCTCCAACCAACATATTCATGCAAGAGCCAAGAGGTACATTATATGTTATTGAAGGAGATTCCAAATTGATGTTGAAGGTTGAGAGAAAGGACCGGTCTTCAATTCCATGGAATGATGGTTGAGGCTAAGCCAGCTGATCGATAGTAGAAAGGCCTCAAGCATTGGTGTCCTTTTCGTCCCTTAACTCTCGATCAGTACTACTTCGCTTTCTCTGCAAAACAAGAATCTTAAATCTTAAGTAGGATACATATGTATACGACACTCCTTGGCCGTGTCTTCACCCTTTATATCCTCACCATTTTTGTGTTGTCCAATAATATATTAACGAAATACTCAATGATCAATATATTTACCCTGGCACTCGTACATATAGGGTGTGGATTCCATCACGCGAGACCCATACCTGTGGGACTCACACCCTATCAGCGAATGAGTTATCATACAAGGGCCTGTTTGGGTGTCCAATTCAAAATTAAACAGTTCGAGAAATTTTACAGTGTTGAGGAAATAAATCCATAACCTTAAATTAGAGTATTTTAAAAAATTGGAGTCATAAATATAGTTGATGTTATATAATTAATTCTTAAAAATTCATGAAATGCCACTATTTTGAATTTTCACTCTTATTTATGATGATAACTATTATTTTCTTGAATTTATCAATTCAAACACTATGCAAAATTTCTTGAACTATTTAATTTTTAATTGGACACCCAAACGACCCCTAAGTCAATTTTTTTATTTAAAAAAAAAAAAAAAAAGAATTGCTCCTGATAATATAATTAATAATCTGTCTCTTTAAACCTTCTATAAAAATAAATTCAAATTATTTGAAGGATAACTAACTTAAAATATGAGAGGGCTTTAGAGATGATCTTGGAGAGCCATTCCGCCCAACTTACTAGGTTTAAAACCCTTGGGACGACTATGGACTCCAAATAACACGATGGAAAATAGATGTACACCAGGGTGGAGGCATGGCTTTTTAATTTTTTAATTTGTATTTTTAAAAGTCTAAAATTGTTTAATTTCCATACCCATCGAGCCCTTAATATTTGGCATACATTTTACATAATTAAAGACTGGATCTTCATTCTCTAGTCTTAAAAAACAATGGAGTTAAAAATAATTTACCAAAAACAACCTATGTGTCTGGGAAGTTGATAAGGCATGGGACTATGGGAGCCTAGGCTATATACGTTGCTTAATTTTATACTCTACACAAATAGCATGCTTTCCTATTAGAGTATCTCCAGCCATGTGAGCTAAATTAGGTGTGTTATTACTTTTTTAGTACATGTTATAATGTCAAATGCTATAATTTAGCACAATATTCTCAAATGATGCAAATAAACATAATGTGCTATTTTTTACCACAACTTCAACTCTTTCCACAAATTTAAGATCTCATAAGATAATGAATGAGGTATATTATGGATCAAATGTAATGTTACTTGATTGGGATGAATGAATTAAAAAAAAAAAAAAGGTATGTTTTCTGATTTTATATATATATATAAGATTTCAATATTATTTTTGAAAATACTGTATTTGTTTATGGGCTGTTTGATTACTGAGAAAATTTTGGAAGAAAAATGAAGGAAAAGAAGTTGCTAGTGTTTTTAATTGTTAAGAAATGGAAGAAAAGTTGACATGATAAATATAACAATAGCTTACCTTTGTACCAAATATAGCACAAAGATGAGTTATTATTATATTTAATACATGCATGTAGGATACCGTTGGAATATCCAACTTGTACTAAATGTTGTAATATATATATAACAATAACACATCGTATAACTCATCCTTGGAGATGCTCATAGGATGGCGACGACACACTGAGGCACAGAGGTCCACTTTTGCGGACTGGTCTTATGTGGTTTCAACGTTTTTACGACTTTTATTGGTCCTCTTGCTCTGGATATGACAAATACACATGCAGCTGGGCTCATGATTCTGTTTGTACACTGCCTAGTTTGTCATTTTCGACGCCGACAAGATTGGGCAGCCATTCCTTCAAGAATGCTTTCATTCCATCCATCCCCTGCCAACTGACAATCGCCACGATCTGTTACCATTGCTACGTACCCTCTGCAAAGATTCGTTCTATTCTAACTGGTTTAATCTGCAAAGATGAAAAGAAAAAAAACCGACTGGGTTGCATGTCATCTTCAACAGCTATTTTACAAAGGTGGTTTCCATCTCCTGCCTGCCGATTATTTAGCATGCCCCATAAGCATTGATACCCTTTGCAAAAGATGGAGAAAACGATGGTGACCACTGACCACTGACCACACAGGCTTCTCATTCTGTCTGTCCAAGTGTAGATTGGATTGTATCTTTGACACACAAAGGTTGGGTCCCTCGAAATGGGGCGTAGGGTTGTGCCTCGAGTGGGTTCAGCTCACCCACTCCGAATCCAACCCAACCAGTGGGAGGGTTTAAGGTAGCCTCTTATAGGCTTAGGATTGAGTTGAGGGTAAAAAATTGGGACCTCTGTTGGCATATCAAGACTTGCGCGCTTTGAAGTGTAAAATAAGTGGTAGATGAAATGCAAGTCTTTGAGTGTCAATAGAGGCCTCCTAAAAAATTCTCTATTCAAATTGAGCTTGGGGTGCGCAACGTGTCCGAAAACCAAAATCAAACCTAGCATAATTGACTCATGATCATAACCATAGAACAATCTGAGCTAGTACTGTAATATGCCACTGCATGGATGGCATAGGCATTTCAGATGCTTACCAGTTGAAATGAATATAATGGTTGATCCAACAGCTAGTCTATACAGCGTTGTAAGAGTAGAGTAACATGCACTGCAGGAATTCCCAGTTTCATTCATAAACTTAATTTCCCAATTCTATGCCCTGAATCATAATTCCAAAAAACACTGAAACTAAGAATGAAACAAGCTTATGATCAATAGCAAAAATACGAACAGCCCCTGAACTCTTTTTCGGGATGAAGTCCAAAAATTTTAAGAACAGACCATTACCAGCTAAGAACTTATGATTTGCCTGATACCAAAAATCAAATGGAAGACAAAAAGGGAATGAAGAAGTCACAGCCTTCAGCGTCATTGCACCATCACTGACCTTCCTTGTTAATTGCTTGCCAATCCATCGTCGGTCATCTTCATCTGCATCACGTATCATTGCCGCGAACTATTTCTACTCTATCATCACTTGAGGAATTCCCTACTTTCATTCACGAACTTAATTTCCCACCTTCTATGCCAAGTATCATAATTCCAAGAAACACTAAACTACGAATGAACGAGCTTATGACCAACAGAGAGAATTCGAACAGCCCCTGAAACTCTTTTTCCGGACGATGCCAAAAAATTTAGGAACTGACCATTACCAGCTAGCTAGTAACTTAAATTAAAGTTTTAGCAGTGAAGAAGAAGATTTGCAATCTTCTTTAAAAGTTATGCAGACTTTTTTTACCCCCACACAAAAGAAAGGCTTGTAGATTTTATATGGGAATTATTATTCAAGGTCTCTCTCTTTTCAACCAAAGCCAAGCCATACCTCAACTGAAAAAAGAGCAATTCTTATAGCCCCGCGCATGCCCATACGCACCCAAAAAAAAAAAAAAAAAGGGCCTAGATTTGCAGTCATGGAGTCCCTAAATTCACCATTAAGTGGGGAGGTCCATTCATTCTTAAAATTGTGTTTAACAGTAGCTCTATATAATATATGTGTCAAGAAATCTTGACACGGGCACCACTTTAAACCCTATAGATGTAAATGGGATCACACTGGGGTGGAAGGATGGAGGAGTGTTGTGGGTTTGACTTCCTGTGGGTGCGTGTATCTCTAATCTGGCAACAATCCAAACTCTTTTGCATGCAAGAACATGTAATTTTATAGTATAGACAAAAAGGCCAAGTCTAGAGAAGGCGAAGTCTATAATAGATAAACTCTCTAGCTCACTCCACTCGTACAAAAAGGAAGGAACAAAAGGGGCAATAAAAAGGCTAAAGAAGGCCAGTGATGATGGCATCATCCAATGCCGCCACCGCCCCTGGAAATGTGCTACTCCTCCCTATGCGTGCCTTTACCTCTTCCAGCTGCTTCTCTAGACGCTCAATCGTAGCGAAGTCCCCCATCATGGTAATCACCCCATCATAGTGATTTCTCAGCCAACCCACATTTACATTAATGGACTCCAGATCATCAAGGGTTGCTTTGATGAGAGCCTTGTCTTCAGCTCTAAGGACACGGACTGAACATCTCTCAAGCAGTGCTAGGCACTTTACCAACGATTCTGCTGCTACTGTCAAAAACGAACAAGACCGCAATGTAGATTCGGAAAACATATCCCCATATCTGTCATATACTCGGGATAACAGTGGGATGGCCTCAGCATGCACCCACATACCTCTCCACAATATCCTATTATGGGTGATATTCAGACACTGTGCTTCTGAATGTATAGTAGATTCACTCTGAATGTTATAATCAGCCAGGGTCTTCCCATCCTCTGCTCTCCACCGAATATGAGCCTGTGTTGGTCAGGTGGGATGCCCTCCTTATCCTGAAGCATTGCCTTCACATTGTTGATAGTGTCAGAGATACAAACCCCAAGGCTTATGACTTTTCCAGTGATCATTTTCACAAAAATATGCAATGGCTCACCACCCAAACGAACAAGCATGTGGAGGGTAGACTCCTTCCGGATGTAGTAGTCTGCTAAAGTCCGACCATCTTCAAGCTGTTTTCCAGCAAAAATTAACCTCTGTCGGTAGGGTGGGATGCATGCCTTATCCTGAAGCTTGGCCTTAACAACACCAATGGTTTCATAACTATTAACGTTGAGAGTAACAGTTTTTCCAGTGAGTGTCTTAACAAAGATCTGCATCTAAATTCCAATCATATCATTGTGAGAAAACCCAAAGAAAAAATAGGATGGTAACCAACTGATACACAGATCGGGCATAACCTCAATGGAAAGGATTCATTTACTTTAAAAAAATACAACATCCATGTAAACAGAAACCAAAAAAATGTAGAATATACATAAATCATCACACCCAGAAAATCCTCGATCTGATCTCCTCTGTTCCATCAGAGTAATTGAGGGACAACACTTGGCAAGGACTATCAATTACAATGATAAAGTAACAAGTTCAATAAGCTCTTCACTCAGTAAAGGAGAAACATCTGAATAAAACCATGGTTAGCAACTTCTAATTCCAACCAAAGACTCATTACATGGGCCAAAGAATTGCCCCTGATGTATATCACATGAAATGTATCTGATCAATTCAACTCAGTTCAGATGTATTGTTGAATATACCATACACAAATTATACAATGCACATAAGGGAATCAAATCAAATCCTTATCATCAGGCAATCTACGTAGTTGACACCAAATATCATAAAGGTCAAGTTCGAGTCGAGAGAGAGGCTACTCCATGCAAAAACTATTGAAAGTTAGGACCATATGCAAACCACCCTCCCAAGACCCCACTTTAGCGAGAGTGGTTAATTGCCTTTTTTTTTTTTTTTTTTTAAGGTAACATAATCGTTTTATCAAACAGTTATAGTCTTAAATCATATAGTAACTGCACAAATTTTATAACATTCAATTTATTCAAAAGTTGAAAATTGGAGGGAATGAATTATATAAAGCTATGTAATTTCATTTCTTTTCACAAAAATGAAACCCAAGTTACCCAAAAATTTACAGGGAAAAAGGCTAAGGCTCAATCAGTAAACTCAAGATTGAGAAACAAACACAAAATTGGGTGTATAAATTAATTGAGTATATATATATATATATATATATATATATTTTAGTGCCTGTGTCTCTAACCTAGGGAAATAAAATAAAATAAAATAAAAATTTTTTTTTTTTAAAAATTTCTACTCAATTATATAAGTTCTGTGCAGTGCTTTCAACCAAAGATAACATGAGATCATTCCAATGCAGTAATCCCATCTGAAGAAACAAACACAAATCAGAAAACAAATCTTACCTTTAGAACTTGTGTGCACAAATCGGAATAAAGACCCGTATCTCTGAAAGAAATGGTGGTTAACAATTTGAATGAGTGATGAATAATAGAGGGAAAAAAAACTTGGGACATTCCAATCTCTCTGAATAGAGAGAGAGAGAGAGGGTTTCTTTCGTTCTTCAAGAGAGATTGAGAGAGTGGAGACGGGGAGACCGAGATTTGAAAGAGGAGAGGAAGTGCCGTCTGTGAGAGACAGAGCCACTGAGATAAAGAGGGACTCTTCGTCTTCAAGGAAAAAAAAAAAAAAACAGAGCCTGAGAAATTCGGGGGAAATGGGCTGAGATACAGTTTCAAGTATTAAATATTTATATTTTAAAAATTATTATTAAAAAAAAATTGGTTAAATTACAATAAACTACACAACTCCTTTAAAAAAAATTGATGAAATATCCCTGGTTAGATTTAAGCTTTTCGAGGTAAAAAAAATAACGTTGAAATTGAGTGAAAAAAAATACTATACCCTTTTTCATAAGCTCAATATTTATTCATTCTTGTAGTGTTTTTTAATCCACCTAATTTCTATATGATTTTCCCTCCAAAACTTAACAAAGGGGACAATACATTGATATTTTTTGTAGGGGAGTTATGTGAAAAATTGTTAAACATTTAGGGGTTTCTTGTGATTTACCTTTTTTTTTTTAGTAGGGTTTGCCCATCAGCATCGGGATTTGGTGTTGCACACATCCAATGGAAGGTGCGTTGCCAATCATGTTATGCACAATGCAGCTATGCACAATACAAGCAACACACCAGTCATTGAATGTACAAAACACCAAATCAAAGCCTGTGCTACTCTCCACAATCCAATATGGTCTTCCATAATCCAGTATAGTCTTCCATGGTAACCTGGTAGGAGCTGGTGATGGGTAGTGATTATAATGATAGTGACAATGATACCGATGGTGGAAGTTGCCATAATTTCTGTTATTAAATTTGACAAATTTCAAAAATACACTAGTTTGGTCAATGTTTATTGATTGTCAAAAATCATTACTCCTTCCATCTGACAAAAATAAGTCATTTTTATTACTTTTTTTGTCTCAAAATGTTTGGTCATTTTGAAAAGTCAAATCATAATTTTTTTTTTTTTTTTACTTTCTTATACTATTCTTTGTTATTTTAATAATTACACTCCAATGCAAAACCCAATACCTAATAAGAGAATGTACTTTTGAAAAGATAAAATTTAATAAATACCAAGACAATGCAAATAATATCTTATTTTTTAAATTACATGTTTTGTCAAATTTGATCAATCTTTGTAAAACAGAGGGAGTATTTCTAATTGATGGAGGAATGCTCAGTGCCACTATCAAAAACTTGAAAGGGAACTTTTTACCAGAAAAAGAGGGGGTTGCAAATTGATTTCGACTCAAGCATAGGAGACAAAATATAATTTATCCAATATTTTTTTTTGAAGAAAATAATACTAAAGAATTCAAAATGTTAAAGAATTATTTGAACTAAAAGAGGGGGAAATTCCATGCATCCAGATAGACCCACGTGAGTGTGTTGGGATTCTATTTCATTTTCATTGTTAAGATGCAAAAGCTAACATTGCTCTTATAACTAAAACGTAGTCACCGTTTGGTTGCACTTTTTAAAAGATCTTTTATTAAGTAGTAAAAGTCATTTTGTACTATTTTGCTTTTTGTTTTTAGATAGAAGTAACAAAAGCAAAAGCGTGTTTAGTAAAATTGATTTCGCTAGTAATTTTTTGGATGTAATAGGAGACTCTACTGACTCATCATTGCCCAAATAGAAACCTAAGACAAGGACAACCTTTCTTGATCATAAATTTTTCGAATTAAAGTCAAGCTCGTCCATAAGGTAAAAATAACTTTTAAAAACAAATCTTCATTGCTTTTGCTTAAAATCAAATATTTTGTTTTTTGCTTTCTAAAAGTCCTTTTTATTTCCTCTAACCAAACAGCGTTTTTTGCTTTTACAACTTTTTGCTTTTAAAAACAAAAAAGATCTTAATATAAATGCAACCAAACGGTGCCATAGTAACATAATAATTGGAGGGCCGCTGATCCTTTAGCCTATCTACTATCTAGGGCCATCCCATCTATACTTAAAGAGAGGTTAGATGGACGCTTGAGCTTTAGCCAAAAAAGAAATGTTTGGAGATATTAAGGTTTCACATTGACGAGCCAAGGTTGGCTTTAGTAGTGCAAAAGGTTTTTTTAGTATCCCCAAACAAAATTTCTCAGAAGGGAGATGGGGGAAGTTTTTTTGTTTGTTTGTTTGTTTGTTTTTTTTTTTTTTTTTTTAATGACTTGAATATTTTTACAATTGCTTAAAGGATTTGTCTTTGTTTTTGTTTCTCATTGTGTTACAAACTTTAACCAATACATCAAATCAAACTTTGTTAATCTTTACAAATATAAATTCAAGGTAACAAATAATTCGAACTTCCTTACAAGGTACCTGGCGAAGCTAAAGCACTAGTGAAGGTACCCCAAGAATTGAGCCACAGGGTGAGCAAATTGACAACAGGAAATATAATTACTGTCAAGGAACAATTGCAGCTTCCATTTTAACAAATCAAATGTAGATGTGATCACACGGTACGACAGTTAAGTGAAATAAATTCCAAACTTTTTTGCAGGCATGAACATGCGATTTTATAACAAAAAAAGAAAGAGCAGAGTACAAAAAATAAACTCTCTCTAGCTCACTCAACTCGTACAAAATGGGAACGAAAAGGGTGCAATAAAAAGGTTTTAAGTCTAAAGAAGGCATGTGATAAGGACATCATGTAAATCCACAGCCCCTGGAAATGCGCTACTTAAACCTTCAACTCTTCCAGCTGCTTCTCTAGACGCTGAATGGTAGCAAAGTCCTCCATCATGCTAATCGCCCTATCATAGGGATTTCTCAGCCATCCCACATTTATGCCTTGGAAGAGACATCAACTATTTTTGCCTTGGAAGGATTTTTTCCTCTTACATCCCCACCCCCTTTTTTTTCGTTCTTTCTTTAATATATGCAATACAGTTGTATATTAGGTCTTCAATCATCTGGGCAATATCATTAGCCTATAATTTAGAGAAGGAGCCAAGAATGATAGCTCATGCAATAAGTATCATAAGCTTTTTACTCCAATAAATAAACTGGAGTAAAATTTTCAAATTACTTGCATAGTAGTGAAAATGAGAATTACATACAGGTATGGTGAAAGTCAGTCTAGAAAATCCAGAAAGTGATTCCACTTTAACTTCTGGTTTTGCAACTGAACTGATCCAGCAGTAGGTTACTTGGCTTCTTCTACTTTTGACTCCATGTTCAACTCAGAAACAGCTTCTGCTTTCTGTACAGTATCATCAGTGACAGCAACATCAGCTTGCCTTTGCAGGTGCTGGAAGAGCCTTGCTACACACAGGTATTGTAGAAGAGTCTTACTAACTTGACTCATGCCTCTTCAACATAATGGAGTTTTAAGTTCACAGGAAGTGATGAAATAATCTGATAGTCCCAAGATGAATTTCTAATTTTATAAAAGAATCTGCCAGGGTTCCAATTGCATATGACTATTAATTCAGAGTATCAAATGATTCAAACTTCTTTACAAGGTACCTGGAAAAGCTACAGTGCTAGCGATGGTACCCTGAGAGTTGAGGTGGCTAACCAACAAATTCTAATGTGCAGATAAAACAGGAACTGCGATTACTATCAAAGAAGAATTGCAGCTTCTATTTTCAGAAAGGTTACAATCAGTGATTACAGAATTTCTTACAGGTGCGATGCTCTCACCACGGCTGCCCTTTCCCTCCAAGCCGACGTGCCAGCTCATAATCCTTCTTCACTGAGCAGCAATAAAATGGCCTAATGATTAATAAAGGAAGAAAAAGAACAGCCCCAGAAACTCTTTTTTAAGATAAATTCCAAAAATTTAAGCACTGTCCATTAACGGCTATGAACTAATAGATTGACAAACAATTCTCATATAAAAGTATGACTAACAATTAAAGATGACTTACTGAGAGTAACACGCTTTGCATGAATGGCACATAGATTTGCATCTTCAAACAGATGCACCAAAAAATCTTCTGAAGCCTATAAACACAACCAACAAATTGACATAAATGATGAATGCACATATTTGTAATAAGAATACTCACAAACATATTCAACATCATCACAAGCAATAAGCAACTCTCAAGCATAAAAAATTCGAAATGCGCACATTTGGAAATTTGAAGTTTGAGGAGTTCAAAATATGTTCTAGACTTCTAGGAAATAATTTGCAAAGTCATTAACTCAACCGATGATTTGGACAAAAAAATAACATGCTCTTAAAATACCATTTCAGAAAGATATTATATTTGGAATTTAGAAGTTAAAGAAGTCAAATAAATTTAGCTAGAAAAGAATTTGCATGGTTACATAGGCCATCACAGCAGAACTAAACCAATAATTTAGACAAGCAAAAATGAAGGTGCATGTATTAATGGATCTACAAAAGTTTACATGCACAAACAAATCTATCTATATGCATGCACTTATGCAAGCACCCCGACTCAATCATTCAGTTGGAAAATGTAATAATACCTCCTGTAGTGCCACTAATGCTTCAGCTGTCCACCGTGTAATTTCAGGGGAATAAATGTGGCTAATCTCTCTTACCTAGGACAATGTTAAGTACTGTTAGGACTTGGACCATGTGAATCAAACCTCACTATAAGACCAAACACACACAAGTAAATGAATAGTATACCATATGGAGCAATGTCAACAAAGAATAAGACATATAATCCCTTTCAATGGGTGATTCACATGCACAATGCAAAGCAATGCAGCACAGCACAGCACACATACATGCACAACACAGCCAAATATCCACACAAAACAAAACACAGCACGCAACACACAGATAGAAAAATTCTATAAATGTTACTGCACTATAGGAAAGTGACATTAGACCAGCATGAAGGCTGAGTCACTGAGATTAAAATTTTGCCAAACCCTCATCTAGGATTGGTTTGCTTGTAATCTGTCTCTCTTTTATCTAAAATTATTTCCATCCCATGACCAAAAAAAATCCATCAATTGTTTATTAACTACTTAAATTAACAAAGACTCAATACATGTATGATACAAACAACAATCCCAATTTCACATACATCATCAGAAATTCACAAATCATCCAACAGAGATGTATAATACTCAACTAAACTCAACCAAGCCTTATTCCCAACTACATGGGGTTGGCTAAATGAATCATTTTACACCATTCAGTTCTACCACGGGTTGTATTTTCTCACTACCTCTGGCTGCTATTTTTGGTCTAACTCTTATTCTACTAAGCCCTTTGACTTACTTAAGTCACTCTTACATACAGGTATGGGTCTTCGTTGCACATGACCAAACCACCTTAAACGATTTTCCCTCATCTTCTCCTCAATTGGCTTTGCTTCCTACCCTAGTATATATAGAGACAGAGAGAGAGAGAGAAATAAAAATAAATAAAAAAGAAAAGTGTGTGTTGGGGGGGGGGGGGGGGGGGGGGGGGGGGGGGGGGGGGGACTCACAGTTCTAATGAAAGGAGCAGCTGGGATAAGAAGCTTCCAAGTCTTCTGGAAGTGCCTAATCTCACGAAGAGCCACTGTTCCTGGTCTGTATCGGAACGGCTTCTCTGAATATAAATATAGAGAACCATTAGAAAAGCAAATCTCACCAGCATGACAGCATCATATTTAAATCAAACAATTTCTTTTTTTTAGGGGGAAAAAAAGAGAAAAGCAAGAGTTCAAAAATAGTAATAATAAAACTAACTTTGGGAACCATCTCTTGCAGCTGTACTTGCTCTTCCGCCAGATGCCTGTAATTTGCTCCAAATCAAATACTATCGATGGTGGTTGTAGTAGAAATAGCAGTACTAACAACAAGACATTTGTAAATTTTTCCACACAAAAAAACTCCGTTTGGTTGCTGAGAAAACGAGGGAAAATAAAAGAAAAGAGAATATTGAGTGATATTTTTCGTTGCTTTTTTATTTTAGTTTTCAATTTAAAAAACAACTCTAAGCCAGATACTGGCATTAGGCTCCATTGACGAACTTTCCGTTTCCGCCGCTCCAAATCACTAAAATAAAAATAAAAAAATTTCAAATTTCGTCGTCACGCTTTTCCTACATTTTCTCACCGGCCAAACAGATGAAAAGAGAAAATTAGAGAAAGCGAGCACGAAAGCAGAGAGAGAGAAAGATACCGGACTTCTTCCAGGCGACACTGGTGAGGTTACTCCGGCAGCTGTAATTTTAGTAAGAAAAAATTAGGGTTTCAGAGAAAAAAGCAACACAAGCAGACATACATACATATATACATAATAGAGAGAGAGGGATCTGACCAGATTGACGTCGCTTTCGTGGTTTTGCGGGGGTATGTTTAGTTCTCGCCATGGATTGATGATTGCGAATGTGCCTGTGTAAGTCAGCTGTTCACACTACCCCTTTTTGTATTGCTTTTCTAGCTCGACCTGGTGTGGCGTGAACAGCTTCGGTTTGCCGCATCCGCAACAGATCACCGGAGAGCTTTGGTCGGCGGCAGATCACCGGAAGAAGAGAGGGATGAGTGTCGAAGAAAGAGATCTTAGAGACGAATCGTGGGGTAACAGTATGGGACTATGGGAGGCGTTAACGGTGCTTCTGGGGATGTTGCAGTGTTGCACTGAGCTGTCCCATCCGCTTTAAAATTCAGATTTTGATTTTTCCCGCCCTTTTTTTTTTGTTTTTTTGATCGAAAAGAACAAGAAACCCTAAGATTTAGTATTTTTTTCACATAACCCTCGAAGAAATTTAGATTACAATGTGCACAAAACAGTTTACAAATTTAACAATTAACGTCATTGTTAATCACTATTCATGAAATTGGAGCCACTGTTAATTTCATAAATTACAGTTAACGATGACATTAATTGCTAAATTTATAAACTGCCTAGGAATACATTGCAACCTAATTTTCTTAAAGAGGATTACGTGAAAAAAGGTCAACCATTAGAAGGTTTCCTATAGTTTACCCAAAAAAATGGCACTTAATAGCTTATGCGTGATGGTAATAGGAAGGGTGGAGTTGAAGTTAGATTAGAAATATCCCACTTCCAATTTTGAATTCATTTCAAGAATAAGGATTTAAATAACAAAAAAATTAAAGAATCAAAGCAACCATTGCAAAACAGATACAGTTAGGGTGATTAACACTTTCCCTACTTAGAATAGAGCTTCTTTTTCTTTTTCTTTTTCTTTTTTTGGGTAAATAGAGTTGGAGGGAAACGACTAGAGTGGTTTTCCTATATTATTGTGATCATAATAGTATCCTACTCACTAGAAACCAATGATAGAAGAGACTTAGATGGACTGCAAAGTAAAAAACTATAGGTGCTCTCTCAAGCCGGTGAGCCATGTTTGATCCAAAGACCTTTCTAGCCAGTTGGACCATAAAACCTCCTTACAGGAGTCACTTTCAAATTTAGAGACCTTTCAACTCATGTTTATAAACCAACGGTAGATGGCGATTCTAAGCTTTTATTTTTTCATAAAACTGTGTTCACCCAGTTGTTTATGTTCATTTTCAAACTACTATTCAACAAATCAACTAAGAATCACACAATAGAAATGTACGAACGCATTGTCATCCTTGAAAAGAAACCCCACATAGGGAACCTTTTGGACGTCCCAAGGTCTCCTTGGGATCATTCAAATAATGCAATATGAATCATTCGAACGATGCATTGGTTGAAAAGTCTTGTCTGTTTTCAACCATGCAATTGTTCGGATGATCCAATGAACGATTCGATTAATTAAGGATGCGTCATCAAGTGCTTATCCAAATTTGAGTCTTGCAAGTTTCCTTTCATTGTGGATTTGGATTTGGTTGGGTCTGTGGTTTTTACCACTGCATATATTGATGGGTTTTCACTGCTTCTGTTTATTAGTCATTATTTGGTTTGTTGTTTGGCTTTGGGGGGTTGTTGTGCTTAGAGGTGGTGACTATATTTGGCTTTGCTTGTCGAGAGGTTTTTAAATTTTTTTTTGAATAAAATTAAGGAGCTTCAAGCATCATAGAACAATCCAGCATCTCAACTAGGTTGGCATGCCTGGGAGTTCTAAATCATGTGCTATTCACCCAGAATTTATTAATAAAAGAAAGAAGAGTACAAGATAAGATAAAAAAGAAAAAAATTAAAAGCTTTGGTCATATGCCAAAACTCACAAAAGGAAAGGAAATAAATAACCTCTAAGGCCTAAATTTGTAAGAAGGCAGACCACAAGAGTCATGCTGAAGGAGAAGCATAATTTCCTTAGGGGCAGACCACCACCACTGAAAACTGTTGAACTGTAATCCCATATTAGCACATTTGTCAGCCACAGCATTACCTTCACGAAAAATATGACTAAATTGAAAGTTCATCTGACTTAAATAATATTGACAGTTATGCCATCGAGTCTTCAATTTCCAAGGAGGCTTATAATCCTAATTGTGAAGGCCCTGGATAACTGAAACTGAATCACACTCTAACCAAAGATTACGCCACCCATTATTCCAAGCTTGCTCAATACCACAAATAACAGCCATCAACTCAGCAACAAATGCAGACTGAATACCAAAAGTAAAGCAGTAAACCTCTTTCACAAAACCTTGACAATTCCTAAATACACCACCAGCAGCTGCAAGACCCGAATTCCCTTTAGCTAGTCCATCAGTATTCAATTTAAGCCATGAAGGTGAAGGAGGCTACCACTTAACTGGGATAATGGAAGGAGCCTTTTTACGAATCCCCACAACTCCAAAAGAATGCAAAACAAGAAGATCAGCTAAAGAATTATTCATAATACCCCCACTGACTTTGCCAATAACATGAAGTATAGAGATGATATGGAGACAAGACCTTTTAAAATTAGGCTTCTTACTCTCAAACCTAACCAGATTTCGTGTGTACCAAATTGAATCAACCACTAACATCACAGATGCAAGCCAAATATTAAAAACTTGAGAGCTCAAGAGTTTCGACTTTGAGGTAACAAAATGCCAAAAATCCATAAAATTGAGGCCAGGAAAAGGCATAGGAAAATGAAATATATCAACAAGCCATGTCTAAAGAGGAACAGCAAACTCACTATAGACATCCCATTTTGTTCCTCCATTTTGATGGTGAGTTCCCGATGATGAGGTCTATGATGTTTATTGTCAATTTGGGTCTATTTTCTACGAGCAAAGCAAGCAAGTGGGATGGTAGGTGGATGTGGGGAAGTGTAAAAAAGGTAGGGAAAGTAATCTTCCATATGAAAAAAAAAGGAAGTGGGATGTTAGGTGAAAAAAATAGAGAAGAGGATGGCCAGCTTTCCATCAAAGTTGAGAGGTTGTCAGGGATAGTTTTCTGTGAGGGAAATAATCATCTGGCAGGCAGGCACTACGCCTCGTTTATAATGAAGAAGGGAGTGAGGAGTGAGGTCAGGGGTGACGATCCTACACGGAGATTTTTCCCTATAAATAGAGGGAGCTATTAGGAGTTCAAGGGGGCAGAAAAAGAAAGGATTCCTATATTGAGAGGGCATTATACTGAATAGAGAAGGAATGGTGAGAGAAAGAGTAGTGAGAAGATAATAGAGAGTCAATCAGTAAGGAAAGGGAAAAGCTTGCCTAACTCAAAGGAAGAGACACCGCCAAGTTGGTAGTAGACCTGAGGGACAATCTGAACATCAACCTGCTTTATTTGCAAGAGGTATAAGCATATTTTTTTTTTATATAGAATTGCATAAGTTGTTTAGATAGTAATTTTGTTACATGTAAAATTTGTTTAGACTAACCTCTTTGCAAGAAAGTCGGTTTAATCATGGGGAAGGTAAAATAGTGAAGTCATGCGTACGCATGTTTACGCCATGCGTGCGCATGACAAATCATGTCTACACATATTTATAGTATGCGTACGCATGATCATCCTATTTCTCGGATTCTTGCTATTTTTATTGGTATAATCATTATTCCTTCATTACTTTCTTTTTTCATCATTATTTTCATTACTTTTCCCCTTTTACTATTCATGTAATTATTATATTATGTCACAAGAATATGCACGTATCATTATAGTTTATTCTAACTTTTGTTCATTCCATACTTTACATGCTTTTTATTTACTTCATGTTTCACATGCCGTGTTTATATATATATATTTTATTGTTTTATGTTAATAATATGGCATCCGTGTGTGTTTTGCATGATGTAAAGTAATTTGGATTAAATTAAAATACTAAATATGGTCAATGAATACATAATGAGGGCCGGTTTATTACCAGGCATTGTTGGGTGCCTAACACCTTCCCAACATGTACCTTAGCTCCAAACCTTTCTCTGGTAAACAAAATTGGTCCTGTACCCTTCCAGGTGGCGACTCTCATTCCTATGCTAATCCCTCGGGTTAACACCACCATCAGAAGTAAAAAGCAAGTAAAACATCAGGTAAAAGTGGAAAGAGCGAGCGCGTGGCAAAAACCGGTGCGCTCACTCTTACAATGCAGGAACAAGTGTGTCGCATCTTCCCCATGGAAAGGCTGAGAGCATAAAGAACAACAAGAAGCCATAACAAAGCCCCGTTTTTGCAACTGATCATCAATAGGGACCTTGTTCCACAATAACCTCCAAACTAAAATGGAATATCTAGGGGGAATGAAATTTTTCCAAAGATAAACAGACCAAGTCACATGAGGCTTAGACTTCCTGCAAAAGGAATATGCAGCAGAGAATGGTAGATCCCCTGAAGAAGAATAAGGCCAAACCATAACATCTTGAACATCAGCCATAGGAAGAGGCACTTGAACAATTGCCACAGCAATAGAAGGGAATTCAACAGAGAACTCATTAGGAATCACCCAAGAATGATTATGAATAAAATTGGAGACAAGGTAGCTAGAATCCAATGAATCTGCTGGAATAGATAATCGATCACTGATAGGTTCACCTAACCAATTATCACACCACAATTTGATATCTGAGCCATTACCTACCACCCATTGTACATGGAAAGCAATATCAGCAAGAGCAATTTTAAATCCAGGCCACACAAATGATGAGTTATAAACAGCAGAGTATTGCATATGATTAATTTTAAATCTTGCCCTCAAGAATTTGCACCAAACATTATCCTGAGTCAACATTTCCCAACAAGATTTAAGCAAACTAGCTCTGTTAAAAGCCATAATATCTTTGACGCCTAGCCCTCCTTCATTAATATTGGAACAAATAGTATCCCAAAAAACAGTCACAAGCTTCCTAACATCTGACTTCCCTGACCTAAATAAAATTTCTCAGCCATATCTGCAATTGGGTTTAGAAGGGAAGAAGGCCATCTATAAAGCATAAAAGTATGAAGAAGCATAGGAAAAATAATAGAGTTAACCAATTGCACTCTACCCTGCCATAAATAGAAACATGCAATACCAACCTTCAATTTTAGATTTAACTCTATCAGTAATGGCTTGAAGATGAACCTTTTTAGGCTTGCCTTTAAATATTGGAACACCCAAATACACAAAAGGAGCTGTACCGGCAATAACTCCCAAAACATAGGTGATATTATGCCTCCTATAGCTGGCTCCTATACCAACAAACACCCTGCTCTTAGTTTTACTAATAAGTTGCCCTAAAGCTTGGCCATACATCTCCAAAGTATGCATAATAACCCTCAATCCATTTGTAGAACCTCTACAAAAAACAAGAATGTCATCAGCATAAAAAAGATGGGATGGAGCCATAAAGCCTCGAGGAGAAGAGATAGGAAGTAGCTTAGAGTCTGAAACAAGCTTGGAAATACTTCGACTAAGAACTTCCTCTACCAAGCAAAAAAGAAGGGGGGAAAGGGGGTCCCCTTGTCTAACACCCCTACTACAGCTGAAAAAGCCTGCTGGAGAACCATTAACCAAAATAGACAATTTTGCAAATTTTAAAGGGCATGAATCCAACTAACAAACTTAGGACAAAACCCAAACTGTTGAAGAACCTCGAGAAGGAAATTCCAATCTAGAGTGTCAAATGCCTTAACAATATCAAACTTAATTCCAACATTACCCCCATAGCAATGCTTATCCAGAAGATTCAAGCATTCGGAAGCCAAACACAAATTCTCAATAATCTTCCTACCCTTAATAAATGCAGTTTGATGGGGAGAAATAATTCTAGCAGCAATTGAGGCCAATCTATTTAATTGCCAAAATCTTAGGAATAATTTTAAACAAAAAATTTGTCAAAGCTATTGGCCTAAACTGAGAAATAGTATCTGCCTCAGGAACTTTAGGAATTAAAATCACAAAGTTGAATTAAAATTAGTAGGCAACCAACCTTGCTAAAAAAACATTGTAATAGCGTTGACCACATCCTCCCCTACTATATCCCAACAAGTTTGAAAAAACTTACCGCCGAACCCATTAGGACCAAGGGCATGAAATGGCATGAAATTTGAATATAGCCTATTCACCCACTCCAGGTTGAGTATTGTGAATCCTAAGCACTAGGTAATAGGGATCTTTTATTACGCTCGGTTTTTCAAAATTAATTGAAATTATGTCAAATTGGCCAACATTTTACAAATATCTCTTGTGAACTTCATTGTTTTTGTGGCTATGAACTTCTGCCAAAAAAAATAAAAAATAAAAAATAGAAGGCCAAATTTCATTTCGTAAACCATTTGGGCTTGCCGAGCCACAATTTAGGACCCATTTGGGTGTCCTAATAGAAATTACACAATTAGCATGTACTTTACATAATACTAAAAGCACAAAATTAGAAAGATTTAAGAAAATGATGGCGACCATCACAAATAAGAGTGAAAATTCAAAATATTGGTATTTGATGAACTTTCTAAAAATTGATCTTATAACATAAACTATAACGATGACTTCAACATTTTCAAATAGTCTCTAATTTCAAGGTTATTAAATACATTCTAACTGTTTGATTTCCTTTTCCTTCAAGACACCCAAATGGGTCCTTATTCTCCAAATTATTTATACAATAAAAGAGTATTGATAGACCATCAACAATCACTGCGTGGGATGAAAATGGGAGTGTGCTTGGAAGATGGATTTGGATTTGTTGACAACAACAATCAAGTCTGCAACCAAAACTGAACATTGGAGTATGCAGCTTCTGTAAATGAATAAAGCATGAAAGATTTCCATTAGTGTTCATGTCTGTAAGCACGCATGATGCATCCTTTTGCTGCTTCTTGTTTAAGAATCTGCAAACCACTTTAAGATTGCTCCATTCCAATAAAAAGATGCTTCCCACGCGTATCAATTGAACTGCTATCTCAGCTAAACAAAACTTTTTACAATATTTTTGTACAGTCCATAATTCTTCCATCTAACAGTCACCAAATAAACTGACTTGAGATAATTATCAAGCAACTCACTTGCTGTTGGACTTGAGATGATCGAATGGCACAAAGATGTAAAAAAAAATTGTACAAAAATGTTGTCCCCCGATCTTTTTTTTTTTTTTTTTGGATAAGTGAGTATATTCCAAATGAAAAGATGTACAAGTAAAAAAACCAAGCCAAGCTAGCCAATAGACCTATCAAATACACTATAATAAGCTCATACATGTTGCATAGTAATTTCACCTACTAGACAACTATAATGCTATGTCCATCTTGCTTGGATAATAATCTTTGTTAGACAGGTTTACCATTAATAGGGTATTTTAGCAATTTGACATTGTATGTCTAAGCATATAATGAATGGCACGGCACACTGGGAGCATCTTTTTTGCCTCCCACAATTCTTTAAACGCTTCTTCATATCATAACAATCTTCAAGTTGAAATTGGCTAATTCACAAACAGTAACACCCAAGTCTTTTTATTACATACTCAAATTTCTATCTTGTTCAAGACAATAAAAGAAATACAGCCAATACAATATCCAAATAAAGCTGCATCCAAATAACACTACTACAAGATCCACATTTACATCAGATCCAACAAAAACTAAAAGGCAATAAGAAACACATAAAAGAAGATCACGGCAGTTTACGAATTATTTCAACTCATGACGGTGTAATCTTTTATTCTGTTCCAGAAGTCATGTAAACTCAAAATTTTCATATAAGAGGCAATAGGTTGCGTAACTCACAATGTAGCTTTGGAAGTCCATCACCAAACAATTCCCTATTGAAGAAGCATGCTTGGATCTCATAATGCGCAATTACAACTCTAGGGCTGTGTGGGGGTTGGAGATGTTGGAGGCTTGAAATCCGGATACTGCAACCAAAAAGAGCAGAGGAAAGCAAGCATTTATTTAGAACATAGACCAAGACATTAATTATAATTGTCAAGAACCTAAATGCTTGGCCTTAGTAACGACATTGATGAAGAGGATTTTGATAATCCAAAGAAACCTCAGTTTCTGGGGGAATTTTTTCTGTCTAAAGGACATTCATGATTTTTGTTGCTTTGGAACCTTTTCTTCCCCCACTGTTTTTTTCCCTCGGGAGGGGGATTACACAGGCATCTAAGATATGCTATACTGTTGTATATCAGGCCTTCCGTTATCAGGGGCAATATCATTACC
This sequence comes from Liquidambar formosana, assembly GCA_039720395.1. Classification (NCBI taxonomy): domain Eukaryota; kingdom Viridiplantae; phylum Streptophyta; class Magnoliopsida; order Saxifragales; family Altingiaceae; genus Liquidambar; species Liquidambar formosana. Next base: position 2,980,333 of record CM077827.1, on the reverse strand, counting down.
CTATATATTAGAAAAGGAACCAAAAATGATAGCTCATGCATGCCATTGACAAGCAGCAAGAAAACCTTAGCCACTTGTAAGTGGTTCATGAGCTTCAAACTTCAATAACTTAAACTGGACTAAAAATTTTAAAGACATGCAGAGTGGTGAAAATGTGAATTACATATGGGTATGGTGAAAGTGGTCTTGAAAATCCAGGAAGTGATTCTGCTTTAACTTCTGGTTTTGGTACTGAATTGATCTCAGGAGTAGGTTTCACAGTTGCTTCTGCTTTTGGCTCTGTGTTCAGATCTGGGCTTACCTCTGGAGGTGCTGGAAGAGCCTTGTTATACACAGGTGATGGTAGAAGAGCCTTCCCAATTTGCTGAATTTCCAAGATAAATAGGAGGATAGATTGTAATCATGTATAGTAAGCAACAAATAACTGTTTGAAATTAGAGAAAAAAGTAAAACAATGATGTGCATGATTGTAGGCTCTATAAATATTCATATTCTCAAGTTCGTCAGGTACCGAAAACGGATGTTGCTCATGTCCCCACAAGATAATCACGCTTTAAAAATGTTCTTAATAGCAACTTTAGTGCATTTGCAACAGATTAACTACAAAAATTTGAACTAAACTTCTCAGACAAAGAAAGAGAAAAAATGTTCCTACACAAACGTAAGATACCTTTATCTCATCGACAAGTTCCTTAGGGGCAACCTTGGTGGTCACAAATTCGTCAACTTGTTGCAGAGTTTTCTTTCGATCCTGTGAGGGAAAGTAATAGAGTTGAAGCAAACAGAAAACCTTCCTTTCCATGTAAGTTGTAAGAAGGATCAGAGTTTTGAGGCTGTAAATGACACAATCTGTGTCTTGATGCTATATTGCAGATGCCTTTACCACAGTGCAATGACAGCTTCGGCATGTAATGTCAGAGTCCAGAACAATCATAATTGGTTATTGTGTATTTTTTTGAAGGGGGTGAATTTTTTTCATTACAGCCACAAAACAACTTCCCTTAACAAACATTATGCAAAGGAGAAAATTAAAAATTTAGAAAGGCAACAAGACTGACTTCTGAAAATAGTAATCGCTTGCTGACAAACTGAAGAAGTGCAACTGAGCCCAGAAGTTGGAGTATTGTTTCAACCTGAAAAGATGAGTATGTATCAATGTGGATTTTCTTATCACAAGCATCAGGATCACTGCTCCTTTTTTTTTTTTTTTTGAAAAGATAGCAATAAACAAAGAAGATTAATAAGGAGTCAAACAGCCCCACCTCTGTGAATGCCAATAGACCTAATCCAGTAGCTGCAGCAACTCCAAGGGTAAGAGACAACGCATCAGAACCCTCCTGCATATTTATTATCAATCATAAACCAGAGAAATGCCCATCATCAGAACTCAGAAGAAAAGTCGCAACTTTTCAAACGAGGAATCATAGAAGGGGTTGGTTCCATTGACTTTAGAAAGGTAACATGCTAGTTTTTGTACAGATTAATGTTATGACTTCGGAAGATTTTACATACATCCCATATTTGCATAACATTAACATGCTTTACCAAAAACAGAATTAGTTAAAGTACGTACCATAACCTACTTTATAAGAAACCAATACTAAATTTAAAGAGTAGCAGAGAGCTTTGTGTGGCAGAAATCCTAGAAACCAGCAAAAAAAATAAAAATAAAAATGGCAATGGCACTTATTAATGGTTCTATTGTTCCAAATTGATTAAAGGATCAACTAAGTAAACCATAAAAAATAAAAATAAAAAGAGAAAGGATCAACTATATAAGTTATCCCTAGTCAAAATCTTTTCTTCCAATGGACTCCGAAAATGATCTTACTCCGAAAATGATCTAAAATATACATGTTCAGATCAATTTCCTTGAAAAGTATAGCATTTTAAAGTCCAACTATTCAGTGAGAACTTAAATATTCCAAATTTCCAATAGACTCAATGAATATTATCGAAATCATATAACCTGATACAACTACTGTTGGAGATAGAGAATGTTTTGAGTATCTATGCCCATTTATAGAGGGAGGCCAACAGATAGCCTTCTTTTAAAATAAATTGGTGCACATCCTCTGCTTCCTTGTACTATTGAGCAAAATGATAGCACTTGAAAATATTCTGATGAACAAATTTTTCTCAGCATAATGAATGAACTGGAAATACAAAAGTATGTCTACCAAACTTGTTCAACGCTTTCAGTTTTTTTGTCTAAAACTGGTGCTACCTCCAACTTGTCTGTAATACTTTATTTCTCTCTCTTATTCACTCCTCTTCATTTCATTCATCTCAGCATCCCCATAGGAAACACTAATTTATGTAAACATTTTCTAAACACACAAATCAAAATAATATATCCTTGTTCTAAAGTTGTGACTTGTGTGCGATCCAAATGGGCAGCAAATACGTCAACCAAACAACAAGTCCTGACTCGCAAATTAAGATAAGAACTTTAATTAAGTAAAATAAAATTTTGAACTACATACTCCAAGTGCGCCGCTAATAGCATCACTAAAATCGCCAAGATCAAGACTCAACGTTTTCTTTGGTAGTATCCAAGGAAGACCACTATTCTGCAAGCATTAGGGTTATCTCAAAGTTATGCATCAAATATAAATGGATAGGATGCCAAAAAGAATGAAAAAAGAAGGGAAACGAGAATGGCAAAGACCATCCATCCTCGGGGTCCTTCTGCACCATCTTTTATTGCATAAGCAGCTTTGAATCCATTTACAGTGACCAACTCTGCAACCAGTTCAGAGTTCCCATCAAACCTGGCTTCCATTACAAATTCAGAAACATTAGTTTCATATATAGTTTTCATAAGAGAACCCAGAGGAAAGTAATAATTTCATCACAAGATTCCTTGTAAAATTACAACTCATCACACCCTGCTGTTCATGGGTTTTAATTTTTTTTTTTTTTTTTTTTTGGAGGGGGGGGGGGGTGTGGTGGTGACAGAAAAATATAAAAGAGATGCCAATTTGAGATAGGAAAAAATAAAAGACATTTCTTCAGAATTAATTAATATAAACAAAACAGTTTGAAATTCTTTCAAGATAAACCAAGCATATGGATTTTGACATTCTGAAACTGTTGAATAGTATGAATTCCGCAGAATCGAAATACTTAAGGCAGTGTTAATTGATTGAATAATATTCCTGGATGAAGGAACAAGATAAATTCCACTTCCCCACATTGACTTTGGAACCCTTGCTGTACAACAATATTGTCTTTGACATTCATGCGGGTTCATGGTCATGTGTTGGCTATGCTGTGTAAATCATTCTGTCCAGATTTTTTTCTTCATCTTTTTATATTTTAGTTTTATCATTTTTAGTCAATGGAGATCTGGTAAATTAGGATATTGTATGTATTTACCATGAATTGAAGGACTTGGAGTATATGTAATGTTCACATCCAATAAAGAAACATTGTACCTGTTATTTTAACATATATATGTATTCCTATTAAACTGACTAGGAATTTGCCCCAATCTACATTATCAGATAACTCAAGTAATTGGTTGTTCTTTGACTTCAACTGGAGTTTCAAATTCAGAAAACAAATATGACAAAATCTATAAATTTATGCTTTTCAAGAAAATCTTACATGGAGTCTATCAAGAAATTTAAATTCTATGAAGAACAAAAATAAAAGATAGGATAAATAATTCATGTAAAATAAGGAACAAACTATATAAATGGGGTCCAAAACCTTACTTGTCTAGGATGAGCAATGTGGTGTTCTCGGGTTCCTTGAACTTCAAAGCAAGCTTCTTCAAGAAACCCGGCTTATCTTCCCCTTTATACACAATTGACACTGGTTTTTTCTTCAAACCCCGAATATCTGGACTACCCACTTGCCTTAATTCCACTGGAGCCCTTATATCAAGCAACAGGGTACTGGCCTCATCAGACAATTTAGCATAAGCATTTTTGGCAGACTCAACACCCCATGGCTTAGGCTTCTTGAAAACCTGAAATAAAACCAAGGGTACCGCCAAAATTGCAGCGCCACCAGCTATAACTGCAGGATTCTCTGTTCCAAAGCTGATAACACTATCAAGAACACCACCTGCATCAAAGTCAGAAATGCCAGAAGATGTGAAGGTGCCCACTGACTGCTCTAGTGCTTCCTCATATGTTAAAGCACTAGCAATCCCAGAATAAAAAACAGAAGATAGTAGCACTATGCCACCATGAAAGCTTCTTGATATAGACTCTGATAGATTTGGTGGGGTGGTGCTAAAAGTAGCAGAATTTGAGAATTTCAATGGGGAATTTGCAGGAAATGAAAAGAATTTTCTGGGTTCTGTTCTTTTTTCAGAAAGAACAGATAGAGGAGTCAATCCAACTGCATTGAGGGCCTCCATGATATATCTCAGAACATTGACACAGAAGGTTTATATCACCATGAGAATTGAAGGGTTTATGCAAGTTTTACCGAAAGGATGATTGGATGAAAGAAAGGAAGCCTTAGCTTCAAGAGGGTGCAATTTGGCTGGTGTCCTTTGAGTGGGGGGAGGTGCTGACGTGGGAGGAGAGATGTGCTTTTTTTTCCATTCACTGCATGACAAGTGGCGAGTCTGGATGAGAGATTTGGTGATCATATAGGCTGTAGTTGGCTTGAATGACCTTTTGATTTGCTCGTGATTGTGTGGCTGAGAAATGTCCGAAGAAGCTTTTAGAAACTCTGATCTGAAGAAAACATGCAAGCTACTAGTCTACTACAGTACAAGTACTGTACGAGTTCATTTAACACCAAACTCCAACAACCCCCCAAAAAAAAAAAAAAAAAAAAAAAAAAAAAAAAAAAAGGGTAAATTACATATTAGTGTCACTAACTTTATCCCAAATTTCAATATCAATACAGTGTATAAATTTTTAATTTGCACAATTTAGTGCACTAACTTTGCATTTGTGTTTCAATGTGAGAAAACATAGAACGGCCATTTGGTTCTAACGGAGAAAGCTCACGTGGTGACCAGCTGGTGCTAACATGGCATTTCCTGACCCATTTTTCCCCTATTTTCATCTCAGGTGCGTAGAGGATAGTTTACCCATCTTTATTTTCAGTAACCCATTTTATAGCGTGCATTTACAAAAACAACCTTAGTCGGGTTTCGTGCATCAAGGGCAGCACCTCATCGTTACCCTAAACAAAGGGTTAGGATCTGCCAACGATCTCCACTTCTCTCCTACGATCGAAATTTGCCAACGATCTCCCTTATCATTCCACTTCTCTCATGCAATGGGGAACGGTGGCGGTGGATCTGTAATCAACAAAAATGGGGTCTCGTCGGTTATGGTGTTCAAACAACGGCGAAAAAAGGGGTCTCGACGGCGGAGGTGCAACAGAGGTTCCAACGGCAAAGGGAGACTTCGTGGGGTTTGATCAGCAGTAGGAATCGATGACTGGATCTCACCGGCGATCTGATCAATGGTGGAGAAGGTTTCAATGATGCTAGTGCAGCGGTGGGAATCGACAATTGGACTTCGTGGGGTTCGATCAATGGTGGGAATCAACGATGGCAAAGGGTTTTGCCTGTGATGTTGGTCAACAGTGGAATCTCTTGATTGTGATGAGGAGATAGGGTTTTGGTGGGGGTTGGAGAAGGAGCTGAAGATGGAGTTTTGGTGGGTGTTGGTGACGGTGATAGCGGTGTTGAAATAGGTGACGACGGTGGGTGCTGGACCGGGAGTTAGTTTTGCAGCAAAATTTTCTTTTCAATTTTTGAGGGTTTTAGTTCAAATCTATTAAATTTTGCACCCTTTTTTTGTGTGTGCAAATTTGTGTAAAGAACACCTCTATTCTTGACGATGAACGTTGGAGGAAATAGGGGATGGTTTTATCGGAAAGGGAATCGGAGATTGGCTTTTTGTTGGGGGTTGGAAAAGGAGTTGGAGATGGGGTTTTGGTGGGTGTCGGTGACAGTGATGGCCGGAAAAAATTGGAGATTGCCGGAATGGGGGTTAAAAGGGAAGGAATAGGCAGATTGTAGAGGGGTAGGGGTAATCACGTGACTAAGGTTATTTTTGTAAATGCACACTAGAAAATGGGTTATTTGGGTAAACTATCCTCACGTGTGCAGCACGTGAGATGAAAATGGGGAAAAATGGGTTAGGAAATGCCACGTCAGCACCAGCTAGCCACCACGTAAGCTTTCTTCGTTAGAACTAGGGGTGTTAATGGTTTTGGTTAAAACCGAGAACCAAACCGAGCGATTTAGTTTGGTTTTTTTGTCATTAGGTTTGGTTATGGCTTTAATTTTAGAAAACCGAACTAAATTGGTTTGGTTTTGGTTTTCAGTTTTAAAAAACCAAACCAAACTGAAAAAACCGAAAAATATAATATATATATATATATATATATATATATATATATATAAACTTAAAGTTTGACATATGGATATATGTCACTATGTTTTTATTTTGATACGATGTTTAATGTTTTTTTTGGTTGCTAATGTAATACTTTTATTAAAAATGTTTTTATTTGGAGTTTGGCATGTCATTTTTTTCATTTTCAATTATTTGTTGCTACTTGATAGGTTAAAACCGAAATCGAATCGAACCAAACCGAAATTTTTCGGTTTGGTTTTTTTTATAGTATGGTTTGGTTTTGGTTTGGTAAGAATAAAACCGAAGTATAATGATTTGGTTTGAAATCTTCCCTAAAACCGAACCAAACCGAACCATTAACACCCCTAGTTAGAACCAAACAAACATTCTACGTTTTCCCACATTGAAACACGAATGCAAAGTTAGTGCACTAAATTGTCCAAATTAAAAGTTTATACACCACATTGAAATTTAGGGTAAAATTAGTGCTACTAATAAGTAGTTTGCACAAAAAATAAAATAAAATAAAATAATGACTTCCCTGAGGTTCATGAAAATTTTTTTATTTTATTTTATTTTTGGATTAGCTGAATTTAGCATTTCTTTTTTTTCCCCCTGACACGGTTTCAAAGGATTTACTCGTCTGAAGATGTGACTTAGATATTGTTAGAATCATCAAATCAAGATGTCCTTTTAGACCACTGGCCTTGTAGTCCCATTGGCATTTGGGTTTCCATACAGACCTCAAGTTAGAAGGTGGCAAGCTCAACGCCCACCTGACATTGCTGTTTGGAGAAATATTCTACAAATGGTGTCGGATAACTGATCGCTGTTCTGATTGCAGCACCCTTCTATAGAATGCTTCTTGTGGTACCATCTTATGTAATGGGAACAATGTTACAATCTCTTTCTACTATTTATGGCTGGTCACTGTCTAATCGCAAAATATCCAGTCTGCTGAAAATTTTGTTACTTTATATGAGTAGATACTGCATTGACCAAAATTATGCTTCACTGCCTAGAGAAGAAGATGAATAACCACAAACCAAAATTATATTACACAATGGTAACTTGGTTAGGAGAAGAATTACAGATAAGAAATGTTTACAGGAGATCAAAAAAATAATCCAGTCCTTGTCCAATTTCCCAGATCGAGATGCCAGCTCCCCATGAAAGAGCTTCCTCTAGTCGCGTGGAAATTGACATCAACGATGGGTAGAACACTGCATGCTTGATATTATGATTGTCAGAGTAAATGAAAAAATGCTCCGCACTGTTCTTCTCCCACTGCAACACAGGTTTGTGTTGCTCCAACAAAGACAGGTAATCCCTCCCAGTAATTGCTCCACCACCTAAACCTGCAAATTTCTAATGTCATTTTAAAACAGCGAGACCTCCTTTTCTTAATTATACAACAAGGCACTTAAAAAATTTCATCTTCAAAAGAGGTCCGCCTAAAATATTATTTATTCACCAACCACAAATCAACCACATTATCTTGAACTGGAAAATGATTCAGACTCTACGTAGCAGAGAGTCACAATCAACTATCAATTTCACCTTTTATAGGAGATCCCTAGGGTGTGTGGAATCTATCATTAGATGATCTGGACCCATGAAAGTACACAATGTATAGGTCATGTCTCATGTGATGGAAACACTCATTCCTTTACGTCTCCCAAGAGTTCAAATCCTCTCCCACTCTGGGATAGAAGAGACTATCAATGAGCACTACACCAGATGTACAGGTGAAAATTACTACATCAACTGGTACTTCCTATAAAGTGGTGGAGTTGGGACATTAAAGGATTTGAATTTTATCCCAAATCACTCTTATTTTAAGAGTTTAGTTCACCCAACACCAATCAGCTATACAAAAATTGATGAAAGCATAAAAAAACATACCTCCTGAAAGCATGAAATCATTTCCATAGAAATTGATTCCAAGGAATATCTTGTGGGCCATGCTCTGAGCACCATTCTTGCTGGTACCAAGGAGCAGTTGCAGGGTGGAATGAATCCACTTCAGAGGCGCATTGGGACCTGGATTCTGAGGACCCGAGAAGTCATAAGTCATAAGTGAGAAGCCATCTACAGCATCACTCAAGCTCTGAAGATCTTTTGGCCCAAAATCATGTTCTTGGATCTCCCCTGAGTGTGGTGGACCAATAACATAGACCAACTGCAAAGGTTCCTTACCGCTCCTCTCTGGGTTCACAGAATGCAGAGCTTGTCCAAGTTGTTTTATGAAGTGAAGTGCCTAGGCTTGCAAAACAAGATAGATTCAGCAAATTACACATATCTTTGAATGCGAGATGAGGTCGATGATTTCGTTTTCTCATAAACAGTAGCACTGTGATGCTAAAAATTCCGAAAGCTCAGTAGGTAATGTCTATGTGGTAAATGCTTAAAGAGTTGCAGTGGCTGCATGAACTTCAAAATTATGTAATAAGAAGACCACAAATCTTTTAGCTTTTGTTTCTCCAAATCACAAGACCCTTACAATTCAGATATCCTAATAGAGAACCGTGATTATATTCCTCTGGTTTGTAACTGATCAATGCAAACTGATTATCATAAACTTCAAATTCTGGAAGGTTCAACAGTGGGTCCATGACAAAAAATAATGACACAGTTTCCTTCCAACACAATGTTCTCTTTCCACAAGACAAAAAGGAAAAAAAAAAAAAAAAAAAAAAAAAGGATTTTTTTTTCTCTCCTTTTTGTGGCATGGTTCAACAGAGCATGACAAGATTTTACTGGTAAATTGTTAAAGCTTCCTTCTTCTTCTTTCTTTTCCTTCTCTTTTTTTTTTTGTGCAGTGGTTCAACAGAGCATGACAAGTTTTTACTGGTAAATTGTTAAAGCAATATCCCATCAGTAGAAAGGCTAACCAAGTCAACTTGGTATGCTGACATGTACTCATTAAAAAAAATTGACCACATGTGGCTAAACTCAAGATTGAAATTAACAAAGCAGTGTAAAAGTTCACCAAACTAACAAAAATTATAAAATGTTTCACTTACCATATTTCGCGTTTCCAGATCATGTAAAATGCCATATGCTGCCCACCTTGACCAAGATTCTAGCACAATACCATCATATTCCATTTCCCTAATATTAAGGAGAGAACCCAGACGTTTAGATAAGAAAAAGGCACAGAAAAAAGTTCCTTCAATGAAGCCTAACATCCGGCACTAGCAGCTCAAATCATTCAACCATAGAGGCCCCCATATGCTGACAAGCCAGTGGAGGTCATTCATAATCTATATTAAAATTTTCTCTAATAAACACTATAAAAAAAATGTAAGGCAGCATCTGGATTTTCATATGACTTCTAGATATGTGGCTGTAGGCATAATTGGTTACTGCATCCGCATAATAGGTCTTCCATATATAATTAGATAGTTCACCATCAACCATAAAATGATTGATGTCTTCGCATTTACAACTAGTGCAACAGTTGCAGCCAGCTGAACTCCACATTGAGTTATTTTACTGTCAATGGGAATGGCATCATGTAGTCTTTAAGTAACCATAACCTGGACCATTCGAGATATTTCTTCTTCTTGTAATATATATCTGCCAATTGGCTAGTTCTGAATATCCACCCCTTTATATTGGTTTTGGAGGAATAAAATTATTTGGTACTGCTTGTGAGCCTGAACCCCAGCTGCGCATACCAGTTGGATCACCCTTTCAGGGAAAATAAGGTTGTATTCAGATTCAGCTCCCATACATAATTAATCAAAATTTAACCCCACTTATTTATATTTTCAAAATATAAATTTATAATTTTTGTTATTCTTTTAATATACTTTTAAATTCTTGGGTTGTTCACCTGAGCAGTTTTGAAACTAATCTGAATTCAGCCCTAAACCCTATATACATCCTCAACATGCCAATTTTAGTTACATGGGTATGGCACTATGGCATGTGTAGCAATATGAGATCATCTTTCGCACAAATAGTAAATTCAAATTCAATTAAAAAATTGCACATAACAGCTTAATAGTGGAAAAATGCATACTTAAAATCTACTATAAGAACTTAGGCATGTATTTTTGATATGTAGTCAACGAATCCAGTCTCCCCATAACATGGCCTAAAATTTGAAAGGAAGTACCCAGAAGAATAAAAAAGTGGAGGCTTACTTGCACTCTGTTACTATTAGGTCAATTGCTTTATTCCTCTGCTTCTTCTTTTTAAGCAGCTCCAGAGGGAGTGCTTCCAAAACAACTCTTGGTAACACCTATAAACCAAAAGAGTATTTTACGAATTTAAGACTAAATGGTCCGTGTAACCAATATGATGCTGTATGAAGTAAGGGCAATTTTTTAGGACAGATCAACAATTATCATTTATCAATCACTTGGCATGTATATATTCTTTCCCTTTTGAGAGCTTTTAAAATTTTCATATTGAAAATAATGTAGCAAAAAATACACAGGAAAAAAGAAGAAGGAATCCCCTAGTTGAATGGAAAAGGGACTACTATGTTTGATTAAAGAAAAAAATTTCTCCTCAAAATCATTGCATCATTTAATTTTTAATTTTCTGGAAATACGACATTGGTATGCAGAAACAAATAAATTTAGAAACAATGAATTTAATATGAGTTCTAATTTTCTTAAGTATTTATTTTCGTAAAAAAGATAAAATCAGACCTATGAGCATTATTGAGAATAATATAAATAGCTCCACAAAGAAGCCTCCCTTCATTCGCTTAATTCATTACATGCTTTGCCATTTCCTTGGCAAGTTTTTTCTGTTTTTCTTGGAAGCCTCAGCAACTTTAGAATCATTAAACTTCTTTAGCTGTTTATCATAGTAATTTTCATGCAAACAACTAATGTAAAATTTTCATTATGTTCCCACTAAGTGACCACAGCCATAGTTTCTGGATAAATTTATGCAATACATACATATATATAATGGCTTTTCAATCATACCCGAGCACCTCCACTTTTTCTAAGCTCTGAGATCCATCCTGTGTCAGCATTATGTCTTCCCTCCAAAACTAAGTCAGTCCCTTGGCTGGCAACAGAAAGGACAACGAAGAAATTAAACAGATTTAGGAGTTCTAGAATAAGCAATTCTACCACTCTCTTTTAGTTTATTTCAATGCAACTATCAGAAAGCTCGCATAAAATCCTCAGATATCATTGAGCTTTCCTGAGGTTGTGAGGTCAGCATCTATGACCTCCTCAAATAGCAGTCCTGTCAATTAACAACTAAAATGGCTGACGACACTTAAAAATAACTATAAATTAAAAGACAGTCTTGTCTATGATTTTTGTGTAGTTTAAACAATAAAGAAAGGAACTATGGCCATAATAGGTATTTTCAAATCTAAATTGAGAAATAAAAAAAAAAAAGTGTTTGAGGGCTAAAAAAAAAACTGATATTCACTGTCAATACCACTTTTCCAATGATCCTAACAGGGAGAATTAACATATATTTCCAAAACCTCAAGGAGGCATATTTTTAAAATCTTCAGCGGAGTTCTCTGATACTTTGCCCTTCTGTATTTTGGACAAGGCAAGGATTCTGGGAAGCTGGTAAATAGTGGGGTAGGAGAGTGGAGCCAAGGACCGAACCAAGTGCTGTCAAAACTGCAGACTTGTCAAACTGATAGTCTGGCATTGGGCATACCTTTTCAGGTCATACCAGACAGGTGATAAATGCGTGAACTTAGAGTTGAACGTTTTTGCCAGCTCATAGCCTCTAGAATTCCTGTACAGCACATGCAGGAGTTCATCAATGTTAAAGTTCATTACGATAGAGATTTGAGCAGAAAATTTTACCAAAAAAACACTTAAAAGTTGATGTGATATTGAATTTTAATAGCCTAAGATAAAAAGACCCTTAATATATTGGAAAATTGTCCTACAATAACAATTTATGAACTTGTCCTACACAAAATTTTACTAAAAAAACACTAGAATACTGTGTGAGGGTTTTTTTACCCCCCTCACGGAAGGTATTGTGAGTTTGTTCCACATCGGAATGTGGGCGCCTCCCACCCTGCCATATTAGCCTGAGCGTAGGCGAAGGGTGTACCACTACTTCTAGAAGTAGTGGTACACCCCACAAAAAGGCGCCTTTTTGTGTGAGGGTTTTTTTACCCCCCTCACGGAAGGTATTGTGTGTTTGTCCCACATCGGAATGTGGGCGCCTCCCACCCTGCCATATTCGCTTGAGCGTAGGCGAAGGGTGTACCACTACTTCTAACCTCACACAAATACCAGACATACATGCAGACACCAGCATCCACGATCCAAAATATCCCTCAGGATCTCAAAAGCCGCCATTAATATATCGGAAAATTGTCCTACTAGAACAATCAGATAAAAAAACTTTTATTTAGATAATTTAAATAACATAACCAGCAAAAGATCCGGGAAAGACATCTATAAGAAGGAAGATTACATTCCATGCCACTTCATGGTGAATATTAACTAGATGGAGTTAAGCTAGACAAGACCGTGCATAAGCCAATAGTTTCTTCCTTTTGTGTGACATCAGGATGATTTATGAGATTGCCCCTACATGCTCTTCTCATGAAACAGACATACGCAAATATTTTTAAAATTGATTTTTCGCACTTTTGTTGAAGTCTATTCTATGATCCTATTTCCATATCATTCCAAAAGTAGGCAGGCCCCAGATGCTAGCCAGATCTTTAGATCACACATTCACACCTACATATTAGCAAGGGCCTATATTACACCCCTTCTTGCACCCCTGGATATGCCAAACTGCAAGATATCGACAAGGATCGTGTTCTATTAAATCATCTTTTAAACAAACTCACTGGCCATAAAAGATTTGCAAGTGGCTGAAAATATGTAATGACATATAGATCGACTCCAAAAGATAGTGCTAGCTTCAAGCATGATTTTGCAAACAACCAAATCTAATGGTCAATGATGTGCTAGAAACTATAGGCATAGCATTATCTTCAACTAGACCTTCAATTACTCCTATACCTTGAAACTAATAGATCCTAAACCTCAATTTCTATAACAGGAAAAGGAGAGCAATCTACACTTCTCATGATGAAAACTCCCCTATATCCCGAGCAATGGCCATTGCACATGATTTAGAAGATGAAAATCCACAGCTGAAACTTACCTTGGACAGTCTAGTGGCAAGTCTAAATTACGCTCTTAAAGATAATCGAGATAGGTAGGTAACATGACATGAGCAAATGTGAAAGAAGAGAATAAACCAATTTTAGGTTGTTATCGCATTTGCATTCACTGCATGTCATTGAATTTAAAGACATAATAGGGATAATCATTTCAAATTACAAATTACACACACACACACACACAAAAAGAGCCGGCACCAAAACCACTTCCTCAATAGCGTAGTATAGATATAATCAAGACAAACTAGAATGAGAAGTATCAAGAGTTCCAATTCAATCCATTGTTCTTTGACCAATTCAAAAAACCAAAAGAAGGAGATTTTCCTTAATCCTTACAACTACCCGGTTAGTGTCTGAGCAAGGTTAGAATTCCCAAAAAATTTGGGGGAAGAACCTAGTTAAATTCTGCATGAGGAACACGATAACTGCTCCTCCAGTTCTACACAACCAAATGACCATAACCATTACATCCATCATATTCTTCTAATCATAATACAACGCACAAGCAATGTTTACATCATTAAATTCCAGTTTTCATGACTGTATACCTCTAGTGTACATGTTTTTTGCTCCACATTTGTAAAAAGACTTTATCATAAAGAAAAAATTAAACTATATTTATAAATTTTTTTTTAAAAAAAGCGTCTCATCCAACAGCTGAGATTAAAAGCACGGACGCTAATCACATATATATATCTATATATATCTACATATATACACGACACTACATATATACGATGATGGTCTTATATCAACACGTGCTGACATGATCCGGACTCGCATACAACACTACTACATTCCATTTCTAGTTTAATATCATTTCAAATTAAACTTGATAAAGAAACACATAACCAATAAATTTAAAAATAAAAACTAAAAACCCATTTTACAAAATCTAACAATATGCTGCAGCCAAACTATCAAATCGATTGGAACAATACTTAAATCATTTCATAACTCAGTGATTATTCTAAACTAATTACAGATTAAATAAAACAAAATAAGACTATGACAAGAACGTACCACGGCGTAATGTAGGCCAATACCGGATTCCTATAATGCCGGTAAGACGTATTTTCCGAAACCTTCGAATTTTCCTGGATTCAAATAAAAAAATAAGAGAAAAAATGAAAATAAATGAATTTCAAAAAAAAAAAAAAAAAAATATATATATATATATATATATATATATATAGGCACAAAATGAGAACTACGGTGCTTACAGTGAGAATATCTTGGTAATTCATATTAGGTTTAACGAGGCCTCGTTCGTATACATACGGGAGAGCGCCGTTCGTACGCGGAGCGTATCTGATACGATACACGAGTATGGAAATGGCGGGAGATACGATGAAGAAGAGGACGAAGATAATTATGAGCTTGCGATCTTGCTGCTGCTGATCGTGCCAAGCTGAGTCGCTGGTCTGGTCTGTTCGAGTCGACGATCCCACTCGGCTTTGACGGAGATTTGAATCGGTTGAGACTCGCCGGTCTCGCCTCTTGCCCATCAGTCTCGCCGCCGAGTAAAGGCCGAGTCAGAAGCTCTCAGTCCCCGACGAGAGACGAACAGAGGCCAGCGCTGTGAGCGAGTCTGCTATAAGGAACAATTGACGACGTCGTTTAAGATAAAATGATGTTCCCTCTTTTAGAAGTCGATTATAGCCTTCTCTTTCTTCACAAGTACATTCAAGTCCCGAGGAAGAAGATAAGCACAAGTTTCACAGAAATATCTGTGCAGAAGGGCTTTAACCCTTAAACCCAAAACCCTCACAACACCATCTTCAGCCTCCAAACCCATCCAACCAGCGCAGGTGAGTCGTCTTCTTCACTTCTATATATATATATGTAAAACTTTCTTCTTCTCTACTGTATTGATATTTGTATAATATATCATCTCTTACAACCCCACAAGAAGAGGTCATCATGGAACCCAAACTCCTGCTTTCTTCACCAAACATCTCACCCTCTACCGCCCTTCCCTTCTTTCTCTCATACAAATCTCCTCTCCTTGAAAAGCCCAAGCTTTCTGTAAAATCCCATGTCACACTCTCAACAAGACAATCGTTAAAGACATCGTTTTTGGGCAAAAGTTTGGTTTTACAAGAGAAAAGCGTGACTCTGAGTAATTTAAGAAAGACCCATGTTAGGTTTGAGCCCATAAGAGCTGCTGTGAAGAGAAGGAAAGAGCTTCCCTTCGATAATTTAATCCAAAAGGACAAGAAACTGAAATTGGTTTTGAAGATAAGGAAAATTTTAGTGAGCCAACCCGACCGAATAATGTCGCTTAAAGAATTGGGTAGGTACAGAAGAGATTTGGGTCTCACGAAAAAGCGGCGATTCATCGCCTTATTGAGAAAATTTCCCGCGATATTTGAAATTGTGGAAGAAGGGGTTTTTTCCCTACGGTTCAAGTTGACGCCAGAAGCCGAAAGACTTTACTTGGAGGAGTTGAAGATTAGGAATGAGATGGAAGATATATTGGTTATTAAGTTGAGGAAATTGTTGATGATGTCATTGGAGAAGCGGATTCTTTTGGAGAAGATTGCCCATTTGAGAACTGATTTAGGGCTTCCTTTAGAATTTCGTGACACGATTTGTCAACGATACCCACAATATTTTAGGGTTGTTGCGACTGGACGAGGTCCAGCACTCGAATTAACTCACTGGGATCCCGAACTTGCAGTTTCAGCGGCTGAGCTTTCTGAAGAAGATAATCGGGCGAGAGAGTTGGAAGAGAAAAATCTAATTATTGATAGGCCACCTAAGTTCAATAGAATAAAGCTGCCCAGGGGTCTGAATCTTTCCAAGGGTGAGATGAGAAGAGTTTGCCAGTTTAGGGACATGCCTTATATATCCCCTTATTCTGATTTCTCAGAGTTGAGGCCTGGTACGGCGGAGAAAGAGAAGCATGCTTGTGGGGTTGTTCATGAGATGTTGAGCCTAACTGTTGAGAAGAGAACTCTTGTGGATCATCTCACTCATTTTCGAGAGGAGTTTCGATTCTCGCAGCAGCTAAGGGGGATGCTGATAAGGCACCCAGATATGTTCTATGTGTCCTTGAAAGGGGATAGAGATTCGGTTTTCCTCCGGGAGGCATATCATGATTCTCAATTGATAGAGAAGGATCGGTTGTTGCTCATCAAGGAGAAGCTTCGTACTCTTGTTTCTGTTCCCCGATTCCCCAGGAGGGGTCCTCCCAGAAGAGATGCAGATGGAGAAGATGGAACAGACAAGCCAGAAGATGAAAGTGGTGAGGAGGATGGTGAAGAATGGTCTAATGTTGACAACTTTATGAGCGACAATGAATTTGATGATGATGAAGATGATGACGATGATGATGATTATGAGGATGATTGGAGTGATGAAGATGATGATACGCCCCCAGATTTTGATGAAGATGGTGGAATTGTGATGGATGGATCAGGCAAACCAATGAAACAGGTAGGTAACTTGTCAAAGAATGAAGAGAAGGTGCTTATTCCTGTGTTTCCTGATGGTCGACCGAGAGAACGCTGGTAAAACGATAGCATTTCGCTTTACATTTTCATAGTTCCAGCCTGGGGACATTGACAACAAAAGGCCTCAATCATATGCTCTTGGACTGAATTACTAGAGCTTTTTTATTCTCCTTGGAGGATGGACAACTTTTACTTTGCAAGGTTTGGTTTTCCTTTACTCATGTGAGGTCTGGACTCTGTCCTCCCATTAAAGGTTCAGGAAAATGCTAGAGAAAAGGGACAGGCATCAATCACAAATTATTTTTTCTCTTTTCCTTAATGTAATTGATTTAGAGATCATATTTTCATACTGAATGATAGCACTAAGCAAAAAACTGTGTGAAAGACAGATCTTTGTAGCCCATTTCTAATTTGTAATTGTTTTTGCCTTTGTATTAATATAATGGAATATTATTTGCTTCTGAGAGCACTGAACTGAAAACTTTGTGTGGAATGTATTATTAATCTTTTAACCATTTTAACGAATCTAGATAGAGTCAAATGGCAGACCAGGGCTCATGCTTTTAACCACAAGGCTTTGCGAAATCCATGTAGGAGTGCTTGTATTCTCCATGATGGAAATAGAAGCAGCCCATCATATTACTAGAGTATTTACATAATTTGAACATAGGAGTTGGTAATATAATATGAAGACATCACCATACATACATACATTCATACATACATATAATTATATTGAGAAACCCCTTTTGATCCTAAGTTTTTCTCTTTCAAATCATTCGAGGTTGTAAGTGAACTTTTGTCATTGTTCATCCACAATTATATCCATAAGAACCTAATCTTTGTATTTCGCAGAAGTATTTATTGATAATCATCGTGTTAATGGATAGTTGATTCCTCATATGCTATGTATTAAGGTCATGAATGAATCATCTCTTGATTGTGATACTAAATGTTGAATTTAATTGATAGTTGGAGTCTGATAGACTCCTCTACTTCATTGTACTTTGCTCTACTTTCTTCCTCTTTGGCCTGCCAACCTGTCTCCCTCTTTTCTATTTTTCCCTCTTGTTTCTCTCTTGCCATTCTTGGGATAGACGTGGCCAAAGCTTAGAAAAGACATATTGTTAATGTTTGTTTTAAATAGGGCTGAGTGTGAGTAGTTAGACACCACTCTCTCACTTCCATTTCCTTAGTCCAAAACAGTCGTCTTCTTATAATTTTATAGTGCATTGCACCTGTTAATAGGGTCTCTTAGGGTTGATTTTGATTGTTTAATTTTTTAAAACAAATTATTTAGATGGAAACTTAGGGTTGATTGTTTCAATTCATTTTGCCCTAGTTTGGCTATTGAGAAAATTAAGGAAAACAAAAAGAATTAAAAAAATTATTTGAAGTTGAAATTTCCTGGGTACTGATTTGCTCAGCCCTCTCCTCTCCTCTCCTCTCCTCTCCTGTGACAGTAAAATATTAATTATTAAAAAAAAAAAAAAAAAAACAATTCCCATCCTTCTTCAGTCCTCAACTGAATTCTTCAAGAAAATCAAGAGATGAAAAAACCACATACACGAATCAGGGGAGAGAAAGAGAGGGAGAGTTTGCGCTTAAAAATGTAGTCATTGATTTCAAAATGGCAGGTTGGTTTATAGGCCCAAGGTTTTCCTCTCATGACTCACACTCATCTATTTTGAATTCTGAAGAGCAATGCATTTTCCTCAGGCAAAGATGTTCTGGCTTTGGCTGGAAGTGCTTATGCTGGGCCTGCAGCTGTGATGCTATTTCCAAATCTTTCAAGACTTCCTAATTTGGCTGAGGTTTGCTTAGTTTTTATTCAAGTTTCTGTTCTATAATTAGAAAATCAACCAATTTATATAATGAGAAAGCTTTGAACTAATTTGTGAGCAATATGTTTGTTGGCTGTGTGTATATGGTTCCAGCTGTAATATGATGGATTTTAATAATTTCATGCGCGAGATTTTTGGTATGGCGGCCTGCAAGTCAGTGTATACAATACAATTAGTTTTGGTTTCAGCATTAATCTTGGTTCTGTTAAAATAAATAACATGATATCTGGAAATTTTGTTAAAAGGACTTGGAATTTGGTACAGAAAAAAGTTCTATAGAATGTTGATTTCAAGATGAATTGAAATCTATGGGATGTGATAAATATTAATTTTTTAGTAGTAGGACTCAGTTCGTTGTGATCAGCATGTTATTTTATTTATTTATTATTATTTTTATAATGTAAAAGATGACATTAATAATTGGGCCTAGTCATCTATTGGGTAGATTGCGAATTTGATTTGGTAATAATTGGGGAATGATTTGTCATTTGTGGTTAGATCATCTAGTGCGGCAAGATTTTGGGCATAAAAATTTGTTTCCTCTTAGGCACAGGGAAAAATTTATGGGTTTACTCAATGGCCACCTTTATACAGTTCTTATAATGAGTGTTTATGTCTCTTCCTCTGTTTTACAGGTCAACAGCCAAGCTGTGGGCTTCCAGAAGACCACATTTGTCAAGAATGTGAAGCAGACCTGCTGCTTTATTCGCAAGTGTATAATAGCAGCCTTGGCCTCAGAAGCTTCAGATGGGTACTTGAATTTCTTATTGAAGTTTTCTTATTGATTATCTACATGACTCTACAAATAGCTAATTTGATTAATTTCTTATTGGCTGCATATAGACCAATTATTTCGGATCATTTAATCTTGGCGTATCATCTTCTCGAAAGATTATTGGTGGAACAGTATTTGCATCAGCATATTAGTAATCTAGCAGCCTCGATGCATTCTACAATTATTCAAAGACTGAAAAGTTCCTCCCATATAGCTGGTTGTTATTTTTTCTTTCTTTTTCTTCTTTTAATTATATTTTGAATAATTATCTATTGAAAGTTTCAGGTATTATTGATTAGTACTTACAAAAAAATTGATTTCTTCACAATCATATGCTTGCACAAAACAGTTTCAGGTGCGTTTTGTTTCACCATAGGGGTTTCGAAATGCAGAATTATGTTGATGTTTTCTGCTATATACTCTACTCATATCGATAGTGGTGGTGGACGAACCTTATCACCTTTGGTGAGTGGTTGAAGGAAGTTTGAACCTCAAACTACCATGTTGGAAAGAGAGGAGCAAGTGGCTTTCAAGCATGTCTCTAGATGATGTTTGAGCCGCTATGTTGATGTCACTTGGCCAGATTCTGATAAAGGTATTCTATCTAATCTGAGATTTCATGGTTGTGACATTACCTTAAAATCATTATTTTGAATTTTTAACGTGGCCAAGTCTGAGAGAGTTGGCCTTATTAGTCAGATATATAGAGAAGGCAATGCTGCTGCGGATAAATGTGCTAACTTGGGACCTCAATTTTCTAGTTTTCAATGGTGGTGGGTTTCTCCTAAAGGGATAGCTTCTTTCATCTGTCATGACATGCTCTTTCTTCCTTCTTACAGATTTCATCCTCATTAGGCTTTATATTCGTTGTGAGCTGGATTGTGACATTATAAGTCATTAAGACCAGACTTTCTTTTTACTTTTGCCTTTTATCTGTATTCCTTTTTCTTTTCTTAATAATATCTAGAGCTTTGATTATATATATATATATATTACTTGATTTTTATTCCACTTCCAATTATCTAGTTATCTTTATCATGTAGCATTCTAGGTCAGGTTTTTAGAAGCATGGACATGTTTGTGGCAGTGTGCTTTACTTTCATTGGCTCGTGATTTCACGTTAGTCGTATCATAGTTACATATAAGTTTTTCTCAAGACCACCGAGACAAAGACAACCGTTGTTATTTGGTGAATGGATTCGACATATAGATCACATGTTCCAACTTGTGATATGTTCCATTGGATAAAGAAATTGGGAATTGTTCTTGCGTGGACTTAAATGAGATAATGAATACAGTTGAGATGCTTAAAGCTGCTTTATTCTTCGTGGAGTTGGATTGACTTACAATGGCTCTCAAGGGCCAAATCTTTTATCTATTTAGGTATCTAGACCCCTTCGAATAGAGAAAAGTCATCATACGGGTGGCTTTATGAGCGTATTAAGAAGCTTTCATCCCTTAACAAGGGTCTCATTTATAAAAGAAAATATTATTTACACTCGTCACTCCTAAAGAAATTTCTCGCACTACTCTAGTGTGAGAGTGAAGAATGTTAAGAAGTGTAGAAGGTTTTTTTTTTCTTTTTAAATAGCATTTTCTTTTATAAAAAATTTTATTATGAAATGGCATGTGATTTAATCACATGCCGAACAAAGTTTAATGTCACTTTCATCTTATAGTGTTAACTAAAATTTTCTATATCTTTTGATTAGTTTGTGTAAACCTGTTTTGACCTATTAGTGATTGAATATATAGTCGTGAGATGTGAGATGGACTCGATTTGATAAATACGATAACATGTGTGTATTTTGAATAAATACAAAGTACATATTTCAAAAAGACTTAAAACTTCAAAAGGTGATGGTGCCTTTAGTACCTAAGTGTGCACTTATATCTCGAATTGCGTGTCTAAAATAACTAAAAGGAAAAAAAAAGAAAAAGAAATGGGAGAGCTTATAACAAATGCTATGAGGGTGCCCTCATAGCACAATGCCTCTTTGCGAATCGAAAGTATCAGATTAGTTCACTCATATCAAGAGCCAAAGATATGGAGACCCCAGCAGAAGATTTTGTAGCCTAAATCTAGGCTTTTGTGGCTTATAAATAGAGCCCTCTAGCTCGGACCCATGTGAGTCGGGCAGCAAGACATCTCTCTTCTCTCAATGCATGGATTTTCAAGGCACTGATTGTTCAATCCCCCTCAAGGGCTTCTAACAAGCCATCTTCGGTTGGGTTACTATTATTTTGCCGCTCAGCAAAACGGTACCCAATAAGGCATGTTGGAAGACCCTTGTCGGGGATTACACAAGCTGTGCCTTGCTTACAAAGGCTTGTATGTGTAATCTCATCATATTTAGAGGCAACAGGCAGAACTTTCGAGGGCTTCTGGCAGGTACTATCTCACCCAATACGCTTCTCTCTTTCAAAGTGTTGCGGTAAGAAACTGTTTTCTTTGTTTTATTAAAACAAACATGATTTGCACGTTGTCGATCTTTTTTTCCTTTTTTCTTCTAATGTTATATAAAACCAATTAACCAGCATTAACTATTATTGTATATAAGTCTTGAAATAATCAATGCCATTAACTTAACGACAGCTATTAATCATATATATACATATATGTATATCTATGTATGGGGAGGGTTCTGTTAACATTTAGTGTAAAACTTTTTACATTTACACACGTCAATATCTCTCTATAGAAATCATATTTCGTTAATCCAACTATTAGATTATATATTCTTATCATGTACGTCATGCATACCAAATTTCAAATTAATCGGATATTGGGAAGTTTTTGATCTGTAAACTTACATTTCTTTTAATAAGTAAAACTTTTATTTTGAGTACTTTATGGATGACAGTATCTCCTAATTTCCAATTAATTTGAAATTTGGCATATATAACGTGCATGATAAGAATATGTAATCCAATGGTTGGATTGCGAAATATGATTTTTATAGAAAGATATTAACGGATGTAAGTATAAAAAGTTTTACAATAGGTATTAATGGAACTCTCTCGGCCTATATGTATATGTTATGTATTGTGCCTCATAAATGTATTTATAAGACCTTATCCCACGTCAAATAAGAGGGCTGTTAAAAATATATATAAGCAAGGTTCAATCTTACGAGCTACTTCAAATCTCTATTCAATTATGGCATCATCTTGATATGTCGTGATGTGACTCTTTCCCTTCTCTATCCTAGCCATAGCAAATTTCCTTACCCACGTGAGGTTAAATTCTTTTTGCTCATGCCATATGTTGATGCTAAAAAAACAAAAAAGATAAATTGGTACGAATGGAAGACCATCTGGTTCGCATAGAGGCATGAATTGGAGGTATGTATACGCTTTCCCCATTTTTTTTTTTTCCCCCAGTTCTTCTTTTAGTAGGGGTTTTTTTTTGGTGTGTTTGAAATCAAGATGTTTCAGGACAAAATCCATTAGGGTGGCCTTAAAGGAGAGTAGTTAGAATTGAACTCAAAACCTCTTGCTTGGCAAGAGACTAGCCCTAGGACACTCGGTCCTCCCCTATATATTGGTAAAAATTAATATACATAGAGGTTTTTTGGCACCCTTCTAGGGTGCATGGAGCAACCTGATAAGTCCTTGCAGTACAAAAAATGGGAGAAAAAGCCAGGAAAGCAGTATTGCATGGTTACAAAAAATACACCACGAGATGCAGCTGGGGTTGATTCTCAATAATTTATCGAATTTTTCAATTATTCAGTATGGTGACTATTTAATCGTTGATGCGATTTGAGTTGTGATAAGATGATAAAAACATACGGAAAATGTGTATTTTGGACACATAGATTTATGATGGCAATGAGTGAAAGTGGCTGATCGTATACAACCTCTCCCAAGTAAGATATTCTTCACCTAGAGTGGTGGCTTTCAAAACAATACAACAAGAACGAACTCATTGCTCATTTTGTGGAGGTCTAGTCAAAAATCCAAATTTGATTGATGGATGTGAGTTTGAACCTGAAATCACTCACTCAACAAGTGAGAAAAATGCCATTAAGCTATTATGTCATTGACGGATTCCACCCTTCATTAAGAAGGATCCACCCACCTAGTGGTGGAGCCAGAAATTTATTCTAGTAGGGTTGACTTTTTTTTTTTTTTTTCCTCATCGAATCATATGAAATAGTACTAAACTTTGGCTCCCTCCCCTCCCCCCCCCCCCTAAAAAAAAATAGAAATAGACAATAACAAGAACAAATAAATTTTTTTGAACAAATTAAAACAAAAACTTTTTTTTTTTTTTTATGACGTGGAACTCTCGACGGCTCAACTCCACCTCATTGACCGTTCGTGGAATTGGGGTAAACCCCAGATACTTGCAACCTCATGCACGTATCCACTAAGACTGAGACTTGAAATCAAAATTTTGAAATATTACGTACACTCCTAAGGCTAAGCTACCTCTACGAGTAAAACTTAAATATTCATTAATAATGAAAGGGGTATAATTAGAAAGATCAAATTTTTGTGAAATAAAAGGGATAAGAATTAACTATATGTAGGGAAAAAGGAAAGAAGAATGGGTAAAATTAGAAGATGTGAGGGATTCAAGAAAAAATCAGTAGGGTCAAATTTAGAATATCAAAATAAATGTAGAGTAAAAAAGAAAAATTTTAATAGATGAGGAAGGACAGATGCCTCTTCTGGCACCCCCTTGGCTCCGCCCCTGCACCCACCCAACACTTCATTAGTTGCTTAATGTGATACTCCCTCCGTCCTATTAAGATAGGCCATATTTGCAACTTTTTTTGTCCCAAAATTTTTGTCTACTTTGAAAAGTCAAATCATTATTTTTATAATTTCTTACAATACCCTTTGTTATTTGAATGATAACTTTTAACACAAACCCAATACACCTAATACAAAAAGGTTGAGGGTATTTTTGAAAAGATGAAGTTTAATTAATTCGAGTCAATGCAATGATGACCCTTTCTTAAATTTCGTAATTTGTTAAACCTGACCTATCTTTGTGCGACGGAGGGAGTAATTAACACAACAATGTTATATCGGCACGATAACTAACATTACATGCCACATGCAAATGTCGAGTGGTGAATAGTTTTGAGAGTAGCAATTTTTTTCTAAAATAAAAAAAGGTGTGTGATGTTCTTTGTTTCCAACCTCTCATATCATACATATATATATAACCAAGAAACCTCCTACACGCCCTGTTTTTTTTTTCTAAGTAACTGTCCATGATGGTGCTTCTCAAGGCAATCCTGATATGATCGCCATATATAGGAGGTATTACTCGTGATCATGAGGTAATTTTTGTGGCTGGACTTGTTATTGATATAACAACAATATTATTGCTGAGCCAAGTGCCATATGTATGCTTCCGACTCTTTAACTCGTGCACCAACTTGAGGCTACGCATGTTCACACAGAATATATCAAGCTTATTCGTTGGTGCAGGACCCACATGCCTTCTTCTGGATGAATGCTCTCATGCTGTGGCCTCTTTCTGTTATAGAGAAGCAAATTATGCTAGATTGGGGATTTTGGATTGATGTCTTGTTACCTATACTCCTCCAACTGCCCTTTCTAATACTTTGTACTATACTGGTTTTGCTGTTGCCAATCGGATATCGAAATTCCATTTTTTCTTATTAAAAAAAAAATGACGTGGAACCCTAATCGCACCTATTGATTGTTTATGGGATCAAGTGGACCCCAAAAACCTACAATCACTCACAAACTACAGTTATTAATTAATTTTTTTTTTTTTTATAAAAACATTTATTAGTTAAACTTGGGTAATCTCCAAAAGACTTGTCTCATTTGTAGCATGAAAAAAAAGAAAAAAAAAAGAAGAAGAAAAAAGAAAGAAAGAAAGAAAGAAAGAGAGAAGAAGAAGAAGAAGAAGAAGGAGAAGAGGTAAAATCCCAATTTTTAGATTAGTTGGACTCGGGAAAAATAATTACAATTCAATATAAATTACTACTAATTTTTTTTAAAATACCTATTAATTTAAGGGTTTTCTTAACATATATACTAAGGGACACATGTTAAGTTGTAATTAATAACTCAATAATTATAAGAAAAAAATGTGTTTTCACAATTTTGTAAGCATTTTTACATTATTCCAAACAACTTTCACCATTTACAATGTATTTTCATAATTTCCAATGTAATAATTGGACTATTAATTGCAACTTAAAATGTGCCATTAGGACACATGTTAAGAAAACCTTTAACTTAATTAAGAATGATTACCGATTATAATTATTTTAATTATTTACCCAAAACATTTATTAGTTAAACTTGGGTAATCACCAAAAGACTTGTGTCATTTATAGCGTTAAAATAAAAAATTAAAAAAAAAATCCCAATTTTTAGATTAGTTAGAATATGAGGGTTTAAGATGCCATTAGGAAGTTAGACTTCTCTTTGATGATCAATCTTTTTATATTAAAATAAAATAAAAATAAAAATTAAGAATGACCATCGATTATATTATTTTAATTGTTTATCTGTAACCCGACCAATCTATAAACAAAGTTATCCCCACTTTGAGAGTATCAATTTTTGCTCAAAACAAAAGGACAAATTAAGGAATGCGCTGTAAGAGGATAATAAACCTTATCCACCGAAGATCACAGTTTCCAGCACCTTTCCAATACAAGATGATACCTCTACAATTTCCTCTTAACGACCATTTCTTCACAACCCAACTACCTTCACTAGTACACATAACTGTCAAACCTCCATGGATAAACTCTCTCCACTGCACCACCATTTCAACCCATCTCTCCTCCAAAACCCACTTAGCCACAACCGACCCAGAAGCCATTCACCCACTTCTCTTCTTCTTGGAGCCGCAGATGCCTCTCTTGAAACTCCACTCTCTGCTTCTCTTCCTCCTCCGTCAAAACTTTCCTCAGACTTTCGCTTTCCCGATGACCCGAATGAGATCAGATCTCTTAATTCTGTCAAATTGATGCATACCCAGATGATAAAATTATCTACAAAGTGGAATCCAGATAGCACCGGAAAAGGTTTGATTACGTATTACTTGAACTTTGGTGATTTCGGGTCTGCTGCTAAGGTTTTTCTTCGTGGGTTTTGCGCAAAACTATCTTTTATGGAAATCTTTTCTGGAGGCATTTGGAAGTTTTGGGGGAAATTCATATGAACTTCTTGAGGTTTTCAGTGAGTTGCATCGTAAAGGGAGTAGTGTTTGATAGCAGAGTCTATACCTTTGTTTTGAAAATTTGCGCGAGATTAATGGATAGATGGCTGGGTCTGGAAATTCATGCTTGTTTGATCAAGAGGGGATATGATTTGGATGTTCATTTAAAGTGTGCATTGTTGAACTTTTATGGGAGGTGTTTCGGGCATTCGAAAGCGCAAATCAAGTATTCAACGAAATGTCGGATAGAGAAGTTTTGTTATGGAATGAGGTAATCCTGGCGAATTTGCGGAACGAAAGACCTGCAAAGGCTCTACAATTGTTTCATGATATGCAGTTTTCATTTGTGAAATCTAACAGTGCTACAATCACGAAAGTGCTGCAAGCTTGTGGGAAAGTAGGAGCTCTCAATGAAGGAAAGCAAATTCATGGGTATGTTTTTCGATTTGCAGTTGGACTCAAACTGTGTTGATATGCAACTGCCTGATTAACATGTACTCCAAAAATAACAAGATTGAACTAGCTAGGACAGTTTTTGATTCAATGGAAAACTTTAACTTATCTTCATGGAACTCAATTATCTCGGGTTATGCTGCACTAGGTTATTTAGATGGTGCATGGGACCTTTTCCATGAAATGGAGTCTTCCAATGTGAAACCAGATATTGTAACCTGGAATTGCCTTTTGTCAGGACATTTCCTTCATAAATCGTACAAAGAAGTCCTAACCATTTTGTGGAGAATGCAAGTTGCAGGTTTCAAGCCAAATTCGAGCTCTATCACTAGTGTTCTTCAAGCAGTTAGTGAATTGGGTTTCTTAAAAATTGGAAAGGAAATTCATGGCTATGTGATAAGAAATAGGCTTGACTAGTGATGTATATGTTGGAACTTCACTCATTGACATGTACGTGAAGAATGATTGCCTAATTCATGCTCAAGCAATGTTTAATGGTATGAAGAACAGAAATATTTTTGCCTGGAATTCATTAATATCGGGGTATTCATTTAAGGGCCATTTTGAAGATGCTGTGAAGCTATTTAATAGGATGCAAGAGGAAGGAATCAAACCTGATTTAGTGACATTGAATGGTCTGGTTTCTGGGTATTCAATGTGGGGCAACAATGAGGAAGCCTTGGCCGTGATCCATCAAATCAAAAGTTTGGGATTGACTCCTAATGTGATCTCATGGACTGCTCTAATATCTGGCTCTTCACAGAAGGAGAACTACAGAGAATCTCTCGAGTTTTTCATCCAAATGCAACAAGAAGGTGTCAAGCCTAACTCAGCCACCATATCCTGCATACTTCGAGCTTGTGCAGGCCTATCTTTGTTACAGAAGGGCAAAGAAATACATTGTCTCAGCATAAAAAATGGTTTCATTGAAGATGTCTTTGTAGCAACAGCTCTCATTGACATGTACAGTAAGTCAGGTGATTTAAAGAATGCCCTTGAGGTCTTTAGGAAGCTTCAGAACAAGACATTAGCCTCTTGGAATTGCATGATTATGGGATTTGCCATTTATGGCCTCGGAAAAGAGGCAATTTTGCTTTATGATGAAATGCGTGAAGCAGGGATACAACCAGACGCTATAACCTTCACTGCTCTCCTCTCTGGTTGCAAGCAGTCAAGTTTAATTGATGAAGGATGGAAGTTCTTTGATACTATGAGTGCAGATTTTTAACATAATCCCAACAGTTGAGCATTACTCATGCATGGTTGATCTTCTTGGAAGAGCTGGTTATCTCGACGAAGCTTGGGATTTCATTCAAACGATGCCATTAGAGCCAGATGCTACTGTTTGGGGTGCTCTTCTTGGATCCTGTCGGATCCATAAGAACTCAGAGCTTGCAGAGATTGCAGCAAAGAATCTTTTCAAGTTAGAACCTTATAATTCTGCTAATTATGTTTTGATGATGAACTTATATTCAGTTTTAAACAGATGGGAGGATGTGGAGCATGTTAGAGGTTTGATGGGTGCTGTAGGGCTGAAGAACCGGCATGTCTTCAGCTGGATACAAATTGATCAGACAGTTCATGTTTTCTCTGCGGAAGAGAAACCCCATCCAGAAGCAGGAGAGATATATTTTGAGCTATATAAGTTGGTTTCTGATATAAAGAAATTGGGATATGTACCTGATGTTAACTGTGTGTATCAAAACATTGATAAAGTAGAGAAAGAGAAGGTGCTGTTGAGTCACACTGAGAAATTGGCCATTACTTATGGACTAATTAAGATGAAAAGTAGTGCACCCATCAGGGTTATAAAGAACACGAGAGTTTGTTCCGATTGTCACACAGCTGCAAAATACATGTCTTTGGTACGAAGCCATGAGATATTCCTCAAGGATGGTGTTCGGTTTCACCATTTCAAGGAAGGGAAGTGTTCCTGCAATGACTACTGGTAATAAGGGTTGTTATTGGCCTTTTGGGTACTACACTAGTGAATTATATATATGAAGTGTTCCATGGTGATACAATTGTTGAATCTGAGCTTTTCTATTGCTAAAAGCAGAAGAAATTATCAACTGAGGAGACAGATGCTAGAATGGAAAAATGGTAGAATATTGGATGCACCAGTTGTGTCTACATTCGTCAGCAAGAGACCTAAGATCAATGAAGAAATGGTCCCCACAACTCAAAACGAGTCCAGAAAAATGTACTCCATAGCTTTTTTAACCTTTTTTTTTTTTTTTTTTTCATATAAACTGGTAGATACTTGTCAAATTATACGATAAAAGCTAGAAAAAATGGAGCTTATGCAACATATTACCAATGTGTTCACTTAGTCTTTTGCAATGTGTCCAAAGAATTGAGGTGCCCGAGTTTTTTGAATTTGATGAACTTGGTCAGGGAAGAGCCTGAAAATTTTCGGGTGTATCTTCAATGTTTTTGCTTTCTGTTTGGTAAGTCTTGCAGAGAATCCACGGAAGAGAGAGTCTTATTAACGTACACAAGGTCCTTATCGTTCCCTCCTTGTGTGGTGGTGGGTTTTCACAACCTAGAGGGTTAGAATCAAGTCTTCGAAGGGTGGAGTTGATGTAAAGGCCTCCATTTGGCTTTCGGTTTAAAGATGGTCAATGATAGCCCATGCTGTTGCATTTCTTCGTGCTTTTTTTTTTTTTTTTTGGTGATTTCTCCAACCATTGTTGTTGGCTTGTTGCTCATAATCATGCCAGGTTGCGGGAGCTTAGTCATGAAAATTTTATTATTATGTAAATAAATTAAATAGATTTTTTTTCCCCATTGATGA
Organism: Liquidambar formosana; assembly: GCA_039720395.1. Classification (NCBI taxonomy): domain Eukaryota; kingdom Viridiplantae; phylum Streptophyta; class Magnoliopsida; order Saxifragales; family Altingiaceae; genus Liquidambar; species Liquidambar formosana. Next base: position 2,950,338 of record CM077827.1, on the reverse strand, counting down.
ATCACAGTGGCCCGAATAAATGGAGTTGGCCGGAGTACTTGGGCGCTATTAATAATAGCGCTTTCATTTTTATTTTTTGGAAAAGGCAGCGCTATTACTTTAATTTTTAATTTTAATTGTTTTTATGCAGGCGATTGTTGAAAAAAACCCTAAGTATGCTTTTAAGGTTCATTTTATTGTTCATTATTTGGGAATTTTGAATGCGTTGCTTTGATGTTTTTCTATTTGTTTGTCTGCTGAAAAAACCTTTGGAAGGGAAATGAAAAGAAAAGAAAATGAAATCTTGAAATTGTTTTCTTTGTTGTTTTGGTCTTGAAAATTTCAAAGCTCACCCCAGCTAAGTGGTTTAAGTGGTATCATTGAATTAGGTTTAATTGCATGGAGGTTTTTGTTGTCTCGGGTCTAAACAACTGTAAAATTTAGAATCCAAAGCCCCAATTTCTTTTCTTTTTTTCACCGTATTCACTCAGTGATCATAATAGAGTATTAGGGTTTTTGTGGTTTACAAGATGTGTTTGTTGGTTTCGCAGCATTTGTCGTTCAGTGAAACTGATCCACCATTTAGGGTGAAGCCTGCTGGTGTATCAGATGTGAATTCATCAATTCTCTGTTTCTTCTTCTTTTCATTTTTTCCTTTTGTTTTTTTTTTGGTTGTTGGGTTACAATTATGTTAAAACGTACTTGACATAATTGTTTTGGTAAATGGGAAACCACTAGCCAGAATGTGTGCACTATAGCTCAAATTAGGAGGAGCTCGGATAATGTCATTATTGTGCAAGAGATCGTGCACTCCATGATGTCCAAAAAGGGCGCAGGGCGAATATTGTGGTAGGGCCGCTAATATTGATTTAGAGAATGCTATGATAGGCTAAAATGGGATTTCGTCCATAGGGCCTAGGTTTTCTTAAATTTCCCCAACTGTGGGATTAGCTTGATCCTATTTTGCATTTTTGCAACCACCTTTTCTGTTTTGGTTAATGGGAAACCACTACCTTTCTTCTCCCCTCCTCGAGGCATTCGTCAAGATCCCTTGTCCCCTACTTGTTTCACTTGTATGGAATTTCTCTCCTTCCATATCTCAGAAGCTTGCCTTAAAAAATAAATAAATAAAAAATTGACCCCCTCCAGAAGTGCGCCTGCGATCTCCGGCCCATTTATTCTTTGCGAATCTCTCTCTCTCTCTCTCTCTCTCTCTCTCTCGGGTAGTAGTCCAGAATACAGTCCCAAAAGGGTAATTTTCCCAACCAAACTGATCATCAGACCTGCAACTCCCTCAAGAATACTCTAACAATTCTACGACTTATCTCAGCTCTCTCTCTCTCTCTCTCTCTCTCTCTCTCGGGTAGTAGTTCAGAATACAGTCCCAAAAGGGTAATTTTCCCAACCAAACTGATCATCAGACCTGCAACTCCCTCAAGAATACTCTAACAATTCTACGACTTATCTCAGCAGAAGATTAATCACGCCAAGTCCAAATTGTTACAACTAAGATCTAACATGTATGAAAAATAAAATAAAATGAAAGCAAAACCAATAATTCACTGAAAAGAGAGGCTTTAGTTATATACAGGACTCACAAGTCACAAACAAAGCAGCAAAGCTACCCAAATTAAAGGTTCACTCCCGAGCCATAGAACATGCAATTACAACATGGAAATCCATTCCTATACTCTGTAGGCACCAACTCTTTCCTACATAGCTATTTACAAATAACAATAGCCAACATGGGTTCCACCAGAGTCAGAATTCAAGAATATAACAGTAGAGAAGAACCAAATCCTTTTTCGTTCATGGAATACTTGACAACTACTAAAAGAGGGGAAACAGAAGAAGCATTGTTTAAGAGGGATGAAAAGTAAACAAGCGAAAGCAAATGGAAATAAGAGTGGAGATAGAATAGCTGTAGCCAGCACCATATCCAAAACTCTTGAGAAGATGGAGAACAGATCCCACCAATCTCTCCAAGGCTCTAACAATCTGAGAGCCTTTGATGCTTTATCAGTATGCATTAAACGTCTGTCCTGCCCCACAAACCAATGTACTCAAATTTGGTTGATGGGTACAGCTTGGTCTTGCATGGCCATCCTCTCTGAGACATCAGCCAAAGATTTAAGATTGCAGTTGATCAGGGCATGAACGAAGAAACATGTCTCCTCCTTGGTGTTCCCCTCAGGCACATCCACCACAAATGACTCAATCACCAGGGTTCCCGGTCTCCCATCAATTATCTCAGGATGGACAGTAATAATCGAAGAATAGTTCTGCAATTCAAGGAACAAAAAAGAAACAGGGTTGAATGCTTTCAGTAGATTGCACCGTTAGAGGGGTATATATATATATATATATAAACATTTGGGGCGGCTTGGTTGTGGGGAATCAATTACAAAACAGCCCTAAAGCTCATATTACATCATTACAGAGGAGATTAGTTAGTCCACTGTGGGATTCCCGAAATATCAAAAGGCCCAAAGGTATTAGTGTGGCTCAAATTGGCTAGCCAATTGCCAGACTGCCATTCAGTTCTCCTCCCTACAGGTGTGACACTGAGGTTGCATTCTCCTTATTACAAATCTAGTGACAAAATGAAACAGAGAATCCTAGTCATTAAACAACGAAAAGACTGCACCATATCAATAGCTTTGGAATAGATGATGTTGTCAATATCACACTATTTGCAGCTACCTTGATGCACAATTCTAAAGGTATAAGGAAAATGTTGTAGTAGTAAATCCAGCAGACGAATTTCTCCCCATTTCCAGCAGAGTAGTGAAGCTAATGAGACGAGACATAGCCAAATTCTAAAATGCAGACTTCAAAATGAAGAATTAAATGTAAGCATCTGATATTTAAACATTGGTTAATCAACATATAATCCCCATACGTTGTCCAGAGCTAAAAGATCAGCATTCTCAGTACATAAAACTACACCATTCTACTTAATGGAGCAAGAGCCTAAAGACTAGCAAGTAACCAGGCCAACACTACATCTTCAATTTACTTCGAGAAAGTGATAATCAACTGCATTACAAAGCAGTAGCAGGATTATGCTGCCATCTTATAACTTGATTTCTATCCTAAACAAGGCCTAGATTTACCTTTTAGACAAGTACTTAATTGTAATTTATCAGCACATGAAACTGATTTGGGCAAGAAACAACATGAGAGAGAGAGATACCTTTAGCCTGTGATCGCCGCCAACAAACTTGACACCAAGGATCTGCTCCTCATCATTAAGAAGTTCCAACCTTTCAGTGCTAGTTGTGGCCGGAAGCCCAGATCTGACATTGACTTCTCTAACACAACCAATCCCAAGGTCCCCCTCCATAGTGCACCTACTGACAAAGGGCTTGTATCTTTGTGGCTGATCAAACCTCCTGACCAAAGACCAGACCTGATAAAAGAACAAAATATCCGCATAAATAATTTAGCAAGGTGGACAACAAACAATTCACTAAAACGCAAAAACACCCATTTTTTTTTTTTTTTTTCAAGTGATTAACATTCCAGTTGGTTCTCAAGAAAATGAAGGAAAAATTAATAATACAAAATATTTGAAATTATGTTCTGAGGCGTTTTGGTCTAAAAAAGAGCAAAAACTTGCCTCAACTAAGTGGAATGGTTGTATTAGGCTCAGTTGACTGAAAGCTTTTTTTTCTCGGGTACCAAACAATGAAAAATCTAAGATTTAAAACTTTACCTTCACTCCTCTTCCTGTGTTTTCTCAACAACTACACACATGGAGAATAAATTTGAAAAATCAAGTCAAAATCAAAGAACTCAAACCGTTTATTAATTCTCTCATAATCAGATTTTTTTTTTCATTTTAAATTATTGTGAAAACAACAGCACTGGTTGGTTAGAAATTTGGCAGGAAAAATCAAGTCAAAATCAATGAACTCAAACAGTTTATTAATTCTCTCATAATCAGGTTCTTTCATCTTAAATTATCGCGAAAACAACCGCACTGTTTGGTTAGGAATTTGGCAGTACTTTCTTCCTTTTATTAGCTTATAATCGAAGCAATTTCAGCTTTTAAAAGCAATAAAGGCTAACCAAACCATACCCACATGGACAAGGGTAGGCATCCACATGTTTGAACCCTGACAACCAGGACTGGCAATGAACAAGCTACTCAAGAAAAGCTTGCTTTTGAATTAGCTTTCAAAAGCAAAGCTAATTCAAAGTTTTGTTCTTAATTGCCCCCACATTTGTACCACAAATTTCGTCTATAACCAGAAAATATCTCACCAAACCCTAAGAATCCAACAAAAAAAGCCTTCCAGATATAAACTCAAAACTCATAGCAATACTTTTGCAAACCTAACAGTCAAAACCCAAAATTTCACACCAATCTCACCGAATTCGCCCAAACTCGGAAACTCTTGAGGCTCCGTTTGTTTCAACGGAAAAAAAAAAAAGGTCCAAATCGGAAAATTTTTCCAGGAAAATTTCTCCAGGAAATCGAGATTCCAATATCTTTATGAATATTGTAAAAAATTATCGTGTCTGACCGAAAAATTTACACTTTCTCCCTAAGGAAAAAGATTTTGCATCCAAACAAACGAAGTCTTAGGGCCCCATTTATCTGGCAAAGACATTTAAGTGAAGCTCAGGAAAACTTCTCATGCATCTTCAGCTAAATTCAGTATTACACACACACACACACACACACACATATAGTATATAGTATAGTATAACACCAGATAATCATTTTTCCCGAGAAAAAGAGAAATTTTCCTTTGAAACAAACAGAGGCAAACAGAGTCTAGAGCTCACTAAAATCGCTCAGATCTGTACAGAAACACAAGGTCAAGCATCCCAAAAACCCAACAAGAAAATAGAGAAAAAGGGTCAGACAAATCGAGGGATATGAACAGGAGGATGAACTTACGAGATTACTGGGCGCTTTGATGTGTTTGAAGACAGCAGAAGTGCACTGGTTCTCCCTGGGCTGGTGCGCATGGTGTCTACGGATGAACTGAGCCTCCATTATTGTATACAAAGCATCACCGTTCATCAAAACCCTTTTATCACCTTTCTCTGTATCTGTCTGTCTGAATGGATTCACAGACACTTCCTCCTTTATTGCAAAGTTGCTGTGTGTTTTGGGCAGTGATGAGGAGGGGATGATGACAATGATTTTATTGGTTTCGAGCTCCAAGCCTTTGGCTTAGCAGCTTCTCGAAAGGGTTTTAGGGGATGGGCATGTGAAATAATAGAAGGTGTGGATAAGTCCACCGACAGCGGCACTTCCCATTGTCATTGCTCAAATAGCCCAAAGCCACGAGTCACCACCCATATATATAAGATATACTCCGTATATAAATAATAATAAAAATGAAATGGCCAATTATGGGCATGCAATGTTTATATTTTAATAACCACTGAGCCACTAATATATCCTAGTCTCCTACATACTATAATTTAACTAGCCACTAATATGTCTAGGCTGGGTCTTTGTTGCCTAGAGGTGCTATTCCGATGCAGTTGGGGAGGTACAAAATTTATTGTAGAGCGGTGGACTTTTGTCTCAATGTGGGTGTTTTTCTACTCATTATATAATTTAAAGAAATTTTGTAAAGCCCTTTTTGAGTTCTAATCTTATAGCATCTTTAGAGGGTACTAGCTATAATTTAAAGGAATTTTTTGAAGCCCCCTTTGAGGAGAGGCTATGTTTTCTAATCTTACAGCATCTCTAAAGGTACTAGCTATTTTTTAGTTACTCTAACAAGAAAAATGCAGACGTTTCCAAATAGCCAAGTAGCTAAATACTCAGTAAATTTAACAGGGTTTTATGTTTTTTCTAAACTCCAATCAACTTTAAGAATTTCTTTATATTTTTCTGTTTCTTATTATTTGATGTAGGGAGTAAAAGAGAAAAAGTGTGAGAAAATTGATTAATAATTAGTCACTTGAAGATGTTCTTAATACAGTAAGTTTAGATAAATAATGTATTAATGCTTTTACTTGTCAAAAAAATAAATAATAATTTTATTGATGTAACATTTACGAATTCAAAATAATTGATATTTTCTACACCTATTATTAGCTTGCTATTGGCCCATCAATCAATAAAATAAACCAAGTGGTTGATGATAACATATAGCTTTAAGATCTTCCTTCTATTTATGAACCCTTTTTTCTATCTAAGTTTTAGATAAGAAGGGTTAGGGTGAACCCCCCCTACCTACCAACCACATTGGGTGGAGCAATGGAGTTTACAAGTGGGTGTCAATCACAGCATTAACCCTTGAGTTGGCTTTCAACTCAAACCATGATGAAGTGAGCATGATACTAAGGCAAGCTTGTGGTATATATTTTTGTCTTCTTTGTGAGTGGGATAGGTACATAGCAAAAATAAAATAAAGTTTATCTCTCTCCCCAACCCCCCCCACCCCCCCCCCCCCCCCCCCCCACCCTTCTTTTTTTTCCTTTTTTTTCTTTTTTGTGACAGAAGAAACACTAAAGTATGAATACAACATGTAAAGAAACTATTCTAATAGGATTCGAAATGAGAACTTTTCTTGAAAGGATTCAAAGAATGAGATGTGTTAAGAACCAAGAAAAAAAAAGGGGGATCGACCACTAGCTAGATGACTCTTTCTAAGTCTATGAAACAATTGATAAGCGACCACTTGCATTGCAATCAGTTGGTTTCAATCTCACTTTCATATTTGGATTCAAAGACATGCATGATCACTCTTTAGGGTCTGATTAGTGAGTAAATTAGGAAAAAGAGGTATGCACATCAACACATGCTCCTATGGTTTCCAAAAAGACCTTACCATAAGGGCCTTAAATTCCAGTCGTAGGGTCTGATCAGTGAGTAACTTGGAAAACACAGGTATGCATATGCTCCTATGGTTAGAAATAAGACCATAAGGTCTTTAAATTCCAATTCTAGGTATCAAAAATCTAATAATGTGAAAGAATTAAAGAAACTTACCTATGATTACATCATGATTTTAAGTTTTCTGTGAAATATTAAATTGTAATATTTGAAAAATACTAACATCATTATATTTGCTAAAAAAATTATGACACCCAACAATAACCCTAAATCTCAAGAGGTGGTCAAGTAGTTCTTGCAACTTATGTCTCACTAAGGGTCCGAATGTCTTGAATTTGACTTTCTACTCCCTCTTGAAGACACACAGGCTTATCGTGTTCCAAGAGATTATTCAAGTCCAGGGTTCAACTCAATCAACTAACCCTAACCCAATCAAGCCTAATCCCAACTGCATAGCATCTCAAAAAAATAATTATATCCAAAAACCCCCCTAAAGTAATTTGTCTATCTAAAAAAACCCAAATATAGTTCTAGTATATCCAAAAAAACCCGACATCCTAGCTTCCATCATTTGTTTGGTTTCAAATCTAGATATCCTATTGGGGGAAAAATGTATTAGTGCTATTGTTTGGTTGCAAGCCAATTAATTTCAAGGGGTGGCCTAGTAGCTTTTTGGACTTACACTTAAAAGAAGAAAAAAATTCCTAACTAAGCACTACTTTCCACTCCTTTTTCGGGCCAACTAACAGTCAATTTTATCTTGAGCAGCTAATTGATGCAGAATGAGGCTTCCTGTCGCCCTTACCCATAACAAAGATTAGTTTGGTTGCAAATCTAGATATCCTATTGGGGAAAAAGACAAAAGAAAAACAAAGGATAATTTACACTCACCCCCCTTGAGGTATGTCAAAAATACAAAGAACTTCTCTCTGTTTTCAAAATCACACTCCCCTCCCCTATCACCAACGTCACCATGACGCTATTAACTATTGTTGTTGATTTATCTTTTGACCTTTCAATATAAGTATTCTTATGTTTAAATCAAAGTACAGCGTTTTGATTAAACTTTGTGTTTGACCATTGAACTTGTGCTACATTGTCATATATGATTTAAGTGTACAAGCAAGAAACTTGATAAATGGATAACATATTAGATTGATGAGATAGATCATGCCATAAAATTTAATATTGATTATTTCAATTTTATTATATCAATTTTCAATTCAAAATGAATTAAGTTAAATTGTTGACATGCCTTCAACAGTAGGATGTAACAGAGTAGCTATATTCATCAATATATGGTATCACTATAATCACTAATATATATGTGTGTGTGTGCGTGCGCGCAAAAAAACCGCTCAATCCATCAAACCAAACCAATCTGTTCCATTCCGCACCTACCCAAGTGGTTTGAGATAATATGCGAATTAGTTTGGGTGGATTGAGCAATAAATTTAGCGATTCGGTTTGATTGGTGGGTTGAATTTTGTCAAATCATCAATAAATCAACCCAACCCGCTTCAATTACATATATATATATATATATATATATACACTACTTCATCAAAAACTATATAATATATACACTTTTTACGTACAAGAAAACATGTTAAGTCATTATAGGTTTTTTTTTTTTAAACTTCTTGTTGCTTGATCTATAATTATTTTATGGGATTTGATACTATAGAATGTTCAATGATTTATCTCTTTTTACAAAAAAAAAAAAAAAAAAAAAAATGGTTTGTTTCTAAACATTTTTGCTAAGAAATCAACAAACCATTCTCATAAAGATTATGAAAGCAAACCTTTTTGGTCATTTAACAATCCTCATAAAAGTTATGAAGGGTATGATACAACCCGTCCAATCCATCTAAATCGTTGGTTCAAAACCACCGAAAGAAATCAACCAATCCGCAGGTTTTTAGGACCAACGGTTTGGCGACGGGTTGAAAAATTTTACAAATCACCCTTAGCAAGGTTAATTGATGATTTATCTCCTAACCGCTCCAAACCAACTTGCGTACACCCCTAGTGTGTGTAATGCTCACCATAAATTTTGATGAGCCATTGTTTGTGAAAACAATAGAAAAATGAACCAAAAAAAAAGGGGTGCCATTTGAGAATTTCAATGTCTTATAAATAAGGAATATTTATGACTAAAAATTACTCATTTTTATATTTGGAGAGAGGATTGCTCTTTATTATTATTTTAATTACCATTACTACTGTATAAAAAGGGTTTGGAAGCAAGTTTATTTTGTCGTTTCAGCGTTTTTTCTCCCTTTTTATATTTGGAGGGGCCGGGAGGTGGGAGGTGGGGTGGTTGTTAATGCCTTAATGGCAACAACACGCAGCACCGACCAACACTAATTTATAATTAACACTCGGAGAAAATTATTTTAAATGAATAATGATTTTTATTGTTTTTCTTAGGGTAAAGTGTAAAGAGAAATAACTTGGTAACTAACCAACTATTTTGAGTGGGTATATGATCTGGACCGTGCTTTTGCTTACTTCACTAAAACATTAATCTTTACATATGTATCTTATTTTCTAGGAGGGAAAGTTTGGTTCATTGTTAGTATTTTACCCTAATTCAAAAAATCAAAAAAGTTTTTTTTTTTTTTTTTATTCCCAGATTTTACTTTGGGGGGGGGGGAGAACTCCCCAAGAGACCCTGAAGTACCTATCTAGGAAGGAAACGAAATGGAGACTTGCTCAATGTTTGGGTTCGAATCTCCGTAGCAGTAGAATAGGGTTAAACCTACTCTTTAGCGTCCAGAGCTTGCGGTGAGATCCCTACAGATTAACTGTGAGTTGTTAAAGGGTAATACTTTCTGGTGAGTATGTGGAGTTACCTATCTGCATACCTATTTTTTGTCACCAAAAAATAAAATAAAAATATTAAATTATGTTAGGTGAAAATTATTTCAATTCTTCTTTTTCTCTAATTTTCTATTTCCACCAAATAAGGAAAAAGTATAATTTCCTTACATTTTTATTTTTTTTCTCCCTAATAAAATCCGTGAACTAAAAAGAGCGTTAGCGAAAATCTTCTTTTGTCTTCTGACTTTGAGGATAGATAAAAGTTACAACAATTTATTATTCATCGATAAATCAATTCAATATATTTATAAATTTACTCAAAGATCAAGACCCGGCCATCTTGTGAAAACGTTCTATAATAGCTTCATTATCAACTGTATCAAATACTCCTCTCCCAATAAACACAACTAAAATATTACTCAAGTCATAGGTGCCAAACTAACCCATCCCATTGCCGTCCCAGCTTTTCTCGAAACAAGGACTGTGGTACGAACTACACTACCAAAACAGGTGGAATCTTCATATGTAGTAACATAGATAAGATTAAACCATTGAAATCCAAACCAATGCTTCCTGTTCATGAATCCAAACAAAATCTGAACTCCACCCCAGAGCCCTTGATCTGTTATTGACTTCTCCTAAAAAATATTGCAAAGAAAGTGGTTAGGTACTTAGGTTACCACTTCGATCAGTGGAAGTGCCTTTATAAAAGGGGAATGTGACAGGAACACTGAACATAGCACAAGGGGTTGAATTTAAATTTCTACTTGTTTTTGAGTTTTGAAGAAGACAGAGACCATTAGGGATTTCTCTGCTCTCTCTTTTTTTTTACCTTTCAGACATTTCAGGTCATTAATTTACTTGTCACTTATTACAGCATATTTAGGATAAGGTTCTCTCTTCTGCACAAATGTACAACATTCAGTGACTTGATAACTTGTACTTCTTGTGTTCTGCACTTATGGGAAGAAATAATATCAGGGGTGTTCGTGGTAAGGTTTTTAAGTAATTTTACTAAGCTAAATCCAAACTATATTATAAAAAGAAAATCAAATTAAAAAATTTCGATTTGGATTGGTTTGGTTTTGGTTTTTTCCTATCAAGTAGTAACAAATGATAGATTCATAGATAATTGAATACACATAACAAAATGGAAAAAAAAAGACAATTCAAATTTTTTAAAAAAAAAAAACAATTTTAATAACAACATTAAAGAATTGTCAACTAAAAAAGGCATTAAACATTGTATTAGAATGAAAATATATTAAAATAGGAAATTTACATATTGAAGTTTAATATATAACAAGCATATATTATATATATTTTTGGTTTGTGGTTTGGTTTGGTTTGGTTTTTTTAACATGCAAAACAAAACCAAACCAAATGAAAAGAAAACCAAACCAAACCAAACCAAACCGGCTAGTCTGATTTGGTGTGGTTCGGTTCTCGGTTTTAATGTAAACCATGAACACCCCTAAGAAATATCACAAGGGGTTTGTGCCAAATTTTATTTTGGAAAGAAACAATTTTGTATTCTCATAGTCATAAGAAATAGAAAACATATTTAAGAATAAATTTTTTTAGAAACTACCTTTTAAGATTTTTCTTAAACACCATCCATTAGAAAATAAAAATAAAAATGATATTCATGATTTCTGATTTCTGTTTTTAATTCACAAAAACATAACCGTTCAAAAACGATATGAAAACAATATGTTCTCCAATTTTCTTTTACTATTTTCTGAAAATGTTTCAAGTGCAGTAGTTCTCAATGTATATATGGCGAAACAGGCCCAATCTCACACCCATACACCTTGTGCTATGACAATCCAAATTGCTGGTGAATGTCAGCAAGCAGCTTAAAAGGTTCTTGTAGATATGGCCGGCTAAGTAGATTTATATGGTCCAAGATGTCCCCTAAATGGATGGCTAATCCATCCATGCACCCTTCAAGCTTTGTGGAGGGATAGGAAATTGAATAAATTTAGGAAGTTGTGGGACATAAAATTGTTTTGTGCTATCGTAGTCCATTAAAGATCCACGAATATAATATCTTCTACAAGCTTGACAAGTGGACACCTGTATACCATTCCTGTCATCTCTAACTAAGAATTATTTTGGCCTCTTGTAGGGGAGGGGACCAATGGGCAATGGTGGTGGGGTTGAAGTGTTGAACAGTCCAGTAGAAGAGGGCAGGGCAGAATCTGACAATCATGCACACACATCTAAAGTTAGATTGTCACTATCGCTTGGAAAAACCCAGAAGAAACAGACAAAATGTACTCCTCTCGCCTTAAACCACTTTGACTAAACACACATATTGGTGATAGATTTAATGAATTATAATGTTGTTCATATATTTTAGTTTTTCAATTTTACTCTCTTATTTATTTTTTATTTTGTGTTATGGTTTGATTATTTGTAATTTTAAATATAGTAATGGGTAATTTGAGAAAATAAAATTATTATTTGCTTCGACTTTTGAAATGAAATAAACATTTTAAGATTTTCCAAAATGAGCTAAAATAAAAATTATTATCAAACAAAATGAGATGAAAATAGTATATATATATATATATGAGTATGGATCAACTTGTATTTGTTGTTAAATCGATCTCTAAATGTTGTCCTTAATTTCTTTACCTATTGATAAAGGTAATAGTCAAATCATTAGCCATATATAGCAACAAATGGTGCTTATTGCATTTTTTTAAAATGCATCACACATCAATAGTCATGTCAGTTAGAACAAGAAATCAGAGAAATTTAGGGACCAATTGTTTTTTCGTAGGCAAATTTAATCAAGTTAGTTGAATGGTGTGTACAATCCGGGCAAGAGTGGATTTAGAATATATTTCTTGAACTCGAGTTAAGCGGGGTTGGGTCAGGATCATAATTAGTGAATGCTAGGGTTGATTCAAATTGCATGCAGCATCCCTTAATATAGATTAAAGTGTCAATAACATACATATGTAATTTCATGTCATTTTTCCCCTTTTTGGAATCCTTTTGAGGAATTGGTTAGTTTAGTTTAGGTTTTTATAAATTAACTAGATATGGGCACACGTGAATAATATTTAAATAATAAAATATATACGAAAATTCATGAATTCTCATATATATATAATATAGAAATTTAATTATTTGCTATGTTTTGTTGAAAACATAAATTTCGTTTAAGAGATTTGTATACATTTATAATGTTCTTAATATGTATCCCATTTAGGTTATTAAAATGGAGACTCAACACAATAGGTCAAATTTTCTTTCATTGTTAGGAGTCATGATAAGAATATAAAATTGGCAAAGAGACATGCATAGTAGTAGAGGGTGTGTAAATTCATAAAGTGGACATCATTATCTTTCTTTCTTCTCTTTATTTTTTTCTTCTTTTTTGTTAAGAAATAAACATTCTTGATTGTTTAAATGTGAGGGGCAAATAAGTATTTAAATTTTAAAATAAGGTTGTAATAGTCAATCAAAAGTTTTTTTTCTGAAATACATATTCTTAAAGTTAATATAGATAAAATATGGAAATCTAATATGTATCTCATATAGGTCATTATCTTTCTTTCTCCTTTTTTTTTTTTCCTTCTTTTTTGGAAAATAAATATTCTTAATTGTTTAAATATAGTGGACAAATAAATATTTAAAATTTAAAATAAGGGTGTAACGGTCAATCAAAAATTTTTTTGAGATATAAACTTTTATAGGTAGTATACAATACATATATATTATTTGGTTAGTATAAAGATAAGTTTTAAACTTCGTTACGAGGTTGAAGTAGCTAGCTCTTTTAAGTCGTGCCCTAGATTAGTTGTACAAACCATAAGGTCCATGACTAGTATATATGGGGCGTCTAGGTGCCACTCCCACTTCTAGTAGGACAAATTTGGGACATATAATTGAGCTTGTAATGACTTGACACAATTTGTAGACAAGTTAAACTTGAGATCAACCCCTATAAGAATCAAGGTGGGGTTGGAGACTGGAGAGCCATCATATGTTGTCACAAAATTGGCTACAACCTTTTAAAAGGATATACATTACAAGACTAAAGAGAGGAACATTTTCAACAAACCAACCTATCAACAAAATATGGAGGAAATAAAGCTCCATCTAAAATGACAAATTTCCCAACAACTAGATATTTCAAATCAAAAAGTTTGGTTAAATTTAGATTTGGGTTTTTTCAAACTTTTGTTTTATTATCCATCGTTACCTTGAAAAGAGTAATAATTAATCTCGTCGCACGTGGGCGGCGGCTCATTCATTGGACAACTTTAGAACTTCATGAAAATAATTGGCCATTATGGCTTCAAATTTTGGCTTAGGGCATAAGAAAGAAAAGCACCCTTATCGTTATCCCCTTCACAATTTCACATATATTATCATGACACACACACCTAATGTAGTACGTTTAGATGGACAGGATGGAGTATCCCCAGGGCCCTCCACAACACTTTTCTTGGAAACATTGTTGAGTGATGTTTTGTCTGAATCAAAAGCTCATATATAGGATTCGATAAAAGTAACTATGTTGTCCTCCATTGTTGTCGACAAAACCATTCCCACGATCCCACGTTTTAAAAGAAGGAAAAAGGTTTGAACATTTGATGTTTGAACACAATTTACTCAAAGACAATTTGAATCATTTGAGTGAGGAACAAATGGTTTCCATGAAAATTATTGGAACAAATGTAAAAGATTGTATTAAGGTGGCTTGTCAATCCAGAGAATGAGTCTTCAGTGCTACTATAGTTATCAGTTCATCACATCAAACCCATACGGATTAGTTTGCATTATAAATACATATTGAATGAGTGTTATCCTTTAGTAAGGTTGCAAATTAACAAAGTCATTTGCAAACAAGCTTGTTAAGGACTAGCTTGTTTGAACTCATTCATTTATTAATTAAGCCAAACTAAAACAAATCAAGTTTGGCTTAGCTTGGCTTAGTTCAAACTTAAATAATCAAGCCCATTTGTGTATTTTTTTGGTTGTTTGTATGGCGGTGGGGTTTAGCTTTGTGGGTCTCTTTTTCAATTTCTTGCTGAGTAGTTTCCCTTGTTACTAGACTCAGTTTTGTTTGAGGTCGGGGTTTGTTTGCTTGGTTGGTTGGGGTTGGTTTGCTGGGTGGGGCTTATTTGTTCTGATGTACTATTATTTTATCTATAAAGGAGTTTATTTTGTTGATATAAAAAAAAAATTAAAAAAAAATTCAGACATCTCAAAACTCGACTAGGTTCATTCAATTTATAACCAAGTACGGTGCAATGAGTTAATAGAAACACGACAAGATGAATTATTAAAATCAAAATATTATTTTGTAGCTTAGGTTATTTTCTCTATCCGGCCTCTCTTTTTTCTCCCGTACGTATACAGCATTTCTATCTCCAACAATGGTCTGACCCAACCTTTGTATAGGGTTTTCACTGGGTCCATTGTACCATGCCAGCTTGACAATATGGTACCATAGGAGAGAACTGAAGACTTTTTTCCAACCAATGGCCCTATTAGGTTTGAACATTATCTGAACCACGTACTCAAGACCAGTGGCCAAACCCATCTAGGGTGCTTAACTTGAAAGTTGTTCGAAAACCTAATTCTATCAATTCTTACCACCTTTCTTAGCTAAATGTCAAACTCCTCCACTATAGAAAAGCCCCCATTTAAGTTAAGACTACTCTAACTGATGCAGAGTCTCAAAAGCTGCTTTTGGCAAGAGACAAAGTAAAAGGAAATTGAAAGGGGACCCAGGGGAAGAAATGGTTAAGAATCTTATCTCTTCCTCCTGCAAATTTTTTTTAACTTTGGACCACTACTGCGAGACTTGTCAATCATATGTGCTAGTGTTTTGTTAGTACACAAAACGACGAAGCACATCAAAATTTACAATTAATGAATGCTAGCGTGTCATTTCGTGATGAGTCCACTTTCCAAGCCCAAACCATATCGTGGATGCCAAAATTTTTCTTTGTTCACCTCGTACAATTATTTGAGCTACATACTTAGCTTGGCCACTGAGGAGCTCTTGGCCTCTTGCATCATCCTCCCCCTCTCCCCTCTTCTTCCTCATTTTTTTTTCCCCCCTAACAACAAGAGTACATGTCTAGGTTAATTATTGGGGATATTGGGGACTTCGTACCACGACTAGTCCCTCCACTATGTGTAGTTTTTTGTCCCACAGGCTAGCTGGGTATTGAACAATTATTGAAACAGTTGATTTCTAGAGGTAGGCCCAACAGAGATCAAATTAAATTAACGTTTTGTGGGTTTCAAACACATTACTTAAAACCTATTTGAAAACTTTAAAAACTAGATAAAAGTCTAGTCTATAATTGTCAGGGCGGAGGAGAGGGAGAGGGAGAGGGGTGCCAGACGGAGCACTTGACCACCCATCGGTTCAAAATTATTTTTTTATACTATACATATATCTTCATATTCCTAAACTTGACCCTTCTAATTTTTTAATTTTTTTTGACCCCTCTGATTTTATAGTTGTACCCCTCTACCCCTTTCTCTTTCCTTTTTTTTTTTTTTTGCCCCCTTTATATATATAGCTCCGACTCATTTGTGTGACATGTGTTACTCAAGTCTCAAAATCGTCATCGACTCATTGTTGTAAATTGGTGTTTTGCAAATGGTTCAAACTAAGAAAGACATAATATATCTATTAGTATAGTTACTTGTAATATTAATATTAATCCTACCCGTTGAGACTGCTACAGTTGAGAAGGTGTTTTAATTCTGTTATGAATATTGTAAAGAGTCGATTACGTAACCGAATGAGAGATGAATAGATGAATAATAGTTTTGTTGTATATATTGAAAAAGATATTTTTAATAGCATTGATAATGAAATTATCATTCAACGCTTTCAAAACATGAAGACTTGTCGGGAAAAATTGTAAAGTAAAGAACGTAAGAACTTTTGATGAAATAAAACTTCGATTTTGGCCTAAATCGTCTTTTGTAAAGATTCTTTTATAGTGGTTTTGTTGTCATGTACACTAATACTAGTAAGTTTTCTTTTATTTCTTTTGTGGAGTCCCTAAAGTCTTAACTGAGGCTCTTAGGTTAGTGTTTGTATATGTCTCATGTACTTAGGCTATACCCCCTTTATGGTTTAATACATACGTTACTTCATCCACAAAAAAAGATAAAATAAAATAAAATAACAATGAATATTTAAGTTTTTGTATTAATTAATAATTTCAAAAAAATTTCTTTGTTCTTGTTAATTTTTATTGTATATTAGAAAAAAAAAAATAGTAGAAAGCTACTTCAAATGATTATTTAATTTATAGAGTTAGAAAAAAAAAAGAAAAAAAAAAAAAAGAAGAAGCTAGTAAGATCCAAACAAAGTAGCCCCTGCTAGCATAAATTCCTATATCCGCCATTGATAATTTTTATATAGTTTTTAAATAAACTAACTCACAGTTTGTTTGAGAAAAACTATGTTCATGCCTTATTTTCAGAGCTAAACTAATTACTAAGAAAGAAAGAAAATATTTTACCAAATGGTGTAAAATTAAAACTAATTAAACTTATCTTTAACTGACCAAATTTTTTATCAGATTTGCCAAATGGCTCTTTAGAGTGCATGCCTATATATTAAGCCCTTGGGTGGTTGGTTTGAGTATTGTAAGAGATGAAATATATAAGAAATGATGGAACTTAGGGCCTGTTTGGGAACTTCAAAAACTGGATCAGACTAGATCCAGTTTATAACTGTTATCTAATTTTTAAATAAACCAATTCATAGTTGGGTTTGAAAAAAACTATGTTTATGCTTTATTTTCATAATAAAACTAAACTGTTTAGTAGGAAAAAAAGATTTACCAAACAGTGTAAAATCAAAATTGACCAAACTTATTCTCAACTAGTTAGATTTTCACGTTTGCCAAATAGCCCCTTATAGTCACCACTAAAACATATATAAAATAAAATGAAAAGAATTATAACCAGCTGGACATGCACACGTGTTACTGTATTTAATCACGTGAGTGGATGTGGAGAGAATATTGGTTGGGTAAGGGTGTACTAAATTCGAATTCCAATTTTATCATGTTTGTAAATAGACAAGCTATATTTGAGTTTATTACTGTTGGAGAAAATGTAAGTACGTATACCTCTTCTCCTAGCTAGAGGGCTAGATGGCATACTTTTGGTGGTGCGATCCTTTTTTTTTCCTAGTCCTTTGGTACTTTATTTTTTATTTTTCAAGAAAAGAAGATATGTCTAACATCATAAAACAACCTAATATCCTAACTAGATTGACACAGAAAAGCTACTTCAAATCTTGTATTATCTAATCTTGTACTATCAATTTCAAATATTATTAATATAAAAAAAAAATTAAGTACAAAGCATGAGTAAAGAGGATCGAAAGGCAAATAGTTTTGATGGCTTATAACTTGCCATAATCTAGCTCACAAATAAGAATTAATCAACTCAAGAGATTCAAGCAATAAACCTATAAAGGGCTAAACCAAACATTAAAGGCGAAATTAAGAGTTATCTTCAATGAGAGTATCGTGTTGTAATTCTATGAAGTGAGAATTGAAAGTTTTGGAGAGCGATTTTCTTTTCTTTGAAAAATTTACTTTTAGTAATCATTTTCCAATGTAATACAAAAAAAAAAGATTTTTATTGTCAAGTTATTTCAAATTGACTATTTATATGCTTCAAAATGACTATTAGTTTCCTATTTTTGACATTTTGTCAGGAAGTGATTATCAAATGATAATTTCTCCCAATAATATATATATATATATATGTAGTGGGGGCAGGCCCCCTGGCTCCACCATTGGGCCAGACGTATGTTTATCTACTTCCTTGACTGTAACTTGAGGAATTTGTGACTTGATATGAGCTAGTGGGGGCAGGCCCCCTGGCTCCACCACCGGGCCCGACGTTTGTTTATCTACTTCCTTAACTGTAACTTGAGGAATTTATGTCCATCAAGTCAAAGTGGGACAATTGATTGCAAAATTGATGTCCACTATTCAGTTCTTTGGTATTCAATACCACGTTCATCAAGGCACAAGCTGAGATTAATAACAAAATCAAATGGATCAATAAAAAAAAAAATAATAATAATAATAACAATAATAAAAGGGGGATTTGGCCACTAGTCAAGAAACTACATCTTATTGAGCAATTAGTCACCTAACTTTTTTCCTAATTCAATTAGTCCATTTTACCTTTTTTTTGACAAAAAAGCCCCTGATTTACTAACTAATCTACACCTGTGCCATTCCTTCAAAACACAAAACCCGTTCTACAGACGGCTCGTGGGTTTGTCATGGTGATTCTGAGGTGGGGTGCTCGATGGGGTTTTCGACAGTGATCCTTGTAGCCATGAGGAAATTTCCATAGAAACACTCCTCCTAATTGGATAGATCTCACTCCAAATTTGATAGATCTTATAGCCGACGAAACTCTAGATCTCTCGCTCCTGCTCTTCTGGCTTGTTGCTGTTGTTAGGTGATTCTGTCTCCAAATTTGATGGATCTTATAGCCGACGAAGCTCCATATCTCTCGCTCCTGCTCTTCTGGCTTGCTGCTGTTGTTAGGTGAGTTCTGTCTCAGAAGACAGCCGATCTATGTATGGAAGTAGCTGCTAGCTTCACCTGAGCTCCTGCCCAAGGATTGTAGTAATTTTGTTTTTAACTTAAACTAAAAAGTCGGGGTTTTGGTGTAAAGGATATAAATCGATCGCCTTTTCTTGTACTGAATGGGGTGCCCAACCTTTTAGAAAAGGGTAGTTCCCTAACAGCAGGATTAGCTTCTTGAGAATGTATCCTAGGGTTCGTTCTTCTCTCATAACTTAATAAAGAAAGCTAAAGTCAAAGAGCAATCCTCCTACGTTCCAACACCTATGAAGTCATCTCTCTTCAAAATGTTCAGTTGATTGGCACATGGTTCCACCCTTAAGCAATGAAGCAGTTGTGGAAGGCAACATGGGTGGTGTAGAACAAATAGGCATTAACATCGATGATGAACTGAGAGCCAACGAATTCATCCCCATCTCATCCAATCCACTGGTTGTAAAGACTTGGTAAGGTAGTAAAATTTTACTACTTCATTGTAAAATTTACTTTGTAAAGTAGTAAAATTTTACTACTTCACTATAAAATTTATTAATTCGTCAATAGTAAAATTTTACGATTTTAGTTTTTTTAATAATTACCTAATCAATATGAATCTTTTTTCGAAGATGCCAACAAGTAGGTTCCAAAAATATGATTTTTTTAAAAGAATGGATATGTATATTATAAGTTATAAGCTTTTAAAAATTATAATACTAAAAGGTTAAGTTAGTTACATAGGATGCCCTTAATAACAAAAAGGGATTGCCCTTAGTAATAATAAAGGTAAACCTGGCATTTTTAAAAAAAGTGTGACTAATTGATAAATAAGTTCAGTCTCCTTGATTAATTGACTTAGAAAAACTCTTATTTGATTAATTGCCAATATTTTACCAAAAAGTGGACTAATTGCCAATTTCCCCATAGTAAAAACATTTAAGGAACAACCCTAATCAACAAGAGCATGGGCACAGTGATTTCCTTTTGTAACTACAGCATCTACAACAATCAATTTATGGATATCACACTCCAGGCTATATAGTACGTGAGCCCTTCCCTTAGAGCCCAAAGTTCTACAGCCACACATTCCTTTTATGCGCTTTATCTACAAACCAAGCCCACTCCGGGAAGCAAACGAGCAGACCTTCTTTATAGCCTTCTCCTTTCTAATTCTCCAAATGAATAAATTATTGGGCCAGACCTTTAGCCTTCAATTGCCACCTTGGAACCTTCACCAACACTGGGATATCCAAAAAACCGCCCAATCCACTAAACCAAATCAATCTGCTCTATTCTGCACTAACTCAGGTGGTTTGAGAGGTTAGGCGGTGTGATTTGAGTGGATTGAGTAATAAAATTGGTGATTTGATTTAGTTGGTAGGTTAAACGTTGTCAAACCGCCAATAAACCAAACCGACCCCACTTTTAACAACATATGTATAAAATTATAAAAATCAAATAAAGAAATCTTTTTATAACAATTATTGATAGCCAAATGGACAACCTTAGGCCTTCTTAAGTCCCCAAATGATGCACATCGATCAACTCATTAAGATATGAGAATATTCACATTCCCAAGTACCGATTCTAAAGTATGGAATTAGATTGCACATCAGTGTATTTTACTATTTTTTATTTCTACTTTGTTAGGTTGTTACATTTTGGGTCTTATAGCAAGATTGGAAACTAATTTAACATTAATTATCTCTAATTTCATCTACATTGATTGCATGTTTATACTCACAAAGTCATAATTTACTTCTTTGGCATTAAAATATTGTGAAAGTGTATATCAAGCTTTACACAACCAACTAAAATTGTCAAATTTTCTTAATTTATTTATAACCCATCAATTAAGGCCCAATATGTATTAGAAAATGCCCAATTAAAAATGGCATGATATAAACCACCAAACTCTCCAAAACACCTAAAAAATCAGCCAACCGATCAATTTTTAGCACATATGGTTTGGTAACGGTTGTAAATTTTGTAAACCGCCATTGGTGGGTTGGTTGGTATTTTGCTCCTAAACTACTCCAAACCAACCTGCGCACATCCCTAACCAGCACTAGCCACACGGCCCACGTCACATTATTTTCTTAGAAATTAGTGTCACCATTAATTGCTGTTCATAGAAATAGATAAAAACACATCACATGATGATTGTTAATTCCACAAACGTGGATTAACTATGGCTCTAATTGCTAAATGTGTAAACTGTCTGAAAGACATTGCAACCATTTTTCTTTAAGAGAGTTACATAAAAAAGGGCTAAACATTATAGTTTTTTATAAAAAAAAATAAAAATAAAAATAAATAACAAGTAAACTTTAAGTCCAGATAAGACCTCCTACTACTCATATGGACTAGATAAGTATGAGGTCTATAAGAATTAGGACTGTAACTCTGTCCAGGCTAGGGAAAAATTTGGATCGGACTGGACCGAACTAATTTGGTCCTACAAAATCTAAACCGAAACCAGACTGGAAAAAATGGTCTAGTTCTTGGTTTTTTTTATTTTTTTATTTGTAAAAAGTAAGAAATTAGGACTGTAACTCTGTCCAGGCCAGGGAAAAATTTGGATCGGACTGGACCGAACTAATTTGGTCCTACAAAATCTAAACCGAAACCAGACTGGAAAAAACGGTCTAGTTCTTGGTTTTTTTTATTTTTTTATTTGTAAAAAGTAAGAAATTATTCAATAAGTATTATTATTCAATAAATAAGTATTATTATTCAATGAATAATAATACTTATATATGAAATATAATATGTGTGGGATGTTTACGAAGGGCAAATGAAACGGCAACACGTGTATGATCTCGGTAGTAAGCTCGGTCTACCCCGTTCCATCGGGCCAGCGCGTCCTCGGACCATCCGAGACCTCGGTCTTAACTGCTCTCGGGTCACTGATCCCTCGGGCCTTGATGCCCTCGATTTTTATCAACCTCGGGCAGGTTCTCTCTCGGTCCACTAAACCCCTTTCGGGCCGCATGAGCACGCGCACCCCACGTGCTTCGAATTTGTCTTACTCCCCAGATCCGACAGAGGAAATCAGACCGGGAGCAGAGCACGCTCCTGGAAAACGAATCAGGGGAACGGCTGTCAGTGGCCAGGTCTGTAGCTCCGAAGGATCCGCGATCTGGTCTGAAACCCCTATCTAACCATGGTTAGCTCGGAATCCTAATCTGACCACGGTCAGGTCAGAGCATTCGACCAATCCGAAACCTAACGTCCGCATATAAAAGGAACACTATTCATGATGAGAAAGGTAAGTTCCTCTAGCACCAAAACCTAGAAATTCCTCTCTCTCTCTCTCTCTCTCTCAGAGACTGACTTGACCGTCGGAGGGTTTTAGACCGGGAAACCCCCGGTCTCCCCTGACGATCCTCTTTGATTTCAGGTCCCCGTTCTAGGCGACGCCTAGCTCTCCTGTTCATCAAGGAGGTTCTATATCCTCGCACGACCACGAGCCATCTCAGTCCATACAACCCAATCGGGCCATAGCTGCGCGGCGTTCCGAATCTCCGGACCACTCTTTCAAAGCGCTCCGCCGACTGTCCGGACTTTTCCCCGTACAGTTTGGCGCCGTCTGTGGGAAGACGAGCGAAAGGCCTTTGTGCTAGCCCTCGCTTGAGCTTGTGTTCCCTGTCCTACAAATGGCGGGGCGAACTAGGTCCGGAGCGACGTATGCTGGGCCAGAAATGAATGGAGCAAGCGTAGCGCTTCCACCACCACCGGCCGGGCGTCCCCCGGCGAGCGCTACCTTTATCGGGGAGACCAGTAGGCCCGTGGAGCAAATCCCGATGCAAGAAGTCCAGGCCGCGTATGAGCGAGCGGTTGCGGAGCACTCCAACCCGGAGGCGGTCACCGCTGTAGTCGCAATGCTCCAGGCACGATTAGATGAGGCGAACCGCGAGAAGCTCGCCCTAGAGCAGGAGTATCTCAATCTCAAGGAGCGTAGCCGCCATCAAGCCTCCCCCCACCACGGCCGAATGTCAACAGAGGATGGTGGCGACAAGCGAAGCTACACTACTTACCCCGCCGAATCCCGGCCACGACGGCGTAGGGTACTCGCCCAAGAGAGGCGGTTTGAAAGAGGCGAGGATCAAAGCTACAGGAAGCTGAAGAGTAAGGTGGAGCGCCAAAGAACCGATAGGGGACGGGTGCATGACTCTTTCTCCAAGGTCGTCACTGGAGCAAGTTCTAGTCGAGCTAGGCGGACCCCCCGCGAAGGTAACCAAGGTCGGAGAGGAAGCGAGCGGCGTTCCGAGATGTCGGCTCCGAAGGCCAACCGGAGGGATAGAGAGCGTTACGAGGCAACCGAGGGCTCGGCAGAGCCAAGCCGATATGGGAGAAGCTCTCGGGAGGAGAGGCGAAGGAGGGTTGGAGATTTAACCTCGGACGAATTCGCAAGGAAGATCCGAGAGGAGATCAAGATAATGAGGGAGCCGGTGCGACCGACACCGAACTATTTGCTAGTAGGAAAGTCTCCCTTCGCGAGCTGGATCCAAACCACGCCAACCCCAAAGAACTATAGTGCCGTCACCTTCACTCCCTACTCCCCTATAGCGGATCCCGACTACCATCTGACGTACTATGTTCAAAAGATGTCCCTATATATCGACAATGAAGGCTTTATGTGCAAAATCTTTCCGATGAGCCTTGGGGAGATTGCCCTCAGGTGGTGGGCGAAGATTCCAGAAAAATCGATCCGAAGGTGGGAAGATTTGGTCAAGCTCTTTCGGGATCGATTCATAACAAGCAAGAAGTACGCCAAAACCATGCAAAACCTGTACGAGATGAGGCAGGGGACGGAGGAGCCCCTGCGAGATTATTCCCAGAGATTCTGGGAGCTTTACACCGAGATCGAGGAACCAGATGAGCGAAGCGCTCTCGATATCTTCAGACGAGGGCTGATTCGATCCTCTCGGTTGTTCGAGCAGCTCACCCTCGACCCACCTTCCAACATCGGAAAGCTGCTTGATCGAGTACAGAGATACATACGGCTCGACGATGCCTTTCGGATGGCTAAGCAAACCGAACAGGCGGATAAGAAGAAAGATAAGAATTCCCGAACGGACCGAGCAAGGGACGACCGAGCAAAACATGAGCCGACGAGAGACAAGGTACCAGTAAATCCAAATCAAGCGGTCCTCACTGTTTTCACTATGCCAATCTACAGACTTTTGCGAATCGTCGAAAATAAAGATTTCTTCGAGAAACCGAGGCCGATGGGCGGAGACCCCGAAAGGAGGAACAAAAAACGGTTTTGCGAGTACCATAAAGATCACGGCCATAAGACTGAAGACTGCAAAACCTTAAAGCATAACCTGGAGACCTGGGCAAAAGCCGGACACCTGAGTGAGTTCATAGTTAAGAACGATGATCGGAAGAAGCCCGAGGACAAAAAGATCGAGAAACCAAGAACTGAGACTGAGGGGTATACCGTTTTGGGAGCCATCGACGTAATTAGTGGAGCATATGACAGGGCTGCGGTCTCTATAAACGCCCTTCGAGCGCAATATCAAAAGGCCTCCCACCTTCGGGAGGTGTTCGAAGTAAAATCAGAGCCAACGCTCGTGGCTGAAAGAGGGAAGGACGATCTGAGCTCCGCCCTATTCTTCGGGAGAGATTACCCGACCGCGGAGACACACCATCCCCACAATGACGCCTTGATAGTCCGAATGATGATCGCGAACTACGACGTAGGGAAGGTCTATGTCGACAACGGAGCCTCGGTTAATGTCATGTTCAAAAAACTGTTCGACCAGTTAGGACTGAAAAAGGACGATCTCTCCCCGAGCAATTTGAGCTTGAAGGCATTTAACGGGAATCTTTCTTACCCCCTTGGGCAGGTCGCCCTAGCCGTCCGAACCGGCCCAGTCCAGACCATTCAGCACTTTGTCGTTCTAGAAGAGCGATCAGCATACAACGTGATAATGGGAAGGCCCTGGCTCCACGCCATCGAAGCAGTCCCCTCCACTTACCATCAGTCCGTCCGCTTCCCGGGACCCGAAGGCATAATGGAACTCCGCGGAAACCAAGCTGTAGCCCGAGAATGTTTTATGTATGAACTCACAGGTCACACTCCGTCGTCAGCGATTAAGAAGAAGGAAAAGAGCAACGCTCGGATCGAGATGATGGAGGACAATTCCGTCGAGCCAAAGAAGGTTAGGAGGGACGTCGACCCGTTATAGCAATTAAAGCACGACCGGCCCGGGGTTGAAGATACCTTACTCGAGCCCGACGACCGGACGGGTGAAGAGCTCCGTAAGATGATCATTGATGAGGAATGCCCCGAACGATACTTTCTTCTCGGGAGCTCTCTCTCGGAGGGAGAAGCTTCGGAGTTGTTTCAGTTCTTGAAGAAAAACGCTGATGTGTTTGCCTGGTCGCCACATGAGATGCCAGGAATCGATCCGAGCATAGTCCAACACAGGCTTAGAGTGAATCCGAGCTCCAAGCCCATCACTCAGAAGCAGAGGAGGTTGTCCGACGACCGAGCTCCGGCCGTAAACGAGGAAGTAAAAAAACTTTCAAAAGCCGGATTCATACGGGAAGTAATGTACCCGACATGGCTCGCCAATCCAGTCTGTGTAAGGAAGAAAAGTGGCGAATGGAGAATATGTGTTGATTTCACGGACCTAAACAAAGCCTGCCCGAAGGATAGTTTCCCATTACCGAAAATCGACCAAGTCATAGATTCGATTACCGGGTACGGTCGGTTAAGCATCTTCGACGCCTTTTCCGGGTACCATCAAGTGCCGATGGCAGAAGAGGACCAAGAGAAGACAGCATTTATCACCCCCACCGGCACCTATTGTTACAAAGTGATGCCCTTCGGTCTCAAAAACGCCGGGGCGACATATCAACGACTTGTCTCTCGGATGTTCGAGGGGCTAATCGGGAAGAACCTGGAAGCCTACGTCGATGACACTATCGTAAAAAGCTCGGTTGAGTCCGATCACATAGCTGACCTTGCCGAGGCTTTTGGGAGACTGCGGCAATTCGGGATGAAACTCAATGCTAAGAAAAGCTCTTTCGGGGTGCGTTCAGGAAAGTTCCTCGGACACCTGGTTACTCGACGAGGGATTGAGGCAAATCCCACGAAGATAGAAGCGTTGCGGTCACTCAAAGAACCGAGCACATACCGGGAGGTTCAACGGCTGAACGGAATGATCGCGGCACTAGGGCGCTTTATCTCACGATCCTCGGACAAGTGCCAGCCCTTCTTCCAGGCTTTAAAGAAGCAGAAAACAAAGCATGTTTGGACGGAGGAATGTCGAGTCGCCTTGAAAAATTTAATAAGACATTTGGAAAGCCCTCCTGTCTTGTCGAAACCAAGACACGGAGAACCGTTGTTCTTATACCTAGCGGTTTCCCAGCACGCTGTAAGCGCCGTCGCGATCCGAGAAGATGGAAAAGAACAAAAACCTGTGTATTATGTAAGCAAGACCTTGCTTGATGCCGAAACACGGTACTTGCCTCTCGAAAAGATCGCCCTAGCACTCCGAACAGCTTCGAGAAAGCTCCGACACTATTTTCAAGCACACACCATCATCGTCCTGACGAACCAACCCCTAAAAGATGTACTTCGGAGGCCCGACCTTTCCGGAAGAATTTCTAAATGGGGAATCGAGCTAGCGGCATTTGATGTCCAGTTCAGACCGAGGACGGCAATAAAAGGGCAAATCTTGGCGGATTTCGTGGCTGAATTTACCGATTGTAACAGCGAACGAGATGAGGCAAACCAAAGTTCGCCCGAACAATCGGATACCTCTTCCTCGGCCGAACTCGGGGGCGAAGATAGTAAGAGATGGGAGCTGTATGTCGACGGGGCCTCGAACAATCGAGGAGCAGGAATCGGGATTGTACTCCGATCTCCGACAGGCGAAGTTCTAGAAAGCGCAATCAGACTGCAGTTCTCCGCTTCAAACAACGAGGCCGAGTACGAGGCCACTCTAGCAGGACTGAGGCTTGCCCTGGCATTATCGGCAACCAAGCTAAATCTTTTCAGTGATTCTCAATTGGTGGTTCGACAGCTGAACGGTGAATATGAGGCTCGGGATGAAAGGATGAAAGCTTATGTCGAGCTCACAAAGAAGCTTGTTTCAAATTTTGAAAGCGTTTGCATCCAACAACTTGAAAGAGAACGGAACAAGCATGCAGACGCGCTAGCCTCTCTCGCGTCGGCACTGGAAACGGAACCCCGAAGAACAATTAATATCGAAACTATCCATGCCCCAAGCATAGAGCCAAGCCCGGAAGTCAACGAAATTGTCGAACTCGGACCAAGCTGGATGGATGAAATAATTGAATATCTCAAAAATGATGTCCTTCCTGAAGATCACCATCAGAAACACCGGATCAGAATTAAATCGGCGCGATTCTGGCTCTCTCCAAAAGGCTTGCTATATAGGCGATCTTTCACCGGAGCGTATTTGAGATGCGTTCACCCGAACGAAGTAGAAGGAGTCCTACAAGAACTGCATGATGGAAGTTGTGGAGGTCACGCCGGGGGACGCTCGCTGGCGCACCGAGCAATAACGCATGGCTACTGGTGGCCGTACATGCAAAAGGATGCCCTCAAGTACACCCGGAAATGTCCCAGTTGCCAATTCTTCTCGGATAAAATCCACCGACCAGCAGGAAACCTGCATCCGTTATCAAGCCCTTGGCCCTTTGCAAAATGGGGCCTTGATTTGGTCGGACCGCTCCCCCGAGCGAGCGGCAATAGGAGATACCTCGTTGTCGCAACCGACTACTTCACAAAGTGGGTGGAGGCCGCTGCCCTAGCCTCCATCAGGGACTCAGATATCATCAGTTTCCTTTGGGAAAACATCTTCACGAGATTCGGGGTTCCCCAGGCGTTCATCTCGGATAACGGTACTCAATTCGAGAGTCGAAGAACTCAAGAATTCTGCGCACAATTCGGAGCGAAGTTCTTCTACGCCAGTCCGAGTTATCCGCAATCAAATGGGCAAGCAGAGGCAACAAACAAAGTAATTGTGAAGGGAATCAAGAAAAGGCTGAAGAAAGCGAAAGGGAGGTGGCCCGAGGAGCTCCATGCGGTCCTGTGGGCATACAGGACGACCCCCCGAAGGTCCACGAACGAAACCCCTTTTGCTCTCGCTTTCGGGACGGAGGCAGTCATCCCAGCAGAAGTGGAATACCCGACGCTAAGAACAGAAGAACCCAGTCAGGAGCAGGACGAAGAGAACATGGCGCGCGAGCTTGACTTAGCCGAAGAAAGAAGAGGCGAAGCACTGATCCGAATGGCGATCTATCAACAAGAACTCCGGAAGTACTATGAGAAGAAAATCAGCCCCCGAGAATTTAAAGTCGGTGATCTCGTCCTCAGAAAGGTAAACTCGGGAACTCGGGACCCAAAGGAAGGAAAACTCGGGGCAACCTGGGAAGGCCCCTATGAGGTCATCGCTGTCGGAGAAAAAGGTTCTTATGATCTGAAGCACTGTGAAGACAATAGGGACCTACCAAGGTCGGTAAACGTGTCAAACCTTAGAATATTCCACAAATGAAGAAAGGTGATGTAATGTGAGCGTGGTCGGCAAAACACCAGCTCAGTCCGATCAATGAAGTCTTTTTATTCAATGAAAATGCTGTCATTACTAGAAACTCCTAGTCTTGTCATGATGACGAGGACCGATCACCCTAGCCTCACCATGACAACAAGGAAATGCATATAGAAAACCTTAGTCTCGTCAAGGTGGTGAGGGCCGATCACCCTAGCCCCACCTAGGCGACAAAGGGATATATTTGCTAAGGTCTCGGATTCCGAGCAGCAACGACTCGCAAACACACAATGAAAAGCGCAAAAAAAAAAAGAGGAAAAACGTACGAAGAAAAATAAATTCTAACGCCCAGAACATAAACACAAAATGAAAGGCCTGTCGGGCCAGAAACAAGCATATATTCATCAGAGCAGATCAATCATACAACGAAAGCCCATCGGGCCAGAAAGAAGCATATAAATTTAAACAAAGCATAAAATGGGAGCCCATCGGGCCAAAAATGAAAGTATCATATATTCACAAATGGGAATTTTTACAAGTGTTTTAATACATACCAAGCCCCTCGGGCTACAAAAGGCTCAAAAAAAAAAAAAAAAAAAAGCTAAGTGGAAGGAGCTGGGTGCTCGGTGTCCTCGGTTGCCAGAGGATCCTCGGCTGATGAATGCTCGGTATTCTCGATCACCGGAGGGTCCTCGGCTGCTGGATGATCGGTTTGAATGGCGGTTGGCTCCTCGGTGTACTCGGGCACACCGTTCTGATGCACGGCTGCTTCAGCATCCTCGGGTGGAGTCTCCCCGTCCTCGGCGTTACCCTCTTCTTCCTCACCCTCATCATCAGAGATGGGCAATGCTACCCTCTCAAAGGGAATCTTCTCCAAGTCCACCTCAGGGTAGGCCTCCTTCACCCGAGAGCCGAGAGTATCCCAACCGAGCCTGTAATTTTTCTCCAGATATGGCTCCATTCGGTCGACATACTCGTCGGCAGCCTTGTCCTCCGCCTGCTTAATCAGAGAGGCCCGAGACTCGACCTCGGTCTGCCATTGATCATACCATTCATCGGCTTGCTTCTTCCAGTGAGAAGCATCACCTCGGGACTGATCAAGTTTGGACCTTAAGTCCTCGGTGAGGGCCTGAGACTTGGCGAGCTCGTCTTGAGACAACCGAGCCGCCTCTCGGATGCTCTCCAGCTCCGATTGCACCTTGGCCAGCTCCTCCCTTAGCTGGCTCCCCTCGGCCTTGAGGTCCGACCTCTCGGTGGACCACTCAACCACCTCTTTCTTGTACCTGTCCTCGGTTTTGAGGAGGCGCTCGGTAAGAAGCATCGATTGTTGAGCGGCCTGCATTAACCGAGCACAGTTAGATAAGACAACAAACTCAAAGAAATTTTTCTAAGTGTTGGGAGAACCAAAGCTTACCAGGAGTTGGTGGATGAGGGTCTCGTAGCCCAAGTCCACCGACCTATGCTTCTTGTGGCTGGCCATGTCCGAGGGGAACTTCAGCAAGTTCCCAATGGAGTGGTAGGTGAACTCGGGGTCGGTCAGAACCGAGAGGCTCCGGTCGGTTGGAAGGGGGAACTGAGGCAGGTCCCTCATAATCTCCCGTCGGCCTCGGTCTATTGTAAGAGGCTGGTAGTCTGAGGAGGGGAAGGGGAAATCCATCTCCACCCGTTGTTTCTTCTTGGCTTGCTCGGGGGAGTGGTCCTCGATCACGATGGCCTTCTCGGCCCTCCCCGAGTACCCCACCTCCCGAGAAGTAATTGCCTCAGAAGCCCGAGGAATTTCCGGAGCTGCCCTCTTCTCCGGTATCTTCGGGGTTGGCTCCCTCGGGGCAGTCTTCTCGGGCATAGTGGCTAGAGGCGTTTTCCCCTGCTGCTGCCTCCGGCGAATCGCCTCTTTGAGGGGGTCAGACCCCTTCTGCTTGCTCGGGCCTGCGCCTTTCTTTTTTGGCGCAGGGACTCTCATGGAGATGCCTCGGTCGGCCATCTCGTCGGGCGACCACGCTTGAGGGGAGTTTGAACCCTCTCCTTCAGCTCGGCCTTGCTGCGTACCGAGAGCGACCACTACGCTCGGTTCTTGCACAGGCTTCTTCTTCTTCGCCTGACCAAAGGTAGGGTACCCTCGGGGGACGCTCGTGGTCTGGAAGCTTCGGTACCGAGGGGGGTATTTGAGAAGAACGTGGGCTGCCCGACCAAAGCCGTCCTCTCCTCGGTAGCTCAAGACTCTCTGAATCTCTTCCTCCCTGACTTCAAGAGGAAGCTCAAAGGCAGCTTCAGCTGTAAAAAGAAAAAAAAAAAAAAAAAAGAGAGAAGGAACAAGTCATGAACCGAGAAAGTAGAAAAACAGAGAAACTAAGTGATACCGAGTATGAGATAAACTTACGAGGCTCCCCGAGCTCCCGAGGGACTCTTCGCCCTTCTCTCCCGAGCAGGGGAGGCTCAAAGTCGCCATAAACGAACACTATGTCCGATTGATACCCCTGGCTACTGTCGGGGATGTGAGTTACGAGCACCCGCTCAGGATCTCGGGATCTGAGATAGAACCCGCTCGGTGACCGAGACAGCTGGTAGCAGCTGAATATCTCTTCAACTCCTAGATTGGTCCCGAGAATTCTGTTGAGCTCTACAACCCCGAGCACTACTTTATATGTGTTCGGTTTTAACTGGATGGGTGCCAGATTGATGAAGTTGAGGAAGTCCACTAGGAGGTCAGGGAACGGGACCCGAACACCACCCTCGAAGAAGTTGATGTTGTGTATTGGTACTCCCCCTCGGTCGTCGGTGGAACCGATATCCTCACCAACCTCGGCAGACCGAAACGTTATCTCGGTCCCAAAACCAAACTTCTCCCCGAAGTCCCTCTCCTTGTTCGGGTTCCCTCGAATTTGATGAGTCATCTGTTAAGTACAGAGCTCGGTAAGGATAAGATGCCCTAGGACGCATAAAACAAATAAAAATCCTATCTTAAGGGAATCCCCGAACAGTCCTAGGCAAGTTAGTTTCCCAGTTTAAAGCCTAGTCTTATCCGAGCACATATGTTGTGCTCGGTTCAAACACATTGCAGGGAACCGAGCACATGTGACGTGCTCGGTTCAGACATTTCACGAACAACCGAGCACACAATTTGGTTTTTACGAACGGATTGAAAAAAGGAGATCACTAACAAATGCATGAAGAAAATGAAGAACACCAAGAACAGTGAAGAACTTACCGGAAAATTCAAGGCAGGCGATTTCCGGCGAGCTTTTTACGGTCGGAATCTTCTCTCCGGCGAAATCTCTTCGGTCGGCAAGGCTCTGGCTCTGGGAGTGAAAGTGGGAGAATGAGGGAGCCAAAAACCCTTATATACCTAGCTTCCCGAGGCTGACGTCACACCCTCGTGATTTGTGCCCAAAGGCTGCCTCGGGCATACGAAACGGCGCTTGACTGAAAGGCAGTACCACCATGTCAGAACCATCACATCCTCGGTAACCGAGTGACCGAGGGCGTGATGGCTCGGGGGAAGTTGTGTGGGATGTTTACGAAGGGCAAATGAAACGGCAACACGTGTATGATCTCGGTAGTAAGCTCGGTCTACCCCGTTCCATCGGGCCAGCGCGTCCTCGGACCATCCGAGACCTCGGTCTTAACTGCTCTCGGGTCACTGATCCCTCGGGCCTTGATGCCCTCGATTTTTATCAACCTCGGGCAGGTTCTCTCTCGGTCCACTAAACCCCTTTCGGGCCGCATGAGCACGCGCACCCCACGTGCTTCGAATTTGTCTTACTCCCCAGATCCGACAGAGGAAATCAGACCGGGAGCAGAGCACGCTCCTGGAAAACGAATCAGGGGAACGGCTGTCAGTGGCCAGGTCTGTAGCTCCGAAGGATCCGCGATCTGGTCTGAAACCCCTATCTAACCATGGTTAGCTCGGAATCCTAATCTAACCACGGTCAGGTCAGAGCATTCGACCAATCCGAAACCTAACGTCCGCATATAAAAGGAACACTATTCATGATGAGAAAGGTAAGTTCCTCTAGCACCAAAACCTAGAAATTCCTCTCTCTCTCTCTCTCTCTCTCTCTCTCTCTCTCAGAGACTGACTTGACCGTCGGAGGGTTTTAGACCGGGAAACCCCCGGTCTCCCCTGACGATCCTCTTTGATTTCAGGTCCCCGTTCTAGGCGACGCCTAGCTCTCCTGTTCATCAAGGAGGTTCTATATCCTCGCACGACCACGAGCCATCTCAGTCCATACAACCCAATCGGGCCATAGCTGCGCGGCGTTCCGAATCTCCGGACCACTCTTTCAAAGCGCTCCGCCGACTGTCCGGACTTTTCCCCGTACATAATATATTAATATTAACATATATATATATACTAGATATTGCACACGTGCGTTGCACGTGAATTTCTATCTAATAATAAAATAATTTTATGTTTTAAAAATTAACATACATGTTAATGGTTTTGCCTTTTCTGAAATATGTTATGATAATTCTATTTGTGTTTGAAGGTTTTTTTTTTTTTTTTTTTTTTTTGGGCCAACATAGGTATCCAAACCTTTGATCCAACTAATTCCCTAGAAAATGGGTAAAGCTGTTGTCTACTACATTAATATCCTGATAAATCGGCTAAGTGATTGGCTCACAAGAAAATTTTATTAACGGTTAAAGTCCAAACATGGATGTTGTGCTTGATGTATCCAATTTAAAGGACCTGCTAGCATGATAGTCAAATCATGGCCACACAAAAGATATTAAGGGTTTTTTAAAAAAAATCCACTTTTGTAGTTTAAGTGGTCAAGATTTGACTATCTGTTAGTTTGAGTTTGTATTTTTTTTTTTAATATTATTTATTTATAAAGAAGTAAAGTTTGAGTTTATTTCTACTAATTCTGTGTTAATTAATGAAAAAAATGAACAAAGGGAGAACAAAGGGATAATGTAAATCCTGATAATGTTTATTTAGAAGTGGATTTTAAGTCCGTTTAAACGACCTCATGAGGCGGTGGCACTGCGTGGGTAGGGGTTCTCACAGTTCTGACACTTTGTTGCTTGGCAAAAAAAAAAATAATGAAGGCCCTCCTAATGGTAGCAATTTACATCTATAGGATGATTAAAGGCCAAGTGAGAATTTGCCCATATCAATTGTAGCAAAAAAAAAAAAAAAAAAAAAAAAAAAAAAGGGAAGTCTCATTTGGGATTTGAGTAGATCTTTCGGCTTTTGAGTTGTGAACTTAGTTTCGGGCTTTCGGCCCTTACACTTTGTTTGGGGCTCTCATTAATTCAAATGTAAAAAAATATGTTTTATTTTTTGCCTTCCGTGCATGATAGGGGATTAGTCAGGTATAAAGTATCTGGAAATGTATATATATATATATATATATAAGGCTGACCAAATTTGACCTAAAAAGTGTTTAAGGTTCTACCTCTTTTTCAAGAGTTAGGAGGTTGAATGTAGGTTAACTTTATAGGCTTTTGGACCCCTTTTGGTCTATGTCATATATGTGGTCTTCCTTGTTTGTTTGTTGTGTTTTTGAATTTCTTGTGTGTGGTTAGGCAAAAAAAAAAAAAAAAATTGTCTTCAGATGATTATATAACATGTTCTATTTCATCCCATTCACAACATATACAATGTTGTAATATATTAAATATAATAGTAATATTAATATAAAAATCTATATTTAAACCAATATATATATATATTGAATATTTATAATTATATCTCTGAACAATATGTCCCGAATAAAAAAACAGTAAAAAATAGAAGAATAAATTTTATTTGTTCCTATTCTTGATATTGCTAGGGATAACACCTTGTGATAATAATCTTGTAATGAAAAGAATAACAATAACTATGCTCTACCTTACTACTGAACGGCTCCACATACCTTGTGGTAAGAACTAAGAAAAGTCAGTTTTGAGAAGAATAAAAAGAGGAGGGATAATCTTGTGAGGTACCTTAATCTAGTTGTGGTGAAAAAAATCATTATGCTATTTCCACTAAACAGCTCCACCACGTATCTTGAGATGACTTAATTCTTAAAAGAATTAAAAGAGGAAGAATAACCTTGTGAGATCTCTACTTGGAGTTGGGCCAAATGGTGGTAGCCATGAAATCTTTTGGTGCCAGATTGTAGATGCTACACCTCTTTGAGTTTAACCTAATTTTCACACATGTAAAGGCTTTATACCTTCTTTTTTTTTTCTTTGGTAAAAAAGACTTTTATATAGGATCCTAAGTAATATAGATATACGAATTAAGGTATGTGTTTTATAGTTCCCTTATAATTCTTATTAAGATATGTGTTTTATTTTACTATATTTCCTATATATGCAAAAGGGTAGTCGTGTATTTAAAAATTAAAATAAGGGTATATTAGTCAATCAAAAGTTTTTCTCACATTCATCTTTTTATAGGTAGTATAGATATATAGTGGAATTCGATCTAGTTCTGATTTTGAAACCCACTAAATCGGAACCAGACTGGTTACTGTTTGGACTGGTCCGATCCTTAGGTCTACTCGAATCATGAATACAATAAAGAAAATAAAAATCAAATCAATTTAAATAAATAAAGAAAAATAAGGACTTGTGTTGGATTGGCACTACATAGATAATCCACATAGATAACAAAAAAAAAAAAAAAAGTGTAGATGGAAAAATAAAATAAATAAGGAGGAAAAAATCTCGGGGTTATTCAATCAATACATGTTGCGCCCCTAATAAGAATCATGACTCCTATAAATATAAATATGAGAGGGTATTTTGGAAAAATTGAATTATTATTTGAGTCATCTTAAAATGGAAAATGTGGCCAAATAAATTGGGAGGGAGGGATCGAGTAACCGTTACACACCAGTTTTTCTCTCACCACAGAGACCGACGGTTTTTGCTCTAACGCTTCACCTGTTACACTGACAAGTGGAACTCCATGCAACAATGAATGGAAGGTCAATGCCGGAAGACACGTGGCACGGAGGCTGCTCAGTGGACGTACTGCCAAGAGTAAACCACTGATTACATCAGCTGCCTCTGCTTTCTGTTCTTTCGCAGCCGCTGGAATTGGCAAGGAACAGCAGGTGGAAGCACCACCCACCACGGTGGCGAAATGTGGAGGCTATTGGCATCACCTACTTCATGCAACCGCACATTTGGCCATGACAAAATTATGTCTTAAATGACTATATTACCCCACACACCTGAGAAGACATTTAAACCCTTTTTCGTTGAGCTGACGAAAATGCCCCTTGCCAGTGACTTTTAATCCCCTTTAATAAACGCCAGTGAGCTAGGCAGTGCTATTAAGTGGTCATTGAATCGTCCACCGGTTTGTATTGGAGTATTGATTTTATTTATTTATTTATTTTTTTTTTGCCCACGATTGACTATATGGGAAGATAAATATTGCAATTGGATGGACCAGATT
The DNA here is from genome assembly GCA_039720395.1 of Liquidambar formosana. Lineage (NCBI taxonomy): Eukaryota > Viridiplantae > Streptophyta > Magnoliopsida > Saxifragales > Altingiaceae > Liquidambar > Liquidambar formosana. Next base: position 2,914,188 of record CM077827.1, on the reverse strand, counting down.
TCATCACATGATGAGGTTAAACGACCCTTTTGTTTAATACTAGACAAAAAGCTCGTATATAAATATATAATCATTCTATAACTAGTGAATTAGTAGGATGAAAATAGATTTCTATAAAAGAATTCAAGATTGAGCGGAAGATACAATGCCTACACGTTTTACCATTTAATTTGTATGGCATTTTTAGGATATACGAACGTGGAGTGAGTTAATATATTTTAATACTATCTCGTAAAAAGCTCTAATACAAAAATTCTTTGTAATTATCACTTTACAAAAATACGCCCCTTAACTCTTTGAACCGCCACCCCATCTCATTTACAATGGTACCTATAATTGGTCACATTTTCTTTGACTCCTAATCAAATTGCAATTAAAACTAGATAACTTGTTCAAAAAGTTTTAATTAAAAAAATGAGTCATGCAAGTTGATTCTACATCTTTAATGCCATCTAATTTTTAACTAAATGAACTTATGATATTTATATTTTATTTTCTGCACAAGACGGAATAGATTTATGAAAAAATTAGACTTACCAAATAATGGTAAGAATCAAAATCAGTTAAGCTCATCTTCAATCAATAGAATTTTGGGTAAATTGCAGATAACCCCCCTTATGTATGGGGGGTATGGCAACACGTTACAATGTCCCTCCCTAATGTTTTAAATTTTTTCAATGTGGCACACTGTTTAGTGTCGTTGACAAAAACAGACAGAAAATGGTCATGTGCTAAGCACGTGACCATGTTAAATGACCTGTTTTGCCCCTTACCCTCCCCTCATGTGTTGAGCTATGAGAAGAGAGGAAGAAGAAGCAGCAACAGCAGCAGCCATCGCCGCCATGGCTGCCTCCCTTATGTACGCTCACAATTGCTTCACAATCTCAGTCCTTGGCAAGGCTGGCTCACCAACAATGGCCTGAAACCTCCCTTTTCATCGTTGCCGCCGGCAGCTCCTGCGCTTGCTGCCGTGGCTGTGCCGACAGCTGCTATGTTGGCCCATTTGCTTCAATGCGAATCTATGCGAGGAGATTACGGGCTGCCGTTGGTGCCTGCTATGCCGTAGGTGGTTTTAGCCATGGGTTTCTCATCGTTGCGAGAGGAAAATGGGATGCTTCTTCACATTTTTCAAATGATTTGCATAAATCCTGCCGCCGCCGAACCACCCCCATAACCACTGCCATGGCGGGAGAATTCAGATCTGCCATACCATTATGCCATCACCGTCGGAGCACCCCCATAGCCATTGCCATAGCTAGAGATCTCAAATCTGTCATGGCCATTGGGCCATTGTCGTCAAAGCATGGCTGCGGCTACTGCTTCTTCTTCTTCTTCTTCTTCTTCTTCTTCTTCTCTTCTCATGGCTCGACAAGTGAGGGGGAGGGTGAGGAGCAAAACCAACATTTCAAACACCTATTAACACTGTTTATTTTATCAAACGGTAAATTTGTACTAGGGGGGACATTGCAAAGTTTTGAACACAAGGAGGGTTATGTGTCACACCCCCCATACTTTAGGGGGATTTTCTGCAATTTATCCTAGAATTTTTATCCTTTGCAAATATCCCAAAAGTAGGGTCAAGATGTAATCAGCAACCTTGATGAAAGGACTTTGTTGGGTAATAATTTGAAAAAATAAAAAATAAAAGACACAAGAGGGGCATTTACGTCCAAGAAAATTTATGTTTGAAGTTGGTAACCCCTCAATGTCCACGTGATTAGATTCTCTCTCCAAAACTTGTCTGGGATCGATACTCTGAACTCTTTTCCCCTATACATGAGTCCTCCCTTGAAGCACCACCAGATCTCAGTCTGAGCAGAGAAAATATACGCTATATATATTACTCAGTTGTTATTATAAAAATAAATGAACAATTAATTCAAAGCTGCAGCAATACTTCAGAATCGGTTGATTCTTGCAGAGAAGAAGTAGTTCCAGCTTCTCCGCCACTTTCAGCTCCGGCCGGCGCAGGATATAGATTATCCTCCGGCGACTCCACCTTCACGAATGCCTACATTTTTCACGGTTGATTCTTGCAACGGAGAGAATGTGAGTTACAAATGCATGCACGTACTAATAGCCTTCCCTGCTCCGGTGTGTCTGATTAATCTTTCATCTTTGCAGATCGATCCGAGACTGATGCGATCGCCTCTGTAGATTTGTCTGTGGCCGAAGAATCCAAATGAATGTTTCTTGAGGTTTAAATTAAAGGTAACAATGATTTCAGGTCAATCTTTAGACTTTAGTTTTTTTTTTTCTAGCTGCTTATGCTCTGTTTGGTTTTACGAAAGGAGGGGGGAAGGAAATAAGGAAAAAGGCAAAGAGGAAAAATGCCTTGAAGAGCTTTGAAATGGCTCCATTTCTCGAATATTTTCCTTTTCTTTTTCCTCGCTTTTTTCGATCACCAGACAAAGGATATGAATTTCAGGCAGTAGTTTTATTTTTATTTTTACGTGGAATTTCATGTCGATACAATAGTATAGTATCTTTCTATATATTTGATTGTTTTACATATTGATGAACTATAACTGTGGTCTTTTTTTCCCTTTTTCTTTTTTTTCTTTCAAAAAAAAAAAAAAAAACAGAGAAAGAAATTTCTTAGTGAGAGTTCGTTATTGTTTTGGACACATATAAAGTTATTTGTAGAAAAATATGGGGTTGGTGAGACAAAATTGTGTACCAATATGATACCGATCATGTCTGTATCATATGTTAATAAAAATACAATTAAAAGACATATACGTCATAATAGAATGACATATATGTTAAAATTTGATCAAATTTTGACATGAGTTTTTTTACGCAAATGTCTACTTCTTGGACCCGAATTTTAATGCATATAGTAGCATATGTCTTTTCTATTATACTTTTAATGGCCGATGATGGAAGCATGTTAGTCACTTTATTTATTTATTTATTTATTTTGGTAATGGGGAATATATCCTGTTGGGTAAACTTGGGCCAATGCAAACTCTGTAATTAGCTAAGGCATGATCTCTTGTCAATTGAGTTATCCGGTCCTTAGGATCGGCAAATGTCCAAACATTCGTGTTTGCTTTGTAGCAGTTATCATCTCTCTTTCTAGTGGGAATATTTTTATTTTTTAATGGAAAAAGAAATATTATTGATTAAATTAACGAGTACAACGAGGAAAAGCTACATTATATATATTTTCCATACAAATATTCCAAAGAGTTTTAGGAAATCTATTATCCCAAATATGACATGAATCATGCACGAAAGTGTCCTATATAAACTTGCCATATAATCAGCTGTTCTATTTGCTTGTCTCAATACATGTATAAACTTAATCTCATCGAAGTTTCTTGCTATGTTCCAAATATCTTGAATGAGTATCTGCAAACTCCAAGGATATTGATAATTCCTTTAACAAATCTGTATGATAATTTGCGAATCACCTTTAACTTGAATCTTATTAAATCCTTTCTGCCAAAACTTGATACAAGCCATTCCGAAGAGCTGTACATTCTGCAACTAAGACCGATGCATTAAATAGGTTAAATGTTGAAGCCATAATAAGCTTTCCTTCCTTATTCTTGATCACAAATCCACCTGCTATAGATTTTTTGGAATAGTTTCTTAAGCCATCAAAATTCAATTTCACCCACCCCAAAGGAAGAGCTTCCCAACAAAAGTACTTGCACATTTTCTTTTTGTTTCCAATTAGAACCTTATTTAGAATATCTATCAAGTCACCAAAAACTTCATTACATCGACAAATTTCATTAAATAAAACATAAGCTCTATTTATCACCTGAGTCAGATGGGCTTGAAGACTTTGAAACACAACCTGATTACGATGATTCCATATACACCACAAAACTATCGCAATTTTCTCAAAGAACATATCAAAATTATAATTATAAAATATACGGTTAAAATAGAGATTGTTAATCCAATCTGAGATGGTCCCTGAAAAATTCAAAGGATTAGGACAATAATCCTTGACAAGAGTCCAAATATTCTTAGTAAAGCTACAATTTTTGAAAAGGTGGTCCATGGATTCCCTATCATATCCACATAAATGGCATTCATTAGGAATATTACAACCTCTATTACGTAGAAACTCTGATATAGGAAGACATTCCCGAATAAATAACCACATAAAGAAGTGCATACGAGGTAAAAGATTTCTTTTCCAAATCCAATTTAAAATTGAAGCCTTAGGATGAAGTAAGAGAAGAATCAGCATTATTCAACCTAAGTAGCTAACTAAACAGTAAACTTCCCATTTTTAGAGAATTCCCAACAAAAAGAGTCATCAATATCATGAATCGACAAAGGAACACTACAAATATCTTTAATTGACCTCCTGAGGTAAAATATTCTAAATACTATTTAATTCCAATAGTGATTTTGGGAATCAATAAATTGACAAACTTTAGCATTTAAATCAATAAGATCTTGCATATCATTAGAGACATAGTCAATCAAAGGTTTACCATAAACCCAATTATCTTTCCAAAATAGAACATTCCTACCATTACCAATAATCCATCTCATACCATTTCTAATTAGATGTCTCTGACTTAATATAGCTTTCCATACCTTGGATGCATTACTACCTGCACGAGCATCAAAGAAGGAAGAATGTTTGAGGTACTTACTCCTCATAAGCTTGACCCAAAAACTGTCTTCTTCAGTGAGTATTCTCCATCCCAGTTTAGCAGTAGTCGCCACATTGAGATCCTCCTTATTTCGAATGCCTAATCCACCTTCTGCTTTAGGCCTGCGAACCTTGTTCCAAGTAACTAACGGCATAGATTTAATGCCAGAGTTATCATTGTTTCCCCAAAGAAAATCTCGGTTTTGTCTATTGAGTATATTAGTAGTACCCTTGGGTAATTTAAAAAACTCATAGTATGAATAGAAATGGCAGACGAATTAGCTTTAATTAATGTCATCTTACCTGCTCTTGATAAAACTTTACTGTTCCAACCCTTCAAGTTTGCTTGCACCCTATCTGAAATGTCCTTAAAAGCATTCTGTGTGATCCGATCCTTCACAATAGGACAACCAAGATACTTACCAATATTATTAGAACAAGGAATATTAAGCCAACTACCAATAGATTGTTTCAAATGATTATTGACATTAGGCAAAACATAAATACTAGATTTATGAAGATTGACCAACTGACCAAATACTGCACAGTATTTGTCCAAAGTATCTTTAATACTTTGACAAGCCCTCTTACTAGCTTTAGCAAAAATAAGACAATCATCTACAAACATGAGAGAATCAATCTTATCTCTACCTTGGAAAAATTTAATACCAACATCCAGAATTAGTAATAAACGATTTTTGAATCAAATTTCTAATTAAACATTCACTTCCAATAATAAATAAGCAGGGAGATAGATTTCCCTGTCTCAAACCTCTAGAAGGTTTAATGTTACCTTTAGGATAGCAATTAATTAATACAGAGTAAGTAACTGAAGATATACATTCCATAATCCAATTAATCCAAATATCACAAAAACCAAGTTTAGAGAGTATACTCTTAATAAAAGACCATTCAAGCCAATCATAAGCTTTTTCCATGTCAAGTTTGAGAACTATTAAGCCACTTCTACCTCTAATGTTCTTTATCTTTAATAAAGGCTCATGAGCAATAAGAATGTTATCATTAATTAATCTATTAGGAGCAAATGCTCCTTGAAATGGAGAAATAATTCTATCCAAAACCAAACGAAGCCGATTTGCCAAAATTTAAGCAATTAACTTATAGCTTACATTAAAAAGACTAATGGGCCTGAAATGATTAACCATATCCAGGTTTTCCTTTTTGGGAATAAGTGTGATATACGTTCTATTAAGTTCCTTTAAAATACGTCCATTGTGAAAACAGCTTCGAATCATAGAAACAACAGAAGGTCCTACTATGTGCCTAATACTTCTTATAAAAACAGCCTAAAGACCATCAGGACCAGGCGCCTTTAAATCATCCATTTGATTAAGTGCTTATAGAATCTCCTCTTCAAATATAGGCTTAGTAAGCATAGCATTATCACTATCAGAAATGCATGTATCAAAAACATCTAACATCTCATTCCAAGTAGTTTGACTAACTTGAGTATTAGTAGATTTGAATCTATCGGTAAGGTCTATAATAAACAAATGAGAAATATCAGAGTGAGAATCATACCAAAAGCCATTATCATCTTTCAGTTTCCAAATGCGGTTCCTTTTACTCCTAGGATTAACCACGGTCTTAAAAAAATTTTGTATTTTTATCGCCACATTGAAGCCATTTATATCTAGATTTTTGGGCCCAAAACAACTCCTCATGCATAAGAATTTCATTATACCTTTAAAGAAAATACCTTTCTTGAGCAATCAAATTCTTGTCCTGGGTGTTGGCCATTAAAGCTTTTTGGGTTTTATCAAGTTGAATATAAGTTTCATGAATTTTGATATCCAAATTTCCAAAAACATTTTTATTCCAACCTTCAACCAATTTCTTAAAACAGTCTATTTTTTTAACAAATTGAAAAGCATGAGATCTAGGAATAAATTGCTTCCAAGATTGTTGAACCACATTTTCAAATTGAGCTGATAAAAGCCACATGGCTTCTAGTCTATAGGGTTTAGCTCTAGGAATACATACATGGTTAGTAGTCAACAGAATAGGGCCATGGTCTGAACCAATAATGGGCAAGGTTTTCAACTTTAGCATCTCTAAATTTGTTATTCCACTGGACATTAGTTAAAACACGATCCAATCTTTCATACATAGCCGCCCAATCATGTCTTTTGTTATACTAGGTATATGGAAGACCACAAAATCCAATATCAATGAGCCCACAGTCTTGAATGAAAGTTGAAAATTATTCATTTTGAGGAACTACCAACAGAGCCTCCTATTTTTTCTGAAGGATGAAGAATTTCATTGAAGTCACCTATAATAGCCCATGGCTAGCTCTTGGATCGATATATAGGAGACATAAACAACAGATCATGCCATAAATATTTTTGTTTCCAGTGTTGTGGGTGGTTATACACAAACGTAAGGTGGCAATGTAAATTAATATTTGGATAAAAAAAAATAAGCATGTATATATCTAGATGTAATTGCCCACAATATTTAGATTATAAATAGAGCTATTCCAAAGAAACCAAGACCCCCATTAAAACCCTTAGAGGCTATATATACATATTTATCAAAGGCCAATTTTTTAGAAAGCTTAGCAATTTTTTCTTCACTGACCCTTGTTTCCATTAAAAAGATAATATGGGGAGATTTATCTTTGATAAAATTACATACCTGTCTTAAAAACTCGAGCCTACCAGCCCTTCGAATATTCCACGCTAAGATCTTCCTCCAACTGGTCCTCCTTTCCTAAGAGCCCCACTAAGTTGTGAGGTCCCCCTTAGGTTGCGGTCCACCCGCATGAAACACTTTTCCAACATTGTCATCCACAAAATAATTCTTTAATTGATCTTCTCTGGCAAGAAGACTAAGGACTTGTGTCCAAAAACCAAAAGAGATACCCAACAAAATTGGGCCATCAATAGAGTACATAATACTGTCTTGGCTATGGGCCCATAAAGCCCAGTCTTCTATTACCAAAACATTTTTTTTTTTAAAATTACATTGAGAGGATTCCAAATAAGGCCTTTCCTTATCCTTATAAGACAGACGACCAATCTCCGTAGTCACATGTGGTCTCAACTGCTTTGTTACCAGCGAATCCAAACCGTTCTTTCTTCTTTCTTGCCATGTGGCGTTGATCCAGCAGTAACTTCACCATACAGTTAAAGTCCCAAACTTCACAAAAGCAGTTCTTAGATTTTATGATCTCAATTGCTTTGCTACTAACGAATCCGAACCGTCCTTTCTTCTCCCTTACCACGTGGTGTCAATCTAACAGTAACTTTACCATATAGTTAAAGTCCCAAACTTCACCAAATCCAGATCCGTTGACACCAAAGTTCAAAGTCTCGACTGTCTTGGACGAGATCTCCCCAAGATGATTCAATCTCACCACTAGTTGAGACGAGAAATCCCACTAGTACAAATATATTCACAGGATACTCTTTCTTGGACAATACAAGTGTGATCTCGCTCGAGACGAGGCGTTACACATGAGATCCCATTGACACAGTGAGTTTCAGAGGAGATATTACATATCTCGTGTGAGATTAGAACAAATCTGGTCAAAGTTCGAGCAATCAAGGGTCGATTGGTGAGTGGGTTCTTCCGGCGTAAGGGTACTCGACAAGTGAGTTCTTCCGGCGTAAGGGTGTTCGATAGGTGGGTTTGAGCTTTGTCTCGAGTTCACATTGTCAAAATCCAGTAAGAGAGAGAGAGAGAAAGAGAGAGTGAGAACCTGCTGTTATGGTCGCCATTGATGTGCATCGCCATAGCCATCGCTGTCGTCGTTTTCTTCTTCTTCTTTTCTTCTTAATTTCTCTATTTTTCTTTTTTTATGTCGGTTTGATATATATATACATAATCATTGTAGACGAAGGTTGAGTGGCTGGGCTTCTTATAAATATAGCGTTTTTTTTATTTAATTTTTACCGTATAAATCTTTGACCCTTTAACCCATTGTAAATTACAACCTAGACCTTTTTTTTTTTGGTTATTTCTAAAAAAGAAATATCTTATATTATAAGATTGTTTAATTTATAAAAATTACCCAACAATTTTAGTATTTTCAAAACATTATTTTTCATCTTTCATAAGCAAGTAAGTAGTTTTAAAAGGTTATCATTTGTGATTTATAAGTTATTTTTAATTTACTTCTTTTTAATATAGTAATAAATAATAGTCATACCTTTTATTTCAAAACAGAAAAAACACTTATTAAATATTATGTAGTTTATAGCAAAACAACGCGCTAAGGCTTGTTTTAGTGTACTTAACCATAGTAGGTGCCCAAAGTTAATTGTTTTACTTATTTGATGGTTCCAATGTGTTTTTGATATTTTTTCTTATTTTGATATTATTTTTTTAGATTTTTTTAAACACTCTTTCATGCATAAAGTTACATCTCGCCCAAAACGCAACAAGATGGGCGAGACCAAAAACGACCGAGACCGAAATGCGACAAGGGCCGAGACCGAGACTTTGAACCATGGTTGACACACCACTTCGGGTTCCAAAATTATGTTCAGAAAAACCAACCGAGTCATTGCCTTAAGACTCAGCGCCCTCGATTGAGTAAACTCAGCAATTTCTTCCAAACTCAACATATAAATTCTAGCTCTGGATTTTGCCCAATGCAGTAATCTAAGATCAAAAAGATCTTTATCCCTACCAGTTGCAATTATACTTGGGATAAAAACTTTTCCAATAATGAAAATTCCCAAATTGTCATCATCACTTAGGCCATGTTTGTTTGTTTGGAATGGAATGGATGGAATGGAATCTCATTCCAATTCATTCCAAACAATATGTTTGGATGAGGTAATTAAATAGGAATGGAATCAAACAGTAGTAGTGATTATAATGATATTAATTTCACAATGTTTATTTCAATCTTATTCCATTTCAGACTATTTTGAGTATGGAATCAGATTCCATTCCCACCTATTCCATTCCAACCAAACAAACATGGCATTAGGGTCAATTTATTTACTTTGTTTTCGAGACGTTGTACCAACTGTCTACTCGCGCATTGAGAAATTTTTGAAAACCCTACACAAAAACATGAAATTCATGGACAATAAGACAACAAGGACTTACCTCAAAATAAGTAGCTTCTTGTCCATCATCTTCACTGCATTGTTGATCTGCTCGGTCTTCTTTCACCCCAAGACCCACGATCAAGCTCCAACAAAGGATAAATCCAAGTCCCTGTGTACCATAAAAGAGTCAGAATGCAAGATAAGCATAGAAGAACAAAATGCTGCTGTAAAAATCCTTCTCTCTAGTGCCATCTTTGCCTAGGATTCCCTAGGTTCCTAGGAAAGAAATGAAAGAAAAAGATAAAATCATATCATTTCAAAATTATTCCAATTCTTTTTCTTCTTCCAATTTTTCATTGCAACCAAACAAAGAAAAGTACAATTCCTTGTATTTCATTTTTTTTCCTTGATAAAATCCGCAAACCAAATAGAGCCTTAGTGGACTGCCTTTTCCCTTCTTTCACCTCATCCTGTGCCCTAAGTTTACAATACTTTAAGGTTCTATTTTGTTTGTGGATTTTACCATGGGAAAAAATGTAAAATATAAGGAATTATACTTTTCTTTATTTGGTTGCAATGAAAAATTAGAAAAGAAGAAGAAGAAGAATTAGAATAATTTTCATTTTATATGATTTTATCTTTTCCTTTCGTTTTCTTTTCTCCTTTTTTTTTTTTTCCCTTCTTTTTTTTTTTTTTCCTCGATAGAATCCATGAACCAAATAGAGGCTAAGGCACTAAAACCTGCTCTTCTTCGCCCCCTTCTTTAGCTGGATTCTTTTTAACAATGCTTTTGTATTAAATTATTTGTCCATTCATAATATACAGACTTACAGAATATATGATAAGAAAATGTGGATGTGTTGGATGCATCTAGTTTTTTTACACATGTCCAACACGTAGAGCTAATTTTTTTTTTTTTTTTGCCCCCCAAAAACAGAGCTAAAGGCATCAAATAAAAGCAAAGAATCCCAACTAGGTTAGCACCCTAAGAACTCACCATCAGTTGCCCTCAGCTCCAAATGTTATTAATGAAAGAAAAGAAAATGAAAGAAAGATTACAACGAGATAATAAAATGAAAAAGAGACCTGTCTGGTCTTGATAGCTTATAATGCCATGATCCAGCTCACAAAGATAGATATTAAGAAAAACAAATAACATATGAAACAAACCGATAAAATGGTAACCCTAGCATATCTCTAGCAAGTTCAAATGGAATAACACCATTATCCTCATTCCACCAAGTAAGAGAATTTGGGACCAAAATGAACTCGTGTACGTGCGATATATATATATATATATATACACACACACTAGAATTTGGGACACAGCCAATGTGTGTGTGAAATTATTAATTTATTTTTTTCAAATAGTTTATAAAATTGAGAAAAATACTCAATTTTTTTAATTTAAAATTTAATTTTTTTTAATTTAAATTTTAGAAATGTGGTTATGAGAGCAGTAAGGTTGAGAGGGAAAGAGGAGATAGTGGATGGTCGAGTTTAGTGTAATAAGGATTCAATTCCTTGTTTGAAGACCTTTTTAACCTCATTTTCTTCTTTCATCTTAAAAATTGGTGACCGTGTTTTATATTTCACATTGTACATTCTTCCAAAAGTAAAACCTCTTCTGTATTAGTATAGATATCTAGTGTAGGGTGTGAAAAAATAGCCAATTTTCTCTCAGTCATGTTGGTTGAGTTTTAGAGCATTTTTCAAATGTCTGGGTATCTAGTATTGGCAACCTCTAAAGGTGTGAAAAAATCAAAGTTGTGGAAGTGAAGTTGCTTGGATTCAAAGAGAATGCCTGTAAATGAGAAACACTAAGCGAAACCAAAAAAAAAAAAAGGAAAAGCGAGAGTGCTGCTAGCCTTGCACTCTTACTATTATCAGTCTATTCAAACAAACTTCTAGATTTATCATCTCACATGGCAACGCGTGATAGCACAAAAAATCTTAAAAGACTTAGAACAATGGTATGAGAATTTTAATGCTGACATGACAATATCATATCCGCTGCAACATGTACATTGTTATTATAATATTATACTACCATGGCATCGCTTTGTCATGAACTGACTTGCCAATCCATAATTTCTTCGGTTAATTAAATAATAAGTCTAGTATTTTCCAATATATATAATATATAATCTAAACGGGCTCGCATGTCGTCATTATCTCTACAGCCATTCCTAAGCTAAAAGTGGCAAAAGGGAATTCTACAACGATGATAAATGTAAGAAAACGCTCGTCTTATGCTCCTTGCGCATATGATCTTGTTAAAAATGATAATAATAATAACAATTATTTGTAAGGTATTTCTCGTCGTGTGCCCTGATTAATTATGTTGGCGCATACGCAAGTGGCTTCCTTGATTGGAACCGAAACCATGGAGAATTCTTGATTGATTCTTTACTTGTTTGTCTTCTTTCATTATAAATATAGAGAGAATATCACAGTAATATTATTTCATTGAAGTTTCCGATCTTTACTAGAGTTTTGAGTTTGAAAGACCCTCAAGTTTGGAATAACGAGAATTCCAAGAGAGGAGAGAGAAAGAGAGATAAATATTGCTGTGAAATTTGCATAACCACATGCCTCTGTAGAGCGTGTAGGGACATGCTCAAAGAACAAGATCAAGACAAAATGCATCAGCCTAGTAGATTCCACACTACGCTTAGCTCTCTATTTTATAGCTAGTCCCCTATGGCACTATGTCAATGGTTTTATAATTTTTCTACCAATTGTTGGCGGTGATTCTGGGTTCGAGTCTCTAATCCTTTAGGCCATGTTTGTTTGGTTGGAATGAAATGAATGGAATGAAATCTTATTTCAATTCATTCCAAACAATATGTTTGGATGATGTAATTAAATGAGAATGAAATCAAATAATAGTAGTGAATTATTATGATACTCATTCCGTAATGTTTATTTCAATCTCATTCAATTTCTAGACTATTTTGAGTAAGGAATCAGATTCTATTCCCACCTATTTCATTTCAACCAAACAAACTTGGCCTTAGGGAGATTAGTTTCGAATGAGGGAAGCTAATCTTATGGGATAGGGCATAGGTTACAGTTCTAGGTATACGATAAGGTACCTTGCAGTACAACATATGGAATTTTTAGTATGTCACATGTAAGTGAGCATGCTCCTTAGCTTTAATTTTATTAAAAAGTGCTACTCTCTAAATAAGAATAGTAATAATAATAATAATAAATCATAGACTACACTTAGCAAACTTAAAAGTCTGGCACATCACCAATCAAAGAGGATATATGTTCCTTCTCATCAATCAGTATTCAAAGTATTATCCTAGCCAATTGTAATACATGCACGCGCGCATTTATATGGGTGTGCGAGACTCGTTACTTGCATTTGTTAATTTGACTTGGATCAGTAATATTTTGATAGGTAATATGGACGGACATCTTGAAGGGATGAGATTCTTAGTTTGGACCTCTAAGGGTCAAGGCTCCCATTGAGATCAACCCTCAACTGCACCAAAGCAACCTTCCGTTTCCAGGTAAAAAGACAAATCTTGTTCCTGAATCTGGGTGCTACCTCTAATTCTGGAGTCTCTTATCAAATTTAAGCGCCTTGACTTCCCTAGCTTGCCTTCAAAAACTACTTATATTTATTTTGGTTATATACTATTATATATAATATACCCCATTGTAAAATGTAGATAGATATTTTTATTCATTTATTGTTTTTCGGTTCACCACACAATAACAGATTTTTGGGTAGTGCTAGACATCCCACCAGTCCACCAACCCCTTCTCACCCACCTTCCTCCCTAGATTTTAACGGTAATAACCATCACAACACGTCAACATGCGACGCCCACATTGGTATGCAACCTATGTTTACACTACCTCAAAGTTAAACTTTGTTATTTTAGTCTCATCCCTTGGACTCTTGCCATCTATTCATTAGGAAATTGATAGAAAGCAAAAATGATGCATACACATGATCTCGAAAATAACTACCTTCCTGTCACCAATTACCATGTCCCATAAGTACAATACTTGGATTATGTGTAATTTGACTTGCCTATAATTTTGGCATCATCTTGATGTTCTCCGTTTAAAACAAGGGGGGCCACAAAGCTCCCTATGTTTTTTTTTTCCCTTTATAAGGTCTGTTGCCATCCCTTGTTTTCCTTTCAAAGGACTCCTCCCAGTTCTTTACATGCATACATACTCTTCACTAAAGAGACTGGGTATTTTTTTTTCAGGCCATCTCAAGTGAGAGTTTTCTTGAGAAGAAAACAAAAGAAAAAAAAAAAAAAAAAAAGGAAAAACCAAAGGTTTCTTGAAGGAACACAATAGTCTTCACTCTTCACCATGGCAGTAAGCATTTCTAGCTCTTCTCTCACCACAACAACAAAAGATATCTCGAAGGAACACGGTAGTCTTCGAAAGTCATCCTCCGGCAAGGACCTATGCGCCCGAGCTGGTATACGTAGGTCGAATTCCGATAACCACATTTGTTACTCCATCAACCACATTCGTGCCACATCAACGCGGTCAAAAATGAAGAATAGTCATTCAGTTGGGATATTTCCGTTTCAGTTGTCGAGTTCGATTATTCCCAACTCGCTCTGGTCATTTATTTTTGATTCGGAGACGAGTAAGCAAATGGACATAGTGGAGAAAACGGTGGAGAGTGATGAAGTGGATGAGGTGAAGGGTAGGAAGAAAAGAGCGAATTGGGTTGAGAGGATATTGGAACTGAGGGCTGAATGGAAGACTAGGCAACTACAGGAGGAGAGTAAACATGGAGATGGAGTTTTTGATGGAGATGGGGTTTGTAATGGAGATGGAATTGTTGATGAAGATGGAGATGAGGGGGTTTGCGAGGTGGATTACGGTGAGGGAGAAGAAGAGGAAGAAGAAGAAGCAGCAGGAGGGAGAGTGAGCTATAATCGGGAGTCGTTCTCGAGGTTGTTGGCTAGAGTACCACGGTCTGATATTAGGCATTTTTCTCAGATGGCTTTTCTGTGCAACATGGCTTATGTGATCCCGGAGATTAAGGTATGTTGTGTTTGTAAAGTATTTTCTTTTGTTTTCTGCAGGCTACAGCATTCAATTCCCATTTGTGAGCCTACAATTAGATGGGTGTTACATGAATTAGGCTGTATGTTTTTCTCTTCTTCTCTGTTCTTTTCTTTTCTTTCCTTTCCTTTTTTATTTTTCTAATAGAAATCTATCTAATCAAACCCACCTAATTGCAACCTCCCA